>PVKZ01000912.1:146710-555515 GCA_004027375.1 Macroglossus sobrinus | reverse complement strand
ACACACACACACACACACACACACACACACACACACACACACATACACACACACGCACTAATAATGGTTACCTTAGAAAGTCCTGGAATTTATTCCAAGGGGAAGAGGATCTAGTATCTATGTTCTGCTTTCAGTCACAGATTCTGTGGAAGAAACACAGCAGAGAATTGGGAATGACACAAAATTTACTGCTCAGTCCCAAGAGGACTCAAAGCTTTCTCAATAAAGGAAACTGAAGTGAGAGGACGAATGGAGGCAACACTGGAAGAGCCAGACTATATGAGGCAAATTAAAATAGCTATTACTAAATATATATATATATATATATATATATATATATATATATATGTATGTATGTATATATATATATGTATATATATATACATACATATATATATATACACAATATACATATATATATATACATACATATATATATATATATACACATACACACACACACACACACACATATATATATATATATATATACATATACATACACATAGTCATCACTGGATTAAAAAAAATAATAAGACCCAATTATATGCTACCTATAAGAGACTCACTTCAGCTTTAATGACACACATAGATTCAAAGTGAATGGGTGAAAAAAGATGTTCCATACAAGCAAAAATCAAAATAGAGCAGAGGTAGCTAACAGACAAAATACACCTTAAGCCAAAAACTGTAACAAGAGACAAAGAAGGTCATTATATAATGATAAAAGAGTCATTTCATCAAAAAGATACAATAGTTATAAGTACTTATACCCCCAATGTCAGAATACCTAAATATATTTAGCACATACTAAGAGATCTGAAGGGAGAAATAGATAATTACACAATAATAATAGGAGACTTCAATATTCAATTTTCAACAATGGATAAATCATCCAGATAATGAGGAAACATTGGACTAGAACTATACTTTAGACCAAATGGACCTAACAGATATATACAGAACAGTCCATCCAACAGTAGCAGAATATTCTCCAGAATAGATCATATAATAGTTCACAAAACAAGTCTTAGCAAATTTTGGAAGACTGAAATTATACCAAGTATTTTTTTTCTGACCACAATGGTATAAAACTAAAAATTACTAACAAGAAGATAACAAAAATTTTACAAATATGTGGAAATAAATAGGATACTTTTATGAATAGGTTAAAAGAGAAATCAAAAGGAAAAAATGTGTTGAAAAAACAAAAGTGGAAACACAACATAACAAAACTCATAGCATACAGCAAAAGAAGTTAGAGAGGTAAATTTATAGTAATAAATACCTACATTAAAAATTTTTTTTATATAAACAACCTAACTTTACACCTCAAGGAACTAGAAAAAGAAAAACAAACTAAGCCCAAAGTTAACAGAAGGAGGGAAATAACAAAGATTAGAGCAAATATAAGTAAAATAGAGACCAGAAAAACAATAGAAAAGGTCAATGAAAATAAGAGCTGGGGGTTTTTTTTAAAGAAAAACAAATTGGAAAACCATTAGCTAAACTAAGGAGAAAAGAGAAGATTAAAATAAAAATAAAAATGAAAGAGGAGACATTACCAACAGAAATACAAAAGATCACAAAACACTTCTGTAAACAATTATACACCAACAAATTGGATAAGCTAGAAAAAAAAGGATAAATTTCTAAAAACATACAACCTACCAAGACTGAATCAAAGAAATAGAAATCTGAACAAATCAATAATGAGATAAGCAATTGAATCAGAATCAAAAATCTAAAGGAGAATTAGTGCCAATCATTTCAAATTCTTCCAAAAAATTAAACAGGAAGGAACACTCTCAAGCTCATTTTACGAGACCAGCATTATCCTGATACCAAAGCCAGATAAGGACACAACAAGAAAAGAAAACTACAAGCCAATATCCCTGATGAACGTACTTGCAGACACTCTCAACAAAACATTAGCAAACTAAATTCAACAGTATAGTAAAGGGATCATACACTATGACCAAGTGGGGTTTATCCCTAGCAATGAAAGATGGTTCAACATACACAAAATAAATTTAATATGCCACATTAATAGAATGAAAGATGAAAATTGTATAAGCATCTCAATAGATGCAAAAAAAGACATTTGACAAAATACAGAATTCATTCATGATAAAAACTCTCAACAAAATAAGCAAAAAAGGAATGTACTTCAACATAATAAAGGCCATATACAACAAGCCCACACCTAACATCACACTCAATGGTGAAAGGTTGAAAGATTTTTTTTTTTAAGATCAGAAACCAGACAAGAGTGCCCATTGTCACCACCTCTATTCAACATAGACCTGGAAATCCTATACTGCCAGAGCAATTAGGCAAAAGGAAGAAATAAGTCATCCAAATTGGAAAGGAAGAAGCAAAATGATCTTTGTTTGAAGATGATATGATCTTATATAGAGAAAATCCTAAAGACTCTATTAAAACACACACACACACACACACACACATTAGAACTAAATAAATTCAGTAAAGTTGCAAGATACAAAATCTGTATATATAAATCAGTTGCATTTCTAAACACTAATAACAAAATAACTGAAAATCCCATTTAGAATAGCATTAAAAATGATAAGATACTCAGGAATAAATTTAATTAAGAAGGCAAAAAATCTGTATACTAAAACCAATAAATTCTGATGAAAAAAATTACAAATGAATAAATAAATAAATAAATATTTTGTGTTCATGGATAGGAAGAATTAATATTGTTAAATTGTTCATACTACCCAAAGCCACCTATATATTCAATGCAATCCCTATCAAAATTCCAATGGCACTTTTCACAGAAATATAAAAAAACACTACTAAAATTTATATGAAACCACAAAAGACCCTGAATATCCAAAGCAATCCTGGGAAATAAGAATAGAGTTGGTGGCTTCATACTTTCTTATTTCAGAGTGTATTACAAAGCTATAGTAATCAAAACAGTATGGTACTGCCATAGAAATAGACACATAGACCAATGAAACAGAATCAACAGCCCAGAAATAAACCCTTGTATATAGTGACAACTCATATTTGACAAGGCAGCCAAGAATATTCAGTAGGGAAAGGATAGTCTCTTTAATAAATGGTGTTGGGGAAACTGGATAACCACATGTAAAAGAATGAAACTGGATCCCTATTCTTACACCACTCACAAAAATTAACTTGAAATGGATTAAAAACTTAAACATAAGACCTAAAACTATAAAACTCTTAGAAGAAAATATAGGGAAAATATCCTTGACCTTCATCTTGGCAACAATTTTTTGCATGTGATACTAAAAATACAAATAACAAAAGCAAAAATAAGTAGTTGTAACTACAACAAATTAAAAAGCTTCTGCACACCAAAAGAAACAATCAACAGAATGAAAAGGCAACCTACAGAATGGAATAAAATATTTGCAAATCATATAGCTGATAGGAAGTTAATATCCAAAATATATAATAAACTCATGCAACTCAATAGCAAAAACACAAGCAATTCAATTTAAAAAAAAGGAGAGGGCAGGGCAGAAGGTCTGAATAAACATTTTTCTAAAAGAAACATACAGTTGGCCAACAGGTATGTGAAAGGATGTTCAACATCATTAATTATCAGGGAAATGCAAATTAAAACCACAATGAGATATCACTTCACACCTGTAAGAATGGCTGCTATCAAAAAGGTAAGAAATTATAAGTGTTGGCTATGATGTGAAGAAGAGAACTTTGTTGGTGTGAATGTAAATTGTATGGCCACTATGGAAAACAGTATGTAGTTTTCTCAAGAAATTAATAATAGAACTACCCTCTAACACAGCAATTCCACTTCTGGGTATTTAGCCAAAGGAAATGAAATCAGGATCTTGAAGAGATATTCTCGTGTTCATTGCAGCCTTATTCATAATAGCCAAGGCATAGAAACAAACTAAGTGTCCATCTATAAATAAATGGATAAGAAAGATGTAATATATACACAATAAAATATTATTTAGCCATGAGAAAAAGGAAATTCTGCCATTTGTGAGAATATGGGTAAACTTTGAGGGCATTATGCTAAGTGAAATAAGTGAGACAGAAAAGATAAATATCATATGAATTCCACTTATATGTGGAATATAAAAAAGTCAAGCTGACAGATACAGATAATAGAATGGTGGTTTCCAGGAGTTGAGTGGTGGAGAAGATAGGGAGGTGCCAGTCAAAGGGAACAAACTTCACTTATAAGATGAGTAAGTTGTGAAGATCTAATATACAGCATGGTAATTATAGTTAACAATACTGTGTTATACACTTGAAAGTTGCTAAGAGAGTAGATTTTAAATGTTCTCAACACACACACACACACACACACACACACAAAAGGACATGTAAATTATGTGAGGTGTTAACTAAGGCTAATGTGATAATCATTTTGCAAAATATGTGTATCAAATCATCATATTGCATACCTTAAACTTACATAATGTTATATGTCAATTAGATCTCAACAAAGATGTAAAAAATAAAATAGTCACCACCATTGAAAGAAAAGTCTCTCTCTACTTGACAAAAAAGTTAAGGAAAAAAAAAAAAACAGACTGCATAGATTATTGGATCAAAACAGTGTGGTGAATTCCAGTGCCATTTAAGATAGAATCAATGCATTATGGCTTATATCTGCCACTAATTACAATGTAAAATTCTGTATAAAATACAAAAAGCAAGTTTCTGAAAAATCTAAAGAGTATAAGGAAAAGTAGGCAGGTCAGAGAGGGAAGTCAAAACTTGAAAAACAGCCGGTACAGCAACGAGTTTCCTCGTGATAGGATTGTTTTTTCTTCATCTTCCAGCTCTGACAGAATAAGGCCCAAGTTATGCAACTGTGAAACAAGCATGAATAGCAAAACTCCAAGAGAAACCTCCATTTTTTGGCCAGAGAACTAGGAAAATAGACCCCTGTGATATGAGACTGTGGAAGAAAAACCTTTATTTTTTTTTTCTCTCTCTCTCTAATAGGCCTGACCTAAGGCCAACCCCAGTTTTTTAGCTGCACTGCACAAATATCTAAAACTCCAAGAGGAAATCTGTCTCTCTGGCCAGAAGAAAATAAATATTTTTTGGTCCAAAATGTGTGGAGGGAATCCCTGTTCATTTTCTCTTGAAAAAGAGAACCTGAGGGCAGCCCCAGTATATAAGTACATAAGAGAATGGAGGTGTTGAATTACCTCTGAGAGAAACCTATCTCTTTGACAGGAAGAATTGGAAGAATTGGAGAAATGGGTCCACTAATTCAATGTCTAAACCAATACATGTCTGAGCTACGTGTGTGGGAATAGACCCAAAGAAGCATACCAAAGGCTTTGAGGCCTGGCCACACCCCAGACTAATTTCTAAGTAGCATATGTGCAGGGAAGACCCAAACAGCAAAGCAAAAATGTTGGAAACTGAATTGATACTGGATTCACAGCCCACAGAATATGGGCTAGAACTTCCAGCCTGAACCTAATGGGACAGTTGCCTGCTGAAACAAACGAAAGTAATAAACATTCTCCAGAGGATTTCAACAGGACTCAGAATTCTGCGACATAATATTCAAAATATCCAGGATACAATCCAAAATTGCTCAACGTGATAAAAACAAAAAAATCTGACGAATTCTTAAGGACAAAGCAATCAACAGATGTCAGCCCCGAGGTGACTCTGGTGTTGGAATTATCAGATAATGACTTTAAAACAGCTACTACAACCATGCTCCATAGCCACACTGTAAAGATAAATACTACTGAAATTAAAAAAAGAAAAAAACTAAGATAGTCATTGTCAGCAGAAAAATAGAAATGTCTAATAAAAAGAACCAAGTGGAAATTTTAGATCTGAAAACATATGAAGTAAAAATTGTACTAGATGAGCTTAATAGCAGAATGGAAATGACGTAGGAAAGAGGAAATTTTAGATAAATAAAAACTATCCACTCTGGGAAGAGAGAGAAAACAAGATTGAAGAAGAAAATGAACAATGTCTCCAGGAACCTGCAGAACAATAACAAAAATATATAACATTCACTACAGCAGAGTCCCCAAAGAAAAAAAGAAAAAGATTGATGCAGAAAAAAAATATATTTGTCTGAAAATTTTTTAAATTTGGTGAAACACAAATGTACAAATTTGAGAAGCTTAGATTAACCCCAAACTTAATAAACTCAAAGAAAAAATACTTGACACAACACAATCAAACTGCTGACAAATAGAAAATGTCTTGAAAGCAGCCAGAGGAAAATCAACACATTACATGGAGGAAACAAATTTCTCCCCAGAAACAGTGGAGGCCAAAAAAAAGTGGATGACATCTTTAAAGAGATGAAAGAAAAGAACTGTCATCAGAAACATGAAAGACTGACAGAAAGTGATATCAGAGCAATTGTGGAACTACACAAATAAAAAGAAAAGCAAATAAAATGGTAAATATCTGGGTAAACATAATAGGCTAACTTTTTCTCTTAAATTCATTAAAATAATTATGACCGTTGATGACAAAAATATAACATTATCTGGTAGTTTTCAGTGTGTTTATGTAGATATAATGCATATGACCATTATAACATTAAAGTGGGAGGGTAAAAGGAACAAAAACAAAGGAGACTAGTAAATCTTCAAAAAGAAAATAGTGAATCTTAAACCATTTAAAATGTAAATGTTTAAACAGGCCAATTACAAGATAAAGATTGTCAGATTAGGTTTTTTAAAAGACCCAACTGCATGGTATATACTAAAAACTTATTTAAATGTAATTGTATGGTTGGGTTAAAGTTAAAACAGCGGAAAAATATATACCATGTAAATGTTAATTTCTTTAAAGGTGGAGTGCCTATATTAATATTATAAAAAAAGTAGACTTCGAAATAAGGATATTTACCACAGATAAAGAGACACAAGATATAATGAGAAGGGTAAACTCTCTAAGAAAACATAACAATGCTAAATGTGTATGTACCTAACAACAGAGCATCAAAATACATGAGGCAACAACTGATAGAATAAAAAAGAGAAATACATCAAAGATACTTGGATAGCAGACAAGCACACAAAAATGTGCTCAACATCATTATTCATTAGGGACATGCAAATGAAAACCACAATGAGATACTATACACCTATTAGAATGCCCTCTCCCATAACCTGGCTACACCAAGTACTGGCAAGGACATGAACAACTGGAACTTTCATATATTTCTGGCAGGGAAACAAAAATGATACAGCCACTTTGGAAAACAGTTTTGCAATTACTTATAGAGTTAAATGTATATTCACCATATGACCCAGCATTCCCATTCCTAGGTATCTGTCCCAGAGAAATGAACAATTATAGTCACACGAAAATCTATACATGAGTGTTTATAGATGTTTTATTCATAATCACCAAAAACTATATTTAAACTATAGTTTAAATATAAACTATATATTTAAACAAAACTGCAGTACATCTATACAGTAGACTATTACTCAACAATAAAAAGGAACAGACTTTTGATGATTCTCAAATGCAGTATGCTAAGTGGAAGAAGCCAGACTCGAAAGGCAATATACTGTATAATTCCATTTAGAATTAGACATCCTAGAAAAGACAAAATTGTAGGGTCAAAAAGATCAGTGCTTGCCAGGGGTTATGGGTAGGAGAGGAGTTGACTTCAAGGGGACAGCATGAGAGAATTTAGGGGTTGATGGAACCATATCTTAATTGTGATGATGGTTATATGACTATGTATTTGTCAAAACTCATTGAACTGAGTACCAAAATAATAATGAATTCTACTATCTGTAAGTTTTAAAATAATTTGTTTGAAAAAAAAAAAAAGAGTGATCAGTATTTATCAGGGTCTAAAGCAGTGATTTTAAAGCCTGGAATCACTGAGTGATCACAAACCAATTACATCAAAATCTCTGAAGATAGGACACGGGATCCATGGTTTTAAAAACTTCTCAGATGATCCAATAATTTAAAATAGCATGCAAATTAAAAGGCAAAATGTAAAACTCAGTAGTAAATAAATTGATACATGTATATTAATTATATTGTTCAAAGCCAGTTGGGGTTATGGCAAGGCTGTCAAAGGCATGTGACTCTAGGCTTTCTGGAAAATAGTATGCTGCTATACCAGGAGCATTAAAAAAGAATTGTACTTTTGCTCTTAAAATTTTATTACTGCTATTATCAATATATCTTAAGAAAATCATTAGAGATTCTCATAAAGATTTATATTCAAAGATGATCAAAACATCATGCTTTTAACAATAGAACTGTAAAAATAATCTATCCTTCTAATTGTATGGCTTTAGTAAAATAATGCTATATGTCTACAATTGAAATGCTGCCATAAAAATCATAATTTCTGTAAATATTGCATGAATGGGTAAATGTAAATGGTATAATTTGAGTAAAAAAACTAAATCCATACACTTAGAGCATTTTTTTCTAACTCTTCATAAATAGATAGATTAAAAGGCTGTAATAAAATAAATAAAATATTAATACTAAAAAATAAATAAATAAATAAATAATAAATAATAAAAACTTTCCAGGTGATTCGAATATACAGTAAATAGGGAAAACACTGTACTTAAAGTGCAGGCCTGGGACTTGTTAGCAGCATTGGCATCACCTGGGAACACATCAGAAATGCAAATTCTGAAACCCCAATCCAGTCCTATTGAATCAAAAACTCTGGGGGTGGGGCCCTGCAATCTGTGTTTTAACAAATCTTCCAGATTGTTCTGATTCTTGCTTCAGTTTGTGACTGACATCTAGGTTTCCAGCAATGTCAAGAGAATCCCCACCTGAGAGACCTGGCACTGCCTAGCTCCCAGCCTCTTTCTCACCAATGGAGCCCTTGATCCCTGACCCACAGGGTCAGCCCCACCTTCATGCCTCAGTCTAAGACTAACCTCAGATATGAGAAGCTCAAGAGCCAACATGGTGGACACTCACCAGCATTTTTATTTTAACTCTGACCTTGAACCTCAGCTCCTGGCCCATGTTTTGTTCACTTCTCCTGAATCCTCTCTTTGTAATGTGAGTTCTCTCTAGAAGGAGGGCCTTGCCTTGCTTGTTCCAGCCCAATGACTAGAATCCTACTTTGAAACTCAGCCCAGCAATAAGAAGTTCTGGAATAGACAACCCACCTAGACTTCTAGGTGTGCTCTGCTCCTACATTTTAGCCATCGGTCAAGACCCCCATACCCTCTATTGTTCCATAAGTCTTGGAGCCTGTTCTGCATGCTCGATGAATTTCTTTCTAATAAAAAGTTCACTCAGGCCATCTCCTTTGTTTCAATTCTAACCTGCTTTGGAATCTATAGCAGTCTAAAGACACTTCTCACAAACAAGTACATTCAGAGTAAAACATCCTCTGGTCAAACTGGTGGCAAGGAATGTTAAATGTTATAATAAATTCAAAAAGATGCAAGTCAACATAACTTGCTATCTGTTATCTGTTATAGAGTTATCTGCTATCAAAGAATAGGAGCAATGTGCCCTGACCATTCCTGTTTCTGAAGTAAGTTACATGAAGTTTTCAGGTCTGAGAGGAAAGGAAGAGAAGAGGAGAGGAATGAGATGCAGACTGAAGCTATCAGATCAATCCACATTGGGATGGAGTCGATATTTGCAAAAATAACACCACTCTTCACAGCAGTCATTAACCACATGTTAAACAATTCTTGGCATCTCAACAATCAAAACCCGTGTAACACTGCCCAGTGATTCTATTTGGCAGGGAGATATGAAAGAAATGTATTTATTTGAGACTAATAATTAAACTGTGGTTCTTTCCTTTTCATTCTCACTGTCACTAGCCTGGCCCTAACCCTTACCACTATCCAGCTAAGAAACATTGCAGCAGCTCCTGGGTGGTGCCCTGGCTGTGTTCTCTCCCATTCGAACCCACTCTTCTCTATCCTAGGACAGCCCTCCTAAAAGAGGGCTGGGATTGAGTTACTCCTTTGCCAATAACCATCTGATTTTCCCTATTCAAGGCCCTCAGCAACGTGATTCCAACTCACCTCACCCCAATACTACTCACATCCTGCAGCAACACCCAGCTCCACCTCTCTGATTTCCTCCTCCACAGGAGTCAGATGTGATTAAGTTAAGGATCTGGATTAACCCCATGTGCCTACTGTAGTCTCAGGATCTTTACAGGAGGGAAACAGGAGTGTGAGAGTCAGAGAAGATGTGACTCATCTTCTCAGCAGAGGTCAGAGAGATTTGAAATGCTACTCTAGCAGCTTTGAAGATAGAAGGGGGCAACAAGTCAATGAATGCAGGCAGACTCTAGAAGCTTGAGAAGGCTAGGAAACAAATTTTCACCTAGAGCCTCCAGAAGGAACACAGCACTGCTAACACCTCGATTTTAGGACTCTGACCTCCATAACTATAAAAGAATAAATGTGTGTTGTTTTAAGTCACTAAATTTGTGGTTATCTGTTACAGCAGCAATAGAAATCTAATACTCTGTAGGAGTACTATAGACATCCACCATCATAACATTCACCCAAAACACACACGCATACACATGTGCATGAACCATTATAGATAATACATATTATCCCCCGCCCCATTTCCACCGCATTGCCCAGGTCTTACTCTAGTCTCGACTTGGGCTTGGAGCCTCATGATTCTTGTAGATATCTGCCCCACTCCCCCTCAGAGCCACCCAAGACACCCCTGAAGACCCCCTTCCAGTCCTCAGTTCTGTGGCTCTGAGTCACATAGTAGAGCTGTGTTTTTTGTTAAGCAATTAAAAAAGAAAAGCCTGGATTTCCCTGAGCCAAGCCTGAGAGTTTCACAGAGGGGCCTTTTATGTAACATGTAAAGTGCATTATATCAAAACCTGGAAACAGCACAACTCCCTTAAAAATAAATATACAAATAAATGCAAACTTCCTCTAAGGAAGCTTACAAGCAAGGTTTATATAAAAGTAGACCACCCACAGTAGCTCTCTGAGCTCAATATTTGGAGATCTCCCCGCTCCCCAAAAGAAAAATAGCATTCCTGGCTTCTTTTGGAACCACATCCCCTGCCTTAGGAAACTTCAAGACTTCAAGTACACCGGGACTGCTGTCTGGTCGTATCTCTGGGACTTAATGAGTAGGGCAAAGACATCATACGGTGTAATCTGGATCCACTAATCACCTCTGAAACCTGTAGACATAATAGAAATCAAAGGACAGCTAACAGAATCTCAAGGATATTTCATAAGACCCAGTTTGAAGGCCTGGGTGACAATGTAGTAACTAATGTACAGGATCGCAGGGGTTAATAGCAATAGTTCTCTGAAGCCATTAGCTCAGCAAAGCATCCCCTGCCCTCTTTCCACCGGCTGGTTCCCATTGATCTTTGTGTGATTTGTGCTGATAATTGTCTGGAAAAGGAGAAAACCACTTCATGAAAGCCCTGGCAATTTCTAGCTTGGGATCTGGCCACCCAATTCTCCCATGAGCAGGGATCATGGAATCTAGTGCCTTATGTAGTCGAACAAATTAATTTATAAACTGCCTGAGTACAAAATGCTTGAGTTAACACCTTATTAAAGAATTAATGTTTAAAATCCTTATCACATCCTCAATTGATGATCAACTTTGAATAGGAGATATAGAGAATTGAGAGGGAGAATTGTGCAAATAGTGTTCTTAAAATCAGTGCCAACTTATAGATTTCAAAGATACTTTCACACAGCCAAAAGTAAATTAAAATGAAAAAGCTCTAAAAGAGAAATTATTTAGTGAGCAAAGGCACAAAGTATTTAGAAAAAGCATATTGCCCCATAATTAGAGCTTCACAGAGATCTGATATCCTTTTTTGTCTTCCAAAAAACTATAGGTCCTGCAGACACAATATCAAATATAAGAAACCATGAAGGATAAAATTGATAGACCTGACCATACATACATTTTTTAATTTTGTAGGTTAAAGATATTACATAAAATTAAAATATACAGTTCAAATGGCGAAAATACTTGCAACATATTTGATGAGCAATAGGTTGATGTCTTTAACAGACAAAGACCTCTTTACTCAATTAAAGAAGACACACAACTAGGAAAGTAAGTAAAAGACAAAAGAAGAAAAATGAAAGATATATAAGTAATATTCAACTTTATTAACCAGGAAGTGCAAATGAAAAGAATAAGTTTTTCTCATCGGATAAGACTTTTAAAACAGGCAGAGACTTTCTTACATACTACTGGTAGAAATATAATTTAACACAGTTTCTGCAAAGAAATTTGAGAAACATCAAAAACCTTAAGATATGCATTTCTTTGACTCAATGATCAATTCTAAAATTAACAATATCACTTCTATGAATATATTCTAAAGAAATTATATTCATAGAAGTATAAGGAAAGTGGACAAAGATATGAATGGCATCTATAATAATGAAAAATTAGAAAATATCAAAATATTCAAAAATAGAAAATTACCTAACAAATTATGATAAGTTAAATAATAAAATACCATGTAGCTACTCAGAGAAATGTGATAATAATGTATTTATTGATTTAGTCATGTATGTTATTAGATGAGAAAAGGAGGCACAAACAGGATACAAAGTATAAGATAGATGTGAGATAGATGATAGATGGTAGGTAGGTAGGTAGATAGATAGATAGATAGATAGATAGATAGATAGATAGATAGTCAGACAGATAGATGAGAGAGAGATGGGTGAATGAATGGATGGATGGATGGATGAATGGATGGATGGATGGATGGATGGATGGATGGATGGATAGGTAGGTAGGAATAACTGAAAGATGTTGCATCTCTGTTAGGAAAGAATACCTCCTCTCTACCACAGGTTTCCTTGAGGAAAGGTTATCAGTAAAGTATCTCACTCCATTTCCTTTAACTCATCCCATCTTAGGAGAAGAGGAGTGACTTATCTGGTTGGTAAGCCTGAAAAGAGTAACTAAGGTCTACTTGGCTTGCTCTTCCCTTCTCACTCCTAGGAATGTTCTAGTTGTAATGAGCACAGGGTCTCCACTGCCCCCTGGGCCAGGAGTCTTACCAAGTCCAATGCCATCTGTGCCTGCTTGGCTACATCTTTCTAATTCCAGAGTTCAGTTTGCAGTCCCATGTGGCTCTCACATTAAATTACATCTTTAACTTTTCCTTTATCAGCAATAAAGATGCCCTGTCCTCTGTGTACTCTTGGCCATATTTCTGATTGTTCTGGCCCCAGGTGTGAAAGTAGGGTGGAACTTATTGGGTCCCCTCAGAGACCCCCACATGTATCTGGGTGAAAAGCAGTTCACTCGGGTGAACTAAGGCAAAGGAAAATTTATTAAAATAATAAGTAGCAGGAATGAGAGGATTGTTTCTAGATTAGACAGAGGGCTGGAGAAGCAGGCTTACAGGATGTCAAAGAGTAGGAAGTTCAACTAAGGGGTCCCAGGAAAGAATTTGGGCCAGCACCCCACCTCTTCAATGTTCCTTCGAACAGTTCCTTCCATTCTGGCATGGTTTGCTCAAAATTAAAAGTTCGAAGAAAGAATAGCCAAATGGATGCCCACCCAGCATCCATTCCTCATGGAGCCCAGATTTCCAAGGATCTTTTGCTCTTGCACTCATTATTTAGCTGCACGGTAGACCCTATCTTAAGCCCATGTACCCATCCCATTCCTTATCACAGTCCATAAACAATCCTACAACCAGGAGATGACTTGAAATACTGGGGAAAACCTCTTTCTATAATTATTTCCCTGGATGTGGGCAGTAAAACGTATGACTCCGGAATTGTTGGCTGGCTTAAAATGCAGCTGACATGGAAGAAAGCTAAACAGAGAGAGCAACAGAGAGTTCGTCAAACCAACCTAAAGCTAGATGGATCCTGGGCAAGCCCAAATGATCGACGTGTATGGATTATAAAGATGAATAAAGAGTGGGACTAGGTTCAGACAGCGTGGGCTTGGATCCTGGATCTGCCACCTTTTTACTGGGTCATCTGTGTAAACTTAAGCTTTTCTTTTCTGGACCTCAGTTTTCTAATCTCTAAAATGGGAATAATAATAGTGTTTCCCTCCTAGGGTAACTGGAGGATGAAATGAGATAATCTGTGTAAAACATTTTGCACTATGCCTGGCTCACAGTAACTGTGGAATATGTTGTAATTTTAATGCACCAAAAGGATGTACCAGACACCTCTTACGTGCCACAGATTCTCTCAGCCTCACCTGTCTCTTATTCCACTCAGACTAGTTCCTATGGCCTCAAACTCAGGCCCACGCTGGTCTTTCTTCCTGTTTTCTCAGGGATGCATTCATTTGGTGTTCTTACATGCATGACCCAGAAATTAGGTGAGGTGACCTCCCACAGAGCAAATGGGGGGCGGGCAGTGAGAGCCAACAGATAAGTGTTTCCCCTTTCTTCTTCTGGACAAATGTCCTTATGTGTATCTCAGACGGCTCTTGAGCAGTCAAAATAGATCCAGCCCCCAGTTATCCTTCGCAGTGGGCCGATGGAAGGTCCATCCTTCTCTTGGCTCTCCCTTTCCTGCTCCAGCCCTCAGTCCTTGCTCCTGCTTCTTCTCAGGCTCTTCTTTCTGGCAAACCCGGGCTTAACTTGGATTATCTCTGAGTGGCACATTTTTATGGTTGGTGTTTATTTTTCTCTCTTTACCTTTTATCTGTTTCCTAATTATTCTTACAATAAATACTTCCTATTATCAGGATCCTTTTAAGTCTTTTTTCCCCTAAGTTTATAATTCCATCTTCAAGGCTAATTTTTCTTGAAGTAATATAAAATAAGAGAGAAAAAGTGTGAGAAAGTGACATTGCTAGGAAAAAAAATACCCAAAACAGAGTCCTCCCAGGACAGGGAGCGGAAGGCAGGAGAGAGAGAGCTTAGTGATTCTTCCAAAATGTTCTACAGCCCACTCTGAAATGGATTTTTCAGAAAAGGGAGAGTTTTATGGAGAGAGAAGAAAGGAGACAGGAAGGAAGGGCATTGCCTTCCTTTGTTCTCAAGTCTGGCTCCCAGAGATGGGAATGGGAAGGAGTGGGGGGACCCTTTCTGTTCCAGGCCTCCGTTCAGCAGGGGTGCTCACTGGCTGGCAGACCCAGGTAAAAGGCAGACTCACAGCTAAGCAGGAGAAAGCAGGAGAAGTGACAAAGCCTCCCACAGAGCTGAAACAAGCCATTTGCCAGTGGCTCGGATGGGCAGTTGGAAGAATACACGAGCTACAAAGCTCCGTGTTAAGGAGCAGGAGTATGCCAACGGTGTCTCATAATTTACAAGCAGGGGGCTCTACGGAAGAAGGAGGAAAGGCTCCTCTCAACTGTTTACATCATTAAATGGAACTTTGGCCCCTGCTGTTTCAGTGTCCACTTGCTGCCTGAGAACCAAAACTCTGGATCCCACATTACGATCCAGGCTCTGGGCAACCACGCTTCCCCCTGTGTCAGCCTGGCGAGGTAGCAGAGAGAAACACACTGGGGGCCAGGACTGGCCATGTGCCAACCTGGGCCAGAGGTTCAGACAGCATGAGGGACTCACTGAGGTGCCCCGGAATTTGATAACAAGGTTAGTCTCTGAAACAAGCTGGTAAAATCCTTATAAATCAGCACAAAATAATGAGAGAAGCTACCTGAGTCCTACCTCCTAAATCCAGCTCGGTCTCTCAGGGTGTATAACCTGCAAGGACAATTTTTTTTAATTACCATTAATTGTCTTTTTTCTATATTATGTTGAAAAATACACAAAATTTACCATCTTAACCACTTTTAAATGTGCAGTACATTAGCATTAACTATATGTACATTGTTGTGAAACAGATCTCTAGAACCTTTTTAGCTTGCAAAACTGAAACTCTACATACATTGAAGGCCCTTTTTCCCCCTCCCCCAACTTTGGTAACCATTCTACTTCTAGGATTTTGACTACTTTAGATACCTCATATTGGTGGAACCATGCAGTATTTGTCTTTTCGTGACTGACTTATTTCATTTAGCATGATGTCCTCAAGGCCTACCTATGTCGTAGCATGTGACAGGATTTTCTTCCTTTTAAGGATGAATAATATTCCATTGTACATATAATGGAAGATTTTCTATAACATTTTACTGGTGAATGGTGAATAGGAAAAGACTTGTGAAAATACACCTGTGTTAATTCAGCTCCTGCCCAGGGAAAAAGAGGCATTGCCCCTGCTCTGGCCAGCTCAAATATCTGTATTGGGTCATTCATTCATTCTCTGATTACTTACCTATCAAGTATCTACCAAGAACTACTGTGTCCCAGGGGTACTGGCTCTGTGAGAGAAGACAGGCTGAGTCCTCCCCTTCGTGATGCCTTCAGCTCAGTAAGGGACAAACACACAAAACAAGCCCCAAAATACCCCAGCCCGATGCCATAGTAAGGGGTATGAGTATAGTGAGAGCACAAGGGGAAGGCAGCACCCTCAACTAGGGGCTTTGGGGGACTCGCCAAGCAATAAGAGAAGAGTAAGCATTGGAATAGAGGCAACTGCAGGTACAAAAGTTCAGAGAACCTAGAGAATACACCTGATGTGGTATCATAGGAAACATACAGCACCACCTACAAACTATCCTTCTCAAAAACGACTTGAACCTAACCAAATCTCTAGGTCAGAGTTTCTTAACCTCAGCACTATAGATATTTGGGGCCAGATGATTCTTTGATGCAGCAGGAGGGGACAGCACTGTGTACTGTGGAATGTTTAGCAGTATCCCAGGTCTCTATCCACTGGTTGCTAGCAGCACCCACCCAGTTGTGATGACTGACATGTCTCCAGATATTACCAAATGTCCTTTCAGAAGCAAAATCGTCTCCTGTTAAGGAACACAAGTGTACCTGAGAAGTTTAGGAGTACGGCAGACTTCAAGAGTGGCTTGGCCAGGGCTCTGACTCTGTTTCTCTACATTTTTTTCATCACTCACCCTCTCCCTTAGGTCAGCATTATCCCAAGTCTGGCTTTGCTCAAGGGAGCAAAGGGGCTACAGCAGCTCTGGACCTTACAGCCATTTACACTGACAAGAAAAACAGTTTCTTTTCCCCCAGCCACTGAACAAAGGCTTGACTCCACTCTAACTGGGCTAACTTAAATCCTGTCTTCTTTCTTACCCAATCACTGTGGTCAGGGGGAAACTCCGCACTGACTGGCTTGAGTTAATATTATACATCTATCCTTGAATCAACCCTTTCATTCATTTTAAAAATAGCAAATGCTTACTATTATAGCCACTGGTGCATCCTTACAGTAAATTCTCTTCTGTTTAAGCTGGTTTGAGGAGGGTTCTGTTATTGGCAACTACAAAAAGACCTAAATTGAGACAGAGACTGGATATGCAGCATTTTAAGAAAGGGCCTTGACAATCAGGATAATGCACAAATCAGTCCTAATGCAACGAGCAAGATGCCTGGATTGCAGTAATCAAAATGGCATCACTGTTGTCTCCCATCATCTCTTTAAATTTTACTTAGAAAAGTATCACCCCCTTCCTCAGATGAAAATGCCACTAGTTTGTCAACTCATAGGCCAGAGACAATCATAAATCACAAATACAGTTTCGACTCCAAAATAAGGATGCCAGTCAGCATTTGGGATATACTTATACTAGATACTATTTGGAAAACACTTAAATTTAAAAAGTATTTGTTATTTCTCTGAAATTCAAACTTAACTGAGCATCCTGTATTTTATCTGACACCCCCAACACCAAGGCTGCTTGAGCATCCTCACAGCATAGCAATCCAAGTGAGAGAACAAGTAGGATCATGCTTCTTATGATCTAGTCTTAGAAGTCTTGTCATTTTACTTCCGCCAAATTCTATATTCATTAAAAACAAGTCACTAAGTCCAGCCCACACCCAGGCAGAGGGGAACTAAGCATCATCTCTTGAAGGGAGTATTGAATTAGCGAACATGTTTTAAAACATAATAATCCTATATCTTCCTTCTTGCCCAGCAGCCCCCATCTGGTCTCTGAGACACACTCACACATCTGTGCCCCACAAACTTGGGACATACGTGCAGCAGTGCTCTGTGGGTTCTGCCAAAAGCAGCCAGGTTTTCAGGTAGGAGGCCACACTCTACCTTCAGTCTACACTGATCTTCTGTGTCACCCCCATGGAGATCACTTTCCAAGTCCAGGTTAGAAAGAGCACTCCCACCTTTCCCAAGAAGGGAAGTCGAGACCCAGAGCACAACAACAGCCCTCTCCGGAGAAATTCCCTCACCAAGTCATGTTCTTTTCCCTCTCTCCTCACTCACTATTTTTTTTAAGGACATCCAAAGGTCAAGAACCTAGTTCCTGGAAGTTTCCTTTGAAGGCAATGCGGAATTGTCTCCCACTAATTTTGCCAGGAAAAGTCGCAATCTAACATCTTTCATATTGGCACAGAAAAGGATTTAATTCGGGATAAAGAAAGCATAGCAAACCAGGAAAAAAGATGGTGTATTCAAAAATCATGTAAACAAGTCCAGCTCTTGGACTTGAGAATCTTAAACCAGATACTTACTATTTGTCATATATAAAAAATTAATTCCAGATATGTTAAGCCAATAAAAAAAGAAAGAAACAAACAATTTAAAAACTAGAAAACCTTTAAGTGGATATTTAACCTTTCTGCTTTCTGAAATAATAGAGACCTTCTAAGTCTAAAGATAATGAGGGGGAAGAACACAGGTGAAAAGATAATAAATTTAACAATTTTTTTTTTAACTAAAATACTTAATACACGTTGAGAACTTATTGCGAAATTGAATCTCAGAAAATCCTCTCCTAGGATCAGAGATGATAAAAAAAAATCCAAAAAATCAATCTACGTGTTATATGACAGGCCAAGAAATATCTTCCTATAATATTCCATGAGTCCCCTTGAACTGAGCCCAATGTAACATGCTCTGAATTCTCAGTAGGACTGCCATTTTCCATCTCACGGAAATCGTATTTACAGTTAACAGGGAATATTTCTTCTTTATTCATTTCACAAGAGCTATTAGCAGTTCGGACTCTGCCCGGCACTGATCCAGGTTCAGAGGACCCGAAAGTGAACCAGCGCAGGGCCCTTCCTTGGCTCCCTTCTGAACTTTACCTTCTTTAGAGGCAGAGGGACAGTACATAAGTACAGAAATTAACAAACTTCTTCATATTGTGAGAAACTGTACCACACGATAAGCTCATATTTCTACAACCCAGGAATGCCTGAGTCGCACTCCCAGAGATTCTCACATAATTTGTCTGAGTGTCGTCTGAGCATGGAGATTTTTTTTTTAAATCTCCTCGGGTAATTGTAATGTGCCACAGGGCTGACTGAGTACCACCAGAAAGAGTATATAAAATAAATTACCACTAGATGTCGCTGTCTACAAAGATTTGAAGAGCAACTGTCCTCAAGTCATCAATGACTAAATTTCCACATGGAGAAACACTTTCTTTTGCCAAATTTTAGACCCAAGAGAAAGCCCAACAAAAAACATTCCTCAGTGTTTCTCTTTGGTGTGAATTAAACAAGTCACACAAAACCCAAGTGTATTAGTTTACTAGAGCCGTCATTACAAAATACCAGACACTAGGAGGCTAAAACAACATATTTATTTTCTCATAATTCTGGAATCTACAAGTCCAAAATTCAAGTGTTGGCTGGTTTCTTCTGAGCATCTCTCCTTGGCTTGTAGAGAGCCACCTTTTCACTATGTCCTCATGTGATTGTCCCTTTGTCTTTGTTGTCTGTGTCCCAATCTCCTCTTATGAGAATAACAGTCACATTGGATTAGGACCCACCCTAAAGATCCTATTTTAACTTAATTACCTCTTTTAAGGTCCTATCTCCAAATATAGTCACATTCTGAGTACTAGGGGCTCTGGCTTCAACCTATGAATTTTGAGGGGACACAATAATGCCAAAAATTAAAACCAAAACCAAAATCAATGTATTTGATCAGTTGCAAAAGAATGGTTTCCCAGCCGCCCAAGTTGAACAGATCCCTCACAGGGTGACAATGGAGAGATAATTGTGTTTTGTTTTGTTTTGTTTTGTTTTAAAGTCTCCTTTCCAAAGTCCACACCTGTAATTCAGTTTTAATTCAAAGTTTTCTAAATAGTTTACACATACTTAAAATTAAAATACTCATCAATTATTTGATCCTATTTCTTGAACCAGGATACTTGAGTTAAAAAAAAAAAAAACAGCCTGAGAGAAAGAGAACAGAGTAATGTTATCATATAGTATTAAATTATGTTCTCATTATTTTTACAACACAAGCAATACATGTTCGTTGAAAAAAAAAATTGGAAAGAATAATACAAAAAAAAATGCTTAAAGGCACCAAAAACTCTGCTACCAAAGTAACACTTAGAACATATCCATCAAGACACTTCCTCACTGCATATATGTGTATCCTCAAAAAAAGGAACCATGTTATTCTGTGACTTGGTTTTCTTCACTTAAAATATTCAAGCACTTTCCATGTCAGTATTAAAGCAGCGATGACCTGAGAGAAGCAAATCTATAATTTTATGCATCTATGGGTTTAGATTAAAGTTACTCATGCACACAATCAAAACTCCAAACCATGGTGGAGGGTATAAACACAAAGGAAAATGTCCTTTCTCCCTTCCACTCCCATCCCCTCCGCCAAACTCTTTGCTCCAAGATAGAACATTAGGGCCCCACATTGGATGAACACACCTCTGTGTTAGAACTGTGTGCTAAAGGCTGTTGTGTAAGGGTTGCCGAAAGTGCCCATCTGCCACAGAATGGTTTTTAAAAACGTGTACAGCTGCCTGTCAGGGTGTCTGAAACCCCAAGATCGAAGTCCTCCTTTGAGAGCCTTCTGGAGACTCTCTTTAGGGTTGTTGTGACAGTTGCCTCGGAGGCATGTTTCATTTGACAATTAACACGCTCGCACATGCTTTTTTGTCTGATGAATTCATTCCTGTCCTTTGAACCCTACCCAAGAGGAGGTTGTAGAACTGCACCCTCTGATACTATATCCATTAGATGCATGTGGCTATTTACATTTAAATTAATTAAAACAAGAAATTCAGTGAAACCAAGAAGTCTAGCTTTCCTTTGCCTGCACTCCCTCACTTTTACAGAGCCACGACCTACCCCATGCATAGAAGATGGATCCACTGCATTTGCATGGCTGGATAGGAGTTGTGAAAGCTTCAGATCTTAGCATCATGCCCTCAGTCAACTCAGCCTCCAGGACTCTGTCTTCCAAACCAATCTGCTACATCTCAATTTGCATTTTTCTTGAAGAGAGACCTCACCAGGAGTCCAGGCCATCGTGAGCATAACCAAGAGAGGCTAGGAGCAAGAGCGCCCACCGACAAATCCCAAACTGCTTCTTTGCTCATCCTGACACCCACACATCTTTAAAGGACCAGAAACAAGACCCCAACAAGCTCAGGACCTTCTTTCCCTCTGTCTCAAACCCTAGTTGGAATCACCTGTCCAGACCTGAACTGAACTTTCCTGCCTGTTGGGGGAAGGAAAGAAAGCCTCCCACAGTGCCCAAAACCCTCTGCCCAGCAGCCCTGGAAGGAATTCCAGCCTTACCAGGAAAGTCACCCTGAGCCCTTTGGTGAGGCATTTTCTCAGAAGAGAGGGCATCACGCAACAAAAACAAACTAAAATAGCTTCAGGACACCTCGTGCAAAAGAGAAATTTTCCCCAAGCTCCTCCTGGCAGGAATGTGTCTAAATCGTTGCCTAAAATATCCTATATCAGTGAATCCTCTCATTGGTTCAAAAACACCAACAATGCATCAAGCTCACTTGAACTTCTAGCTGCCTCATCCTGTAATGAGCACATGAAGAAACAAAATGTCTTTCATAAAACCCAAAACTAGCCAAACACTTCTTCTCAGCAGCTCACACATACGTGCATGAACTGAGGGTTCTCATGGAAAATAAAATATACCGTGGGAAAACTTCCACTGAGAAATTTTCTCCTGAGTTTCAGCATAAGTTGAATAAGTTTCATAGAAGTCACAAATCATAAAAGCAAGTTTTTACCGTTCTCTGCTCTTATTTCCCATTTTCCTCCTTTCCCGCCCTGCCCACAACTCCCCCAGCTTCTAACCAAGTGAACTGCACCAAAGATGGCGACCTGGACACCTTTAAACGCTCAGGGTTCACTAAGGGCACAGTCCCATGGCCACCTGATCCAAGAAGGAAAGGGAGTAAGTTTCATCGTGCCGCACAGCATCACAGGGGCCGAAGGATGTGGGTGTATGCGGAGAAGGAGCCATTAAACCAGGTTAGAGAGTAGGCCCCTAGGTCCCCCTCATCAAGGTGGCAGCTGCTGAGGCAGGAGAGAGAAGCCTGTGGGAGAAAGCCTGGATTTCGTATGTCAGTAAAGTTCACCGTTAACCAAATGCAGGGACAGCAGGAAGTGGCATACTGTGTGCTCCTGTCCCATTTCCATACACAAAAGTAGCCCTAAGCTACTTACAGGGCCCTCTACTATAAAGCCAGTAGCCAAGAAAGAGAAAATCTTCAGGCAGCTGCCATCATCAGTTGTTCATGAGGAAATAGAAAACAGGACAGAAATCTGGGGACCAGAAAAAACACTCAAAGGAAAGCCCAAGAAAAAGAAGAGGAAGCTGGCACACCCAGAGATGTCATTTTGCTGGGACTGACCCTAAACACAGGGACCAAAGGCTACCAAGTTCTGATCAAGTTCGGGGCCCCATAGCTCAGTCCACGCACTAGTTCACTGTGCGTCATCTCTCAGACCTCATAGGCAGTGGTCGGCGGCTCTGTCCTAATATGTAGGGGTACAGGCTATACCCCAGGGGCATAAAGAGGCCATGTAGCCAGGGCCCCCCTGATCAAAGAACACAGGCTGAGGGACCTCAGGAGAATCTATAAGAGAAGGTTTCACAAAAGGACCCTAGGTCACTGCCACCCAGGAAGACGAGGGGGCTGGTCTGTTGATAACAACATTAGCTTTGAGATTGGCAGACTGCACCCTTGTTGCTCAGGTCAGGAAGAGCCATGTGCAGGAGTCAAGGCCATGCCTAAGGAAGGCAGTCTTGGCCAACCATGGTGAACCTCAGGCATGAACTCAGCTCATCGGGGATACTTGAGAAGCAACAGCGCATGGAGATGGGGGCTACTACAAATGTTGATGGCCAGGTTCAGTGCTGTTGGGAACCTGGGGACAGCAGAGGGGTTGCCCTTAGGGGAAGGTATGTTCTCAACCTAAACAACTCCCACCCCCCTTTCTCAATTGGGGTCTCTGAAACAAAGTGATGGAACAACCATGGGTTTGATGGAGGAGAGGGTGACAGAAACTAGTTTAAAAGATATTTACATAAAGCCTTAAAGCAGGAAGGGCCTTCAGCAATCATCTGGTAGGCATCTCTTCTCTCAAGGAGAGAACTGAGACCCAAGAGGGAAAGATTAACACCTGGAGGTCGGAGGTGAGCAGAACCTGGGAGTCCTGACTTCAGACTCTGAGCCGTTCCCACGATGCAGTGCTGCTCCAGCCACCTGGAAAGGAAATGGAGCAAAGTTGTAGGAGATTTTAAATTTTTACTAGATTGAGCCCAGATGTCTTTTAAGCACAGTTACTCTTCCTGAAACTTAAGCTGATCAAAAACCTCCTACACAAGCTTACTTGAAACCTTGGGGGCCCAGCCATGGCTTTGGTCCATTCTAAGGTTTGAGTGCCCAACAGCCAAATCGGGCAGAGTACCATTTCTGAGGAAAGCTGGTGCCCAGGTGCCAGCAGGAAATTTGGAGCCAAGACAAGAGAGAAAGTCAAGAGTTCTACCAGGGAGGGAGCCTGGGCTGATTCCAGGAGTATAGAGGCAGAATCAGAAAAAAAGATGGGGAACCAGGAGTTAAAGATCACGTTGGAATGGGATCAGAGGGGGTGGGGGCAGGGCAAGATTTCAGGGGGCTCCATTCACATGATTGTCTGAGGACCAGAGCTCCCTGGAACTGTGCAGTGCGCAGGCTACACAACTGCACATGATGGCCTCATCAGGAGCAAGCAGGTAAAGTGTGTCAAATAAACATTCCTCTGAACAGCATGGGCGTGTTTGTGGCTCACCCACGTTGGTCACTGGATAAGTAGTACAGGATGCTACGAGTTGACGTAAAGATGAAGTCAGGGCTGACACAAGATCTGTACTCTTTGCTAAAGTGTAGACTTACACGAATCCCTGAATTTAAATATATGATTAGTTGAGTTTATTATATTCACAAAAATGATTTTAATATCTTGAATGCAAAGCAAATCGAAGAAAAAATGTACAGGGAAATACGTTTGAGATATTAAAACATCCTTTTTAAGTCCTAGGAATCCCTCCTTCCTTCCCAGCCAGGACACGGCTCAGCTCTACTGAATTAACATCATTCGCTGTGCCCCTAGGAAGAAAGAATCTCCATCCCAAGTCGAGGTCATTTGGGAAGTATCTTGTGCCACTGACAGCCACCCCATTTCCCTCAGTCTTTTCCTGCATCTGGAATTCTCTGGAACCCTTTCCTACAGCCACAGCCTCCACTACTTCTCAGCCCTCCTGCTGGCTGTGCCGTCCACCTCCTGCTTCCCACAAGTGAGGCAGAGTACCATTCCAGAGGAAATGTATACATTGCTTTAGCATTCGATTTTTTTATGACTTACATGTGACTTATTTTTATTAAAAATAGCAAATAAAGAATGACTTAACCATTGCCTCTTCTCCCTTAGGAAAAGCTCTTCATTGAGCCTGTGTTGTCGACCTTCAGAGTCAACCTCCATCGCGGTCACCTTTGCTCCCCACCTCCACTTCCCGCCTCACACTGGGAGTGGCTACTTCTCCCACCACCCACTGAAATTGCTGGCAACGGTTATGCATCATCACTGCTGCTTAATCCTGTCTACATCCTGACCCTGCTCAATTGCCCTGCTTGGACCAGTCTCCTCTCATGGCTTCTGCAGCATGCTCTTTCTCTCTTCTCCTGATCTGGATGATGTCGGTGTCTCCCATGGCATCCACTCTCATCCTTCCCTACAAATACCATGAGATTTCAGCCACTCTAGGGCTTGAGCTGTAATATGCTGAGGACCCTCACAGGTCAGCCTCCAGGCTTGACTTCTCCTTATCTAACAGGTACTGTCCATTTCCACAGTCACACTTCCAGTTCCACAGGTCATCTTCCTCTGCATGTCCCAAATCTGCTCAGCTAGTGGCATCACCATCCCCCATAATAAATCACCCTCGACTCTTCCCCTACTTTATTTGCAAGCTCAATTAATCTCCAAATCCCACTGAGTTTATCGGCCTAATACTTCTCTTACCTGTCTTCTCCCTCTGCCGTATTTCAACTGTTGCCACCTTAGTCCCAGCCTGTACCACCTCTCTCCTGGACCAGCCTGTGCCCAATATTTTCACTGCCTTATATAAACATGTTTGCCGTAAACATCTTTGCTGCAAGCATTTTCACTGCACAATTAATCGTCCATAAGGCACTCTTGCTATAACAAATAAAATAACTAGTTGACAGTTTGGTTTACATTGACCAACTTAATGCAACTTAAGCAAGTCTTCAGTTTGGTTACATTTCTTCATAGTTCTTGCAATTACTCCCATTTTTGTATTATATGTAAATCTTAGCCTTCATAATGACCTGTACAGTGACAAGTAGACATAGTGGTCTTTAATAGTGAATGATAACTCTGCATAAAGCCAGATTGCTAAGCTACATGTAAAGCCAGACTGCATACTACACTAGAAAATGATCACATGTCAGTTTCAATCCTTCAGTGAGCACAGTCATCCCTCCCACCCATCAAAGCCAAAAGTTTACCTAGCTATGGCAAATATAAAAGAGGTGGCTACTAGTTCACAGCCTTCAATTATCAATTCTTTAGTTAGAAACTGATGCCTCTTTTAATGAGAACTGTAGCAAAAAAAAATGCTCTGTTGAATGAGTAGGTGAAATAAACAAACAAAATGTATATATCCATGCATGAAAGACTTGTAAGATAATCTATTTTTATTTTTTACAATAAAGGTTTTTTAAGTTAGTTATTAATTTTTCATGTTTATTGTGTCTTTTTAAATGTTCCTTTTATTTTTTGTAACTTTATCTTTTATGGCAAAATTGCCTCATAGACAATTAGTTGTGCAGCAAAATTGCTTGTGGCAAAGATGTTTATGGCAAACACACTTATGAAGAAAATACCTAAAACCCAATAGCTACCTGATCTCTCTGACTCCCAAATACTGTCACACTCAAACCTGCCAGAGTGGCTTATGTGAAAATGCAAAATCTGGTGTAAGATTTACGAGGCCTACCTACAACCAAGAACTCCCAATAACATCCAAGCTCCTTCTCATGGCTTATAAGGCTCCAGTCTCATTTCCTACCACTCTCGACCCCAAATGTCAAGCTCTGAGTTCACTGAGGAACTTGAAGTTGACAAAGCACAGGCAGCAACTTCACACCTCCACGTTCAGGCTCCCAGTAACATTTCAGGGCCTCGGAGTAAGAGTATAAATGGAGGCCCATGTACCACGTGCCTAAATAATAAAAGTTTTAAATCAAATTAACAAACTGTCTAATAAATGTTTTCTCCTTTCTACATTAAAGTATAATTCACATATTGTAAAATCCATCACTCTAAATTGCACATTTCAGTGGTTTTTAGCATGTTCTCAGAGTTTTGCAACTATCACTGCTATCTACTTCCAGAACACTTCATCATCCCAAACAGAAACTCCACACCCATTAATGTCACTACCCATCTCCTAACCCCTTGCAACCACTAATCTTTCTGCCTCTGTGGACTGGCCCATACTGGACATTTCATATTAACGGAATCACACAATATGTGGCCTCTGTGACCAGCTTCTTACACTTAGCATAATGTTTTTTAAGATTCATTCATGTCGTAGCATGCATAAGAGCTTCCTTCCTTTTTATAGCTACATAATATTCCTTTGTATGGATATAGCACACTTTAGTTATTCATTCATCAATTGACGGACATTTCTGCTATCTCTTCCTTTTGGCTATTTTGAATAATGATGGTATAAACAATAATGTGGGCATTATTGTTTAACTTTCCAAAGCAGCTGTACCCTTTTACATTCCTCCAGCAGTATCCAAAGGCTCTAATTTCTCTACATCCTCATCAGCACTTGTTATTGTCCATCTTTTTTATCATAGCCATTCTAGTGGATTAAAATATTTTTTCTTCCTACTATGACAAATACCTTCATAATGACAAAGAAGGTCAAGTTTGCATTTAGAATCATCAAACTTCTCGGGGAATGCAGCATGTAGGAAAAACCAGCCCTTGGCCCTCAAGACTGAGGCCTGCCCCTTCACTATATAGGTGTGGATTTTTCTGGCACCACGGGGCCTCTCGTGCACATGCATCCAAACTCCATCCATACAGCCACAAACAGCTGCCTTTTGTGCCTAGAGGTTCATGCATCAGCAGCACAGCCTGACCCTGGGAGAAGGACCCAGACCCTGGAAGCAGGATCAGGGCCACTTTAGCAGGGAATTCTGGGCTCAAAAAACCCAGCACATGGTCTGAGAGGTGCAGGCTTCACATGAACACATCCCTTTGTCCCATAGTATCCTCACCCTTGTGAGAGAAGAGGGGCTGAAGGAGGGCCAGAGTGGACCTCTCAGGTACAGTGCACAGTTTAGGGCCCCTCTTGCCCACATCTCCACGCTCATGTTGTCACTTCTTTCTGGAATGCTCTATCTCTCTGGAATATCCCTAATCATTCCCCGAAGATACAGTTCAGAAGTTGTACCCTATGGGAGGCCTGTCCTGATACCCCTCACAATGCACCAGGCAGGGCACTAGGCCCTCGGGGGAAAAAAAGGAGAGTAAGGCACAGTTAGTTGCCGCCACAGGCAGAGAGCCACATGGTGGCAACGACTAAGTGATTTGGGTAATAATAATGGTGTGGGCCCGGGGAGCTAGGGGTACAGGGGAAAGTCACATCACACGACCCCGAGGAGACCTTGGGGGAACTTGCAGGAAAGCTTCTGGGAGTAGATGATACCTAAGATAAGACCAGAAAAGCCAGACAAATTTAGCCAACCAAAGAGGAGTGTCCCTAGAAGGGACTTCTGCAGTGCACTCCCAGCACAGACATTTAAGCATTGCTGTTTCTCTCCCATCAAAATTAGGACTTCATGGTACAATCTTAGAGGCTGAACCTCCGTGTGTTTGATGCATTTCATGCATGATGGGTTGTATTAAACGTGATAAGCATTGCCCATTCTGTTCCCACCTCTTTCTGAAAGAGTAATCCCTACCCTTGGCCCCTGTCTTTTACCACCCCATATCTAGTTGGAAGAAGAGGAAGGCATGAAAGGCCAACATGTAGACTAGCAAGTGAGCCAGAGCCAGGCTGAGAGGCCTGGAGGGTCGTTTGCCATCAGGAGAAAAAGCTGACAGGAAAGAAATCAGAGATGCAGTGTTCTATGTCAACCCCCAGATGGACTCAGACCCCTTGAGGCCTGGCCCAAGAACTACGTGAGCAGAAGCAACTGCCCGACTCTCTGCCAGGAGCAGGAACCTTCCCCCTGGCCCGCTTTGGATCATCCTGCAACTCTTTTCACCAGGAGAAGGGAAAGGGGGTGGTAATAGGTCTCCAAACCAGTTTGTTCCTTGTAAATTGCCCTGGAGGAAAAGTTTACTGTGATGAAACCATCGTCTAAAATTTGATATTTTAATTATTTACACATTCCAGTAATTTGATTTATTCCCTATCCCTACCCCACCCCCAATGGTTTCCAATCCTTTTTGAAAAACACAGAAAAACACAACTCTGTCTCAGACCATACATATTTTGCAGATCATGTTTCTTGGGGGTTTCAATAAAATAGTGTTTGCCAATACATAAAACTTTTCTTTCTGCATGTTTTCTTGCCACTCTCCACAAGATGGAGCAAGCGGATCCTGTTTGGACTCGCTTCTCCCGGCTTCACACACCCCTCATACAAGCAGAGTAAAGGTGAAACATTACAGGCCTGGTGCTGGGAAAGCAGCTGGCATTTCCTGAACTTTTTGGTGCACAGCGCTCTATAGAACACTAGCGTTTTTTGGCAATTTATTTAAAGTGAATAAAAGATGAACACCTTTTCTTTAAAAATCTGAAGAAAATGAGAAAAGCTTTCTATTCATTGCAGTCCATAATACCATTGCATGTATGTATATTTATTGAACACTTTTATTCTGAAGGACATAATAAAATAATAACTAAAATAACTACATGGTAATTATAAATTAATTGGTATTTTAATGGGTCACACCTTATTTTTAAAGTTTTTTTTAAACATTAGAGCATAGAAATGATAAGGTGACTCGTTTTGTGCTTAAGAGGTGCACGGCTTAATGCCACACTGTGAAGCATTTTATACATCAGGTTAAGAAGACTGAAAATCCCAACTATTTTTAAGCCAAGGAAATGTATGAACCAATAGGAAGATTTACTTGGTGGCAGTGTGCTAGGTAATATGGAATAGAACCTCAGAGGCAGACCAGGTGGGCAGCTTTGAGTAGTCATCTTTGGGTGGTGGAGTGGCAAGGACCAGACTTTGGTGACAAAGGTGAGGAAGAAAGGAAACATACATGAGATTATAAAGGAGTAATTGACAAGACCAAGGTCCTGACTGAAGAGGTGGAATTGGAAAGAGAATGGAAGCAAGCTAGGAGACAGACTCAAAACTGGCTGTGCTTTGAGGCAGGAGAAGCAGAGGAATGATAATTCACTCTGGATTCAGCACCTCCATTAATCCCTATAGTTTAATCACAGCAGCATTCACATATATTTTGAAAAATAGTAGGAGATAAAATATGTGAAATATTATATATTATATACAGGCAAGGCATGTTGCACAGGTCACAGACCCCTTGCAATAACTCTGCAGCACCTTCCACCACCCCACCACCCCTGGGCTCTTTGCCATAGAATATGAAGACTATAAACATATGACAATAAAGAGACAGTATGCTGTAAGTCCGTCAGCAAAGGAATTCCCCTAGCATTCTTATTCCAATGGAGCAGAAATGGGGACATATCCTTATATCGGCTGGAAAGAGGCTGGGGCAGATCCAGGCAGAGTTCTTGTCTTCTGATTTCTCTATCTCCCTCAAGCCTGAATTCCTTCTGCAGAACAAACCTTTGTATCCACTGAGCTCTTGTGGCTCAACATGCAGTCAAGGGAGGTTGGATAAATAGAATTGTGAGCCACCCAGATGATTTTCCTACTTCTCCAAAGCTCCCTTGCAAGAACACCTTCATGTAAGAACTACCCCCTGAGCAGGACTTCTCAAAGCCAGATGTGGGGGCTCCTCAGCAGAAATCTGCAGTCAAGCATGAATAATCACTATTAAGTAAGAGGATGAGCTCCAGACACTCAGTCACATCTGTTTCTGTCTCATGAAAAACCAGAAAGCCTTTGGAAGAGCGTCATGGGGCAGCTGAAGAGACCAGGACCAAATCAACACAGGCCCACAGCAGAAGTGTGCCCCGTTTGCCCCCACTCCCAACCGGACAGAGACATTTGTTGAGAAAAAATGTTAGGCACCATTGCTGATGCCATAAGAGTCCAAGAGATGCGACATTCTCCGTGAGAGCTTTCTACCTAGGAGAGAAGAAACAGGAGCCTAAGTGGTCCTGTCCTTTCTCCCTAACTGGTCTTAGTCATCTTATAGCCTCTCACTTAGCCAATCACTGAGTCTGGCACACAGACAATGCTCCCAAAATGTATAGTGATCATTACACATAAAATCTAAAAGGCAGCTCACAGGCAGAAGAAAATGTATGCCTGCAATTTCTGTGCTTTGGGTCCATTTACAAACAGCATTTCTCAAGAGTGGCACTGTTGACATTTTGGACCAGATAATTCTCTGTTGTGAATTATAGGATCTTTAACAGTATCCATGGCCTCTATGCACTAGAAGCCAGTGGTACTTCCCCTCTCCTCCTTGACAAACCTGTCTATAGCCATTGCTAAATGTTCCCAGGAGCAATGTCACCCGCATTTGGAATCACTGGCTTATAGCCTTTATGTCATCGAAACACCCCCATCCTTCTTTCAGGGCCCTGTGTTCTGGAATTTCTCTACCTTGTCTCTATGGAAATTGTGCTTCATGAAATCCATCACTTCAGGACCTTATTCTCTGTTTTTTAAAATGTTGATTAATGAAATATAATTAGTGAATTCAAATTATTTGTTCATGAAAGTAGATGCCAATGGTTCCCTCACCCACACTCATCTCCTTCATTTGTCACTGGAACATCTTAATAGGAACCACTTGGATTCAATCATATGACATAAACACCCAAGATGGCACGAGGAGGAGCATTCTATGACATAAATATCCCAGATAGCACAACAGTTTACAAGAGCAGCTATAAGTCACTAAGCACTTGAACTTCAGCTCAAGGCAACCAGTTTGCTCCCACATGTCAGAAATATGGAATGGCTTTCCATGCTACCTTAAAAAGATCGTCTATGCCTCCCCAGGCCTCAAAGCTGTGATTTAAAGTAATGAGTATTTTAGGCTACATCCAAATCCAGCCCTGAAACCACTTTCCAAATTTCTGTATGTCCCCTGTCCCACATCCCGCTTCAATGACTGTCCTAGAAATTAGATGCAGGGTGTGTGCTCTCAAAACCCAAAGCTCTGGTTTTCCAGCATTTCCACTGAGACTCACTGGATGACCCCATGAGGAGCATTTCAATCCTCTTCTTCTTCCACTAGGGATTGCGGAAATGGGAAGAGAGAAAACCAGTGACCCAGACTGTCTGCAGAAATGACACTCAGGAAAGCAATGGGCAGGTTCCCCATCAAGCGTTTTTCTTCTCTCTTGAGCTGACTGTGACTTGAAGAATCCCTTACACTCTGCCCCAGTTACCAGCAGTGAGTCAGCTCAGCCCAACGACTCTAATTCAATGCTTATTCATAAATTATAATTTTAGTACAATAGGGCACAGCTTTAAATAAGAGTTATGAGAAACCCACCCACCTATGACACGCTAGGAGGCTGCTCATCTCCCAACTTTGGGTGGACATTCTGTTAGTCACAGGGAATCATCTGGGCCCAGCTTGCTTCTCCCCACTTTTTGTATCTCTAGACATTTTACCAAACAGACACTGAGTCAGAATAAGTGGGTTTAGCAATTAAAATCTGTGTGGAGGCTGCCTTGAGAAGCATGTGGTGGATTTGGAAATAAATATTCCTCCACAGCAAATCAAACACTCATTGTAAAAACCTGAATGTAATATGCATAAAGACAAACTCAAGCTGAAATCTCACAGCATCATCTTTTTCTCCTTCAGCAAGGAACATAAAGGACTTCCATTCGCTCACAGGGAAAGCTGAGTCATTTAGAGTAGAATTGTCTCTCAGCACAGGAGTGGTGAGATCTTGTCCAAGGAAGCGTCTATCTGCTTCTGAGTAAACATATTTTCACCAGGACAATTGTTCAGCCAAGGAGGAGCCTCGGACAACGTCCCATCCCACTAAACCTGGTGTACTAAAGTGAAGTAAGGAGTCAGGCAGACTGAGCGTGCCCAATTTCTAGTCAATGCTGTCCTTCAGTCTGTGAGGAGAACTCGGGGCTGGGAGTTTCTGCTTTCTGCATGCCCCCGAGAGGCCAGAGGGGGAGACCCACTACACGGGCTTCTCCTGGCACGAGATGGAAGCAGAAGTCACCCTGGTAGCACCTCCACCTACAAGCCTGTTGTCATGCTCGGAACATGTGCCTCTGGGATGTCATCTTGGTTCCTCCACATCTGCTGTAAGAGCTAGTGAGATGTCTGTAGTAAATGGCTCTCATTACTAGAAGTTGTTTGGAGCCCCAGCTTAATAAAACCAAGGTTGTCTTCCATTTACATGAGGATCACTGAGTGTCTCTCTTTTATAAGGTTCCTAGATTACAGACTATACCTCCCACCCCTAGCAGCTGGTACAAACAGTGGCCACCCAGGATCCAGGCAGACACACACACACACACACACACACACACACACACACACACACACACCGGAATCATCTTTCCAGAGCCTCCTACAGGCAGTACAGCTCCTGTCCGAGTGTGGGAACTGACAGTCCCTGGTAGAACAGGGTCTGAAATAAGGGCCTCTGCCATAACAAAGCCAAATCACTCTACACAACTAAAGGTCTTGACTAAAGGTCTCTCATTTTTCACCTAAATGTGCAGAACTGTGCTGCAGGCTGACAGGGGGTCTTGGGGAGGACTGCCTTCTGCCCTTGGCACTCTTTCTATTGTGCTGCAGGAGATTAAAAGCAATACATATTCAAATGTCTCTAATTTGTAGGTCTCCAGGCCAGTGGTTCTTAACACGTTTAAAGTCACAGGCCCCTCTGAGAACCTGATAAAACCAAGGCCTCCTCAGAAAAATGCACTTTTGCACAAAACTGACCATCGAGTTTCAAGGGGTTTCAGCGAACCCCCCAAACACCATCCCCGGAATACTAAAAACTTCTTCCTTGGTCACTGAATTTTAAAGCACAAAGGCATTCCTTGCTCATAAACAATCACTTCATACCTGCCCCTCTCCAGGTAACCACAATTAAACCATCTTTGGGGTGGGGTAAAGCAGCAATATTATCTAGTCTAGTCAAGGGTTAAATCTGCACGTAGCAGAAACTTCCTGGCTCACTTCTATATCATGCAATGGGAGCACAGCTCAGCAGCTGCATTTTGTTGAGTGGTTACTAGGCTCCAGGCTCCAGCAGTACTCTGTGTCTTATCCCTTAACCTTTACAACAATCCTATAATTCAGGGTCTTTGTTTCCATTTTATAGATGAGGATACTAAGGCTTAGAGAGGTAAAGAACCCTTTCCAACAAGGCTGGCCAGCTGCCAGGCATGACTGCAGACACTGTCAGGGCCCACCTGATTGCTCCAGGCAGTCCGCAAGCAAATGCCTTTCTCTAAATTTGTAGAAAGGGACTAAAACCCCAAAGCACTTGGTGAGAGAGTTGCTACAAATGTTGATTCACTTTGTTTGGTAACTAGCGTTGTCTTTATTTTCATTTGCCTTTAGACTTCCTGTTTGGGGACGAAAACAAGCATATAACTTTCAGAAAGACCACTTCTTCTGAATTTGTAATAAAACTGCAAAAACACTAACCTCAGGGAGCACACCTTCATCTCCTAATATAGATGTGTCTCTGTTGAATGACAGCAAAAATTTATATCATACGAAGATAGGTCATGTATATATTATCTTGGTTATAGTCACATAAAACTAAGAACACTGAGTCTAACTGCTTTTTTAAATATCAGTTACCGAGGACACTTGGCAAGGTCTTAGAGGAACAAACATTCATGAAGTGACCCCTCTGTGCTTGGCATTGTGCTAAGCCCTGGAGAGACAGAAGCAAGTAAGGCAAGGTCCTGTCCACAATGAACTCATCCTCTGGCAGGGGAGGGAGAGAAGGCATGTGATTAACTGGAATAACAATATGACAACTGATTTACCAGCGACAGGACTAAGGTGCCCAGGTCCAGAGAGCAGGAAGTGAGTAATGCTGGGAAAGCAGAGGTCTGGTGGGGGAGGGGGAGTTCATAAGGGGCTAGGTCAGGGCATCACAGGCAGAGGTCACGTCATGAGCTCAGACCTGCTGCTGGGAGCGGAGGCTAGCTGCTAGGAAGGAAGAAGTGCAGGAAGTGAGCCATAAAAGGGAGGTGGTGGCCAGGTTAGGAAGGCCTTTGTCATCTGTGAGAAGTCACTAAAAGGTTCTTTTCATGGAGAAAGACTCAATTACAACTTGCATTGTAGGAGGATTGCTGTGGCAGCAGCAGAAAAGTGAATTTGCCTAGGAGAATCAGGAAGCAGGAAATGGGACAGAAAACTGCCCCATTCATTCAAGTCAAGAATGAGGAAGGTTGAATTTCAGTTCTAGATAGCCCTCACAAATGAATATTCATACAGAAAACCAGCAGGGTCTGATGACATGTTGGATGTAGACAGGCAAAACAGAAAGCAGAAAAAAAAAATGCCTCTGAGGTTTCTAAGTTGGGAAGTTGGTAGACAATGATTCTGTACAAAGAGAAAGGGAAGGAGAGAGTACAGGGCTGCAGAGGAGAGCTGTTTGAGGGAAGCAGAGAGACAGGGAGATGCATTTTAAACAGGCTGCTTTTGAGGTGGCCAAAAAAGACAAGGTAAATTGTCTGCAGAAGATAGCTTTACAGAGTTGTGAGCATAAAGCATGAACCGAAAGAGACAAGAAATAAGGCTATAAGCTGAGGAATATCAATATTTAAGGGGTGTTTAAGGGAAGAACTAGCAAAGGAAACGGTATGAATAACTAAATGAGAGTTGTGGGCAAGACACCTTCCAAGTAGAATCAACTATCAAAAGCTGTAGAGAAGGAGGAAAAGACCCAAAAGTAGTCCCTGGATCAGGCAATTAGAAATTCCTGACTCACTTTTTGATTGCAGCAAAACCTCATGGGCTTTGGAGTGTAGGCAGAAAGTTTATACTGCTCCTTAAAGAATGCTGGCCAAGGACAGAAAGAGAGAAATCATCCACCCTCATGATAAAGATTTTGGTTTTCTGTAGTGTGTGATCTAGTATACGCCAGGTCATGTGATCCCACCAGACTCACCACTTAACACCGGTAATTGAGCGAAGTGGGAGAAATGGTGTATACACATCCATACCCTGTTCATCCAGAAGTGACTGGTGTTAATGCTGTTGGCTAGCATTGCCAAGTATTAGAAGTTAAGAATGTAACATAGTCCTGAAATGTGGGCTGAAGACTCTACTTTATAGTGAGATGTTGAGGCTTAACTGCCAATAGGAAGAGGAGACCTGTCTGCTAAGAAAAGAGAAAACCAAAAGTGAAAGTGGCAGAAGTACTGCTGTTAATTTTGGTAATACCTAATTAAAGGTTCTGGGAAGCAGGCATTCTCAGATGCCACTGGTGAGAATTTAAATTAGCACAACTTTATCAACAAGTAAACTGACCCTCTCAAAAAAAAAAAAACACTTAAAAGCATACGTGATATTGCGATTTATAATAATGAATATTTGGTCTTCATCCATTACTGGAACAGAGCTGCTAAAATGCTTGGAATTTCCTAAGAGGTGAGACTGGTAAAGGTGTCTTTTGTTATGTAGATGCTGTGACTTTCAGAAAGCCCCTAGGTCACCTAAGGATTGGAGCTGGTTGCCAGGGAACCAACCTTGTGATTAGAAGGTTGGAACTTTCAGTCCCGCCCTCCAGGATGGAAGAGGAGCTGGAGACTAAATTCAATTGCCAATGACGGATAATTTAACCAATTATGACTATATAATGAAGCCTCCATAAGTACCCAAAAGATCTGGCTCAGAGAGTTTCTGGGTCAGCGAACATGTAGAAGTGTGGGAGTGCATGGAAGCTCCTTGACCTTGTCATAAGCATCTCTTCTGTCTGGCTATTCCTAAATTATACTTTTATATGAAACTGAATATCTAGTAAGCAAATATTTCTCTGAGTTCTGTGAGCCACTCTAGCAAATTAAACCCAAGGAAGGGGACATGGGGAACCCTGATTCATAGCCAGTCAGTCAGAAGCACAGGTAACAACCTGGACCTGCGATTGGCATCTAAAGTCGGGGGCAGTCTTAGAGAATTAAGCCCTTAACCTGTGAGAGCTCACTCTATAAACAGCGTCAGAATTGAGTTAAATTGTGGGACACCCAGCTGGTGTCAAAGAATTGCTTAATGTGGACAAAAAAACACACACATCAGAATCAAAATTGGAATCAGAATTGTAGTGCTCACATAAACTTTAGTCCAGGAATTCAGTTTACACTAACTTATCCTATAAAAGTCATAATGGATAATTGCAAAGATTTTTTTACAAGAATGTTTACCATAACCTTGTTTATAAGAATAAAAAGCTGGAAATAATATAATAATAATAGTAATAATAATAATAATAATAATAATAATAATAGGGAATTGGTTAAACACATCTATATCTCCATAGAATCAAATACTATGCAATGATTTAAAATTTGGGGTACATGACAGTTTACCCAAAAAATTTATAATATATTATTAAATTTTAAAAATTTACAGAAGATAATGAGTACATTACACACACACACACACACACACACACACACACACACACACACACACACATGCACTTAGACATACTCAGACAAAAGACTAGAAGATTATACACCAAAATAGTAACACATTCAAATGAAAGATTGGAAATATACACCAAAATTTCTGGGTCGTATAATTATAGGTGGTTTTAATTTACCTTTTGCTTCTCTGTATTTTCTACAATATTTTAAATAAACATGTATAGCTTTTGTAATTTAAAAAGTCATTTGCTTTTAACATAATGAAAATAGTTTAATATAACAAAAATAGTTTAATAAAACAAAAAAGTCTTAAGTATGAAAGTAATAGAATCTTATCATTAAAAATTCAAAAAGTACTAAAGCATATGAAAGAAAAATTAAGTGTTCCATTGCCCTAATTCCTCCAAATCAAATTCCCCATAAGAAATCACAATTTTGTTATATCATTATAGTTTCTTTCTATCTACACGTATATTTTAAAACATAATTGAAAATATACTTTTTTAAATTTTAGCTTAAGTGGAAGACTAGATTAGGGGTCAGCAAACTTTTCCTGTAAAGCTCCCTAGAGTGTTTCAGCTTTGTGGTCAGTCTTTGTTAGACTATTCAACCCTGCCATTGTAGTGCAAACGTGGCCAAAAAATGATATGTAAACAAATGTATATCAATGTTTTCCAATAAAACTTTATTAACAAAAACAACCAGTGGGTCATGGACCACAGTTTTCAGATCCCTGGACTAAGGTGAAAAAATAAACGAGCAAACAAAATGCCAACTTTCTGAGCCTGCTAGCCAAAGAATACAGCTTACTTGCTTCCTATTTCATATTTACATATTTGCACTTATTTTATTCCTCACATGATCTTAGATGCAGAAGATCCAAATATTAATAAAATATTCATTTTATAAGTAAGGGCTCCTGGTCCATGGAGGAAGACAATATGTAAACAAGTACAGATAATGTAGATACAATAGGGGGAAGAATGGGGTTTTATCTAAAGCACCATAAAGTTCAGAATGGTGCAAATGATGTCACTCAGAGACTTGAGTGAGGGAGGGAATCACAGGAGATGCAGCAACTTTGGGGCTGAAGCTAGACAGATACCTGAGTTCACTGATTCTAAGACCACACTTTTTCACATTTTAATAACTCTAAATCAGTATGTGTCACACCAGCTGTGGTGGCACAATCAGGAATACATCATCATCAAAACTTGCAGTATAGGTATTAGTAGCTTGGGAGGAAATTTCAGAGACAACAACAGAGCACTCTTAAGGAATGTAATATCAACAACCAAAGCACCTGATGGCACAGAGGACAATGTTGTGTGGAAAACAAGAATTAAAAAGTAATCAAAGGTAAAAATATAGATAGTGGTGATGGTTGCACAACCTTGTGAATAAACTAAAAGCCCTGAATTGTACACTTGAAAGGGGGATGAATCTTATGATGTGTGAATTAGAGCTCAATCTTTTTTAAATGCAGGAAAAAATTGGGGAAGATTAAAAACATTCTGGAGATGGATGGGGTCAATGGTAAGTATGATATAAATGTACTTAATGTCACTGAACTGTACACTTATAAATGGTTAAAATGGTACATTTTATGTGATATCTATTTTACCACAATAAATTAAAAAATAGGCAGGAAAAAAACCCACTACAAGTCTCTTTCCCATCCACACACAAAACCATGTGATATCTCAATCACCATTTCAAGAGTTTTGTGGAAACACTGTCTACATTTGAGGATCCTTCTGCATTATAAATACAGGTGATTTAAAAGTGAAAGTGGAAGTTGTGAAATTAATAAAATGAAAGCTAACCATTGTTAACCTCCCAAGATAGCAATAGGAGAGGTAGAGAGTGATGCCAGCTATCTGTTAGGACAAAACCCTAAAATACTGAGTTGACCACAACAGCGTGGACCAATAGAAGCCCCCACACCTGCTAGGTGCCCTGGCTGGTGCTGAAGGCAGAGTGTCTGGCCCTCAAAAAGCCCCTTTTACCTCATCTCAAATGACCAAAGCAGGGCTGCACACCAGAGCCTAAAAGCCTGGAGGAGTGGGCAGCAAGTGTGACAGCAACAAAACACAGGCTTGCAAAGGACTGATCACAGGTCTTCCTTCCCACAGCAGAGGACAGACTTTCCTCTGTTCCCTCTTAAAGAAATCCACACAGACCGCTCCTGGACTATGCTTACAGCCAAGTGAAAACCTGACATCTCATTCCCTCTGTCCAGTTTGTGCATCCACCTGCCATGAGCTCCCTACAAAACTAAGAGCTAAGGTGAAAACGCACAGCACTAGCTGAGGACACCAAATTGCTTTGTTTTTCAAATATCTGAAGATGAAGCTTTTCTAATAGGTAAGTTTACTAAGGTCAGAACTTTATTCAAAGTGATCTGTGGGAGATAAATCTCTGGGGCCTTTATTTAGCCCAATTTTTAAAATGTGCTAAAAATAGGAAAGCACATTGCCAGACCCCAGTGTCTGATGGGGTCCACAAGCAGTGGTTAGCCTCCGTCTGCTCTGTAAGCTATGAAAAGTTGGCCATCTAGGCATCAACTACGGCCAAATGGCCAACACCTCTCTCAGGAAAATCCTACCAGGGAAACTGCCCCAAAAACTATCAACAGAGTGATGACCAAGCTCAGGGACTCCTAAATTCTTTTTTTTTTTTTTCTGTATTCTAATTTTAATAGGTCAGGTAACATTAAGAATAAAGGATCTCCTGACTTCTACTGAAGCAGTAAAATGTTTATATTGTCCTAGTTTCACATGTTACTAGGTGGCCATTTATAATCTTTATCTGTCATGCTGTCCACTAATCTGGCTATCCTTTGTTTGTTTGTTTGCTGATTGTATGTTGATGCCTGACTGAGATAGACAGGTCAGTCAATTTGCCTGTCCTACCTTGGCCCCCTCCTCAGAGAATGAGTATGATAATCACTCCCAGAAATGTGGGACTGTGACACAGAGCCCATACATACTCACTGTTCGAAGTTTTATATTTTGTCTTGTTAAATTTTTACCTCAATTTAGGGCTATCATACTTACTTCTTAAGATGATTTTTTTTATATCTAATATATTAACCATCCCTCTCAGCTTTGTGTCATCCAAATATCTGATCAATATATCTCTTCATCCAAGTCACTAATAAAAATGTTGACTGTAGTGGTTAAAAAAAAAAATAAATGTTATTTAAAAAAGCAGACAATGTAAACAAATTTAAGGAATACTTTATTTTAGTTACATGATTCTTTTTATGCATGCATTAATTATATATGATTTTTAAATGTATATCTAAAAGAGTTCTTTTAATTAAAATCCTGAGTGATAAAAAAATGAGATTATTTCATTTGCACCATTTGTTTCTTTTTATTGGTAGAAAATAATGGAGTGTCTCACAATCATGTCTTAGATTCAATGACAATAATGTCTTAGATTCAAATTTCATTAGGAATTGTCCAGGCAGAACAAGTGGGAGAAGTACTCTAAGTAGAGAGAGATGAATGTGCAAAAGTGTGGACCTAAAAGAGAGCAGGACATATCCAGGGAATTGTGAGGTTGAAATATAGGAAACATGGTAGGAAGGAATAGGTGAGCATGGAAATACAGAAGAAAACCAGATTTTAAAAGGCAATGAATCTCATTCCATGGAATGAGGTCTTTATTCAATAATGAAAGAAAATTGGAGATTTTTGAGTAGGAGAGTGAAGAGTTAAGACAGATGTTTTTAAAAGACCACTCAGGCTTCTTTATGGACAATGAATGAAGGAGGCTCAAACTGAATACAGATGACTGCAGTAGTCTAGGACTTGGACTCCAGATGAAATGCAATGGGAATCAAAGTCGAGATGTGACAATTACAACACAGGAAGGGCAATGTACAGAAATTATCAGAATTAACCAAATAAAAGTGGGAAATGAGAATAGGAAAGTTAAAGAAGGCTGAAGGTTTCTAGCTAGTTAGAAACTGGGTGTGGCCTTTAGCCAAATGGCCATCCTGACTGGAGATCTGTGCTCTCCCTCTTGAAACTAGACTTGGTCATCTCTTGCCTTAAGATCTGAGAACTCACACTTACTTTGGGGCCTGCTGGCATCTGATCACAAGGGTTGAGCTACCATTAAGGGTCTCAATCAACTTGTTGAAGCTTCATTTACATTCTAGAAATTGTTCAGGTGGAAAGAGGGGTATGACCTCTTCATTTTTGTCCTTCAGACACACAGCACTCTGGGCTTTTTGGAAATTTGTTTTTGGGGTTGGCTCAGGTTAGAATTTGGGTCAAATATTTTCTTAGTCACTTGTTGCCTTTCTGCCATTCAGCCCTAAAGATTCTTTCTTCCCTGGTCAATTTTTCATCACTTCAAGATAAGCACCACCATTCTCTAGGGCTGAAAACAGTGCTCAGACATGTGCCAACTCCAGAAGGTGAATTAGAAGAGAGGAAAGGGCTGGCTGCTTGCTGACATGCCCATTCCACCTCCAGGACACTACAGCTCCCCTCAGGTCCCAACCAAGCAATGTTGCATCTGGAGGTGCTGACGTGATTAGAGACAGAATGGTATGCTAATGGAGTTTGGGTTTTGGAGTCCAAGAAAGCTAAGTCTCTGTTCTACCATCTAACTATGTGCCCTTCTAAGCCTCAGTTTATCTTAAATTGAGGATAGGAATAATGCCCACTTCACAAGGGTTCTTGTGAAGATGAAATAATGCACGTAAACTGTTTAATACAGTGCCTAACACATGATAAACACAACTTAAGTTTATAACATTGTGGAAAAGTTGAATTTGGGTAGTTTAACAAGCTTCTCTATCTCCCCAACAGCAAATGCAACCAGAATGATATGGATTAAGCAGTGTTTTTCAAATGTTTGAACGTACTCCATAGGAACAGAACACATATGCAAATATATGACTGAAACAAAACAAGTTTTACCAAACAATAACTGCCTTAGCTGCATGCAACTTGAGATACACTGTGAGACTTGTGATTCTTCATTAGTCTATTTCGTTTCATTTATTTATTTACTTTTGAAATCTTTCAAACCTACAGAAAAGTTGAAAGAATGATATAAAAACACTCTGCTGAGAGCAAGGTTTCTCAGACTCAGCCATATTGACATTTGGGGCCTAATAATACTTTGTTGTGGGGGCTGTCTAGTGCATTGTATGATATTTAGCAACATCTTGGGCCTCCATCTACTAGATGCCATTAGCACCCCACACATACACCCAGTCGTGACAATCTAAAATATCTCCAGACATTTTCAAATGTCCGCTGGTGGACAAAATCACTCCCACTGAGAACTGTGACCTAGACCTACCAATAGTTAACATTTTGCTCTATTACTTTATCTTTCTCTCAATACATGCTCATCCTCCCCCCAACACACACATATGCATGCACACATACATACACACACACACACACACACACACACAGAGATAAAATTTTTGGTTGAACTATTTGCAATTAAATTACAGACATCATGACACTTCACCTCTAAATAGTTCAGCATGCATCTCCTAAGAATAAATACATTCTCATAACACAACCACAATTACAGATATCACTTAAAAAAAAAGAACATTGATTCTATAATATCTTGTCACCTTCTTCTTCTCTGTTGTTTGTAATCATGAAATTGATTTCATACTCCATTTATGGGTCATCATAACCTACAGTTTGAAGATTAGAAAAGGAGGATCACAGAAGTGAACATAACTATCTGCTAAAGATCGTTAAAAGCCAGAACGCAAGCCCATCTTTGCCAGCAGGACAAGTGGGCATGAAGTTACAGGAATTTACCAACACTGCTGTTTTCCCTCCCTGGCTGCTTCCACCTTACAGAGCACACCCCCATGGCAGCACTGGGAGCAGATGACCCAGCCAGCCCCACCCTGCAGGGGACCCAGGAGCTCTCTCAGGCGCCTGCGGTGTGTGCCCCGGCCTGTCTGCCCAGGTTTGGCAGGGCCTGTGGAGCTGGGCGCACAGCATCCTGACCACATCACAGGCCCAGCCTCGGGTTCAGGCTCAGGCAGGCCACCCACCCCTTCCCTGTTTGCTAAGCTCCTTTCCTTAACCTGCAATGGCTCCAGGAAAGTGGTTACAAGTTGATCCAGAAACTGCCAACAGGCAAAGCCTGAGACATATGAAAATGTGTGAGTCACTGGCTGTCTTTGATTCTCCTGACCTTATAAATCTGGCCTTTGAATCTAGCATCAGCATCCAAACAACAGGAAACCTGAAAACTAATACTACCAAACATTGAGGGAGGACTTGCCACCAGAGCCCCCAAGAATCTCCCAGGAGGTCTGGAAAGATCAGTGAGAGGCAAGAGTAAAAGAGAGCTTCTCTCACAGGCCCTGTGAAATACCTTCCATTATCCTGGCAAGGAGACCCCTTGTGTGTTGACTCTTACCTTTGTTTCTTACAAACACTCGAAACCTGGGTAGGCCTGACATTCTTGAAAGTCAAGCTTTTCTCCAGCTTGAAGACGAGAAGTAAGGGAATAAGATCAGCTCTGGTATTTGAGGAGAAAGAAGAATCGACTACAGTCTGAAAAGCCAAAGAGAAACCTCCAGTGGAACCGACTCTTAAGTCTACGGGGTAGTTGCTATAGAAACAGCCTATCACCCCTAAGAAGACCCCAGAATACAAGCTCCACATCCCCAAACCAAGAGTGTTAAAGAGACATGCTACCTGGACAGAGAGCGAGAAACAGATGGGGAAGTTCAGTAATAGGGCCACAAAAACAAAATGAATTATCCCAGAAATGAAGAGGTGCCATCTCTGTGGCTTCTCCTACACTGCTCCAGTGAATTAGCCGAAAGGTGAAGAAGACATTTCCAGACAGAGTGAGAACAGCGACCAGGAGCAGCTCTGGGCCCCAGCACCCCAAATGCTCACTGACTGCAAACTGCCTTCACTTATGGTTACACACCTAGTGTCTCCGAGGCTGTCAGTTATCGCAATCCAAAAGTATCTCATTTGTTTACTTTTCCCTCTTCCCCACTGATTATAGGGACACAAGAGCCAATCTATTTCATTCACCATCATATCCTCACTTCTGAGAACATCGCTCAGAACATAATAAGCAGTATGCAAAAGATATTTGAACAATGAGTGAGTGTATGAACTCAACTATAGCAAGTGTGGTTTGCCTCATTTAACAGAAAAATAAAGTAAAAAGCAGAGACATCAAGTTCAGTGGTTAGCCTGGGCCTCAAAACCAGAACACCTGAATTCAGTTCCCACACTGCCTAAGACCAACAGAGACATAGAAAGGAGCTTTATCACTTACTTCTCTCACCCCCTTGGTCTTACGGTTTGGTAGGACTCATAGAATAATCACAGAGATGATAGCTTTGCTTTCATCAGCTTGATTCTAAAGTCAATAGGACACTTTCTCAAACTATGGGGAACTACCTTTGCAGCTTTCTCTTAAAGGAATCTAGCAGTGAGCCCAGAGCCTGCCTGAGAATGACTCGATTTTGTCTTCAGCATCCCACGTAACCTTTTCTCCACCCACAGAGACGGGCACTGTGATTGCTGAAGGTGCCCGACCAGAGCCAGCACCTGGATTGGCAACAATCTTCTACACTCAGAATAGTGAAGCTGTTGGCACTTGAGGAGATTAATTAGATAACTACCTAATTTTAAGAGGCCCAGAGGATAAAGTGACTCAAACAGTGTCATACAAATGTTAGCCAGGGTGAGTGAATGGGATGTGTAGTTAAAACAAAAAGGAAGGCAAAAAGGCAGGCAGGAAGGAAGAACCCCAGAGACAGGGAAAACTATTTGTGTTGTTTCAAGCATTTCCGATTAGCACAGGAGCATTTAGGGACATTTAGGCACATGGGGATCTTCCCAGAACCTCTTCCACCAGTAATCATTGTCACAAGTAATCATTCCCCTGCCTACCTCCACCCAGCTATGACTTGTCAATTGATCCCATTGCATCTCTTGTAAAAGCACTGAGGACTATGCTAAGTCTCTGATATCACAAGTCTCTGGTATCACAAGGATGCTATACAAGAACAAGCTAAGAACAGAACTAAATTATGTGCCTTCCTTCAAAATCTCTAAAATTTGGCACAAACACGTATGCACGCGCATGCGCACACACACACACTGCTCTCAGTCCCCATTCCTGCCACAGCCACCAGCAATTCCCACATCCCAGCCTAGACAGTCACCTACAAATGGGGGCCCTTGATAATTTACAGTTGAGGTGTCCGTCTATCTGCACTGAGCCGTGTGCTGTTTTGGGGCACCCCCACCAGACAGGGAGATGAAGAAGGGCCTTCTCTGTTGATGTCATCTGTCCTGGGCCCTGGCTGGTGCTTTACAAATGGTATTAATCTTCCCAACAACCTCGCAAAAATCTTCTTTTAACTAGTAAGAAAATTAAATCTCAGAAAAACAAAGTATTTTATTGAGAACACAGCTAAAAATTCGCTCTTTTCATTAAACCAAAATCTCAACTCACCTTTGTAATTTATTTCAAACTGAAAATACATAGCTTTCTAGTCTCCAAAATAAAACTGACTATATTTACTTTAGAAAATGATAAGTTTTAAACAAAATTAACCACAAATAATATTAAAATTAAAATTTAGGGTGAGAAATCAAGGACAAATGCTAAGATTTTTATCTCAATGTAAAATGAACCCACATAGACAAAAGACAGAGTACTCTTAGGAAGAGCTGGAATATGATTCTTTACCAAATCTGGTACTGTCCCTGGCTGTCAGCAGAGAGAGCAGACCAGTATAGAATTAGGTCCCCCACCAGGGTTATAACCATAGCCTTCCCACACTGGGCTGTGACTCCACTGGGACAAAGTACGGCAGAAGGAATATGTGCTTTGCAAAGACTGACCTTTCTCATTGCAAACAAGAGAATATTCGAGATTTTCCTCTGTCTGGAAAGCATTCTTACACTCTGTATGCTATTCTAAGTAGAAGGGGAAAAAGGCATGGAATAAGAGCCAGTGTGCTAAGGTTAAATATTACTCAGGGAACATGCATGGGGTAGATTCATCCATCGAATGTCCCACTCATTAAAAACAGTTACCAGCCATTGATCCAAGAGATTCCTAGTGGATAAGGACAAGAACACACAGTGGATTTTTCGTCTATTAAAGAGATTCGTTGAAGGGTTATCAGGGCTGAAAGATGGTATCATTCTATTTAAATGTACCTAAGCCTGAGGCAGACACTAGAATACAAGCATATTTAGTTACGAGAGAAACACAACTCCACATGGGCCCAAATCACCCACGGCAGGCAGCGTGTTGTGCATTATTCACTTTCTACGCCAGCTACTTGGGAAGCCAAATCTTGATCTGCAACTACTATATTTGCCAGGAACCATCCACGTCACAAAGACCAGAAATGCTCACAATCACTATAATCAGCACATTTATGATAAGAGATCCAGGTGTGAAATTAAATTGCAGCGGAAGGCTTGGTGAATGGGGCATCAGAGCAAAGGAATTCAATGAATTAAAAGTGGAGTGGTCTCAGCTGGAGAAGAGCCTGGTGCAGGTTGCTCACCCAGAGCTATATTTCAGGAAAATCAGCCATCTCTTTCCCTTCCATTTCTGCAGTGTTATTGAGACCAGAAATACTCTAAGAAAGCTTGGTGAAATTCCTCTCTTACAAAACAAGGATGCCACCAATGGCATTTCTCTTCCATGGGTGGCCAGTACTGCTTTGAGGACCACTCTTTCTTCAGATGCATCTGCTCATTCAATCAGGCTATGGTCAAGTCTTGTTGGCCTGGAAATATAGTAGCTTGCTTAAACTACTTTCATCCAATATTTATTGCTCTATAGAGACCATTTAACTTCTTAAGTTCAGGGTTCATTTTTGCATCCGCAAGTACTGATAAGAGCATTCTCACATAGAATAAGAATCTGAAACAATGTTTGAAAAATGCATTTTGGATTTAGTCTGTTCAAATAGTCAAAGCAAAGTATCTATAGTTTATCCCCTTGGCTAGAAAGTTTTAATAAAATGCTTCAGTGCTGTATTAAATAATATACAGCATTGACTCCTTTTATATAGAACCAAAGTAATCATTGTTTAAACAAGACAGAATGTAATTTCTCTTTTACATAACAGCTTGAATATGAACAATCTAAGGCTGACGTTGTGGCACCCAGGTTTGGGACCCAGGCACTTTCTATTTTGTTACTCTGCCATCCACAGGCACAGTCTTTATCTGCATGATCTCAGATGTCTCATAGCCATGTCCATGCTTCTGTCACTAAAGGCAGGACAGAAGATGGGGGAAGTACAAAGTAAGCTTGCTCCCTTTAGAGACATGACCTAGAAGTTGTGCATATCATTTCTGCTCACTCCATGGCCAGGACCTATTCTGCATCCTAGCTGCAGGGCAAACTGATCTTGCAGTAGTCTTCAGCTAGGCAGTCTTATACTCAGCTGAAATTCTATTTCTATGCAAAAAATGGGAGAATGGATATTGTCTACCATTTTTTTCTCATTTTTTCATCATCCTTGTTTACCTCTTTTAAAAAATTCTTATTTCTTTTTATTTCTATCTGCATATTTTCCCCCTTTAAGGTCCTATTTATTTATTTTTAATTTACTTATTAATTATCATTCACATACAGTATTATATTAGTTTGGGGTGTACAACAACTGGTGCAGCTACTATGAAAAACAGTATGGAGATTCCTCAAAGAATTAAAAATAGAACTACTATATGACCTAGCAATCTCACTTCTGGGTATTTAGCCAAAGAAATTGAAAATACTAATTTGAAAAGGTATATGCACCTTATGTTCATTGCAGCTTTATTTATAATAAGCAAGATATGGAAGCAATCTAGGTATCCATTGATAAATGAATGGCTAAAGAAGATGTGGTACCTATATACAATGAAATGTCATTCAATCATAAAAAAGAATGAAATCTTTCCATTTGCAACACCATGGATGGATCTAGAAGGTATTATGCTAAGTGAAATAAGTCAGACACAGAAAGATAAATCTATATGATTGCATTTATGTGTAGAATCTAAAAACAAAATAAGTGAACAAACAAAACAGAAACAAATTCATAGACACAGAAAATAAACTGAAGGTTGCTAAATGGGAGAAGATTGGGGGATGGGCAAAGGGGATTAAGAAGTACAAACTGCCAGTTATAAAATAAGTCACAGCGATTTAGTACAGCATAGGGAATATAGTCAATAATATTGTAATAACTATGTATGGTGTCAGACGGGTACTAGACTTATCATGGTGATCAGATTGTAAGGTATATAAACGTCTAATCCATTGCTTTCCTTTTAAAATCAGGTTGTTCTATAGCCCTTCAACAACAATTACAGACTAGTGTATAAAATTAGAATAGAAATATGCTGACTTACTGAAAGCAATGATATCACATGGATTCAAACATATCAAAATACAACATCTGTACAATTTCATTCTAAAGTTCAGGACTAGGAGTATTTTTCAATTAATACATGGGTATGGAGAGCAAGTTTGCTGAGATGGTTTCATGTGGAAGAAGAGTGGTAAATAAGTTTGGAAAAGAAGGTTAGAGTTCCACTGGGAAGGGCCCTAAATGGATAGATTCAGAAGACAATGCTCTTTCTCTCCTGGTGCTAGATTTTAATTTTTGTGTACATATTCAGATTTAAAGACTTAATTGTGTTTGTTTATAAATATTTAATGGGTACATAGCATTGAGTTTTCTTAGATAAAATCTTCAGACAGTATTCATTCTTGAATGAGGTCAGTTCCATGCTCGGTTGTCATGGACAAAACCCTATATCCTGATTGCCTACTACAAGACAACTTTGTTATCATACTTCTCCCTCTTTCCCTCCAATATCAATAAAATGTCCTGTCCTGTTTTTTAGCTGAAAGGGAAATCTCTGTGCTCTTGAAAAATAAATAAAAATGAGACATAATTATGTGTGGTTGCACCTGTAACCATATATAAACGTTGCAATATTTTATTGGTCAGCTTCTGATCTACCAAATGAAACATCTTTTTTTTTTTTTATTTCAAGCACATCTCCCTACCTCCACTGACTGCATCATCATTCCAACCATTGTTCTCAATGGACAAGGAAGGGGTTTTTTCTTTTTTTTTTTTTTGTAGCATCCAGATAGAGGGAGGGAGGGGGTTAATTAACAGTGCTACCTTTTATTGGGGAAGAGGGGACATTTACAGCTGACTGCTTTAATATTAGTTCCAACCCATTTCTTGCCTAGAACACCTCACTTAATAATTAGTTTAACTCTCCCTGTTGCTTCATATATGAACACACCACATTTCAAAGTACATGAAACAGGAGTTATAAAGTGTCTGTGCAGTTTGGGGAAATTAAATTCCCAAACTTTATTCTCCAAGCCCGATTGGATTCCAGTTGCCTGAGATGTCCTTTCAATAACAACAACAAAAAATTTCCCATTATAAAATCCATTCAATAAAATGTTTACCCAAAGAACAGAGAAAACTAGCCTAGAAGGAAGGGAGGAAGGAAAAAAGGAAGGAAGGAAAGGAGGAAGGGAAGGAGGGAGAGAGGAAATAAATAAATGAGGTACCTCATAAAAACCCAGACTGAGGGAGCTCCCATAAGACTGGCAGCCTATTTCTCAAAAGAAATTTTTCAGGACAGAAGGGCTTGGCACAAAATATTCAGGATCTACAACCCAGGATCTACAACCAAGAATACTTTATTCAGGAAAGCTATCATTTAGAATCGAAGGACAAATAAAGAGCTTCCCAGATAAAAATAAGCTGAAGAAATTCATCAGTACTAACCCAGTATTACAGGAATTGTTGGAAAGACTTTTTTAAGAAGAAAAAACATGTATAAAAAACATGATTAAAGAATGGTAATAACTACATATTTATCAACAAGTACCTCAAATGGAAAAGAATTAAGCACTCCAGCCAAAAGAAAGGGAAGATAAATAAATAAGAAAACATGACCCCTACATATGCTACCTACAAGAAACTCATTTCAGATTAAAGACACACACAGACTAAAAGGAAGGAGATGGAAAAATGTATTGCCTTGATAGACCTAGAGGGTATTGCACTGAATGAAGTAAGTCAGATAAAGATAAATATCACATGATTTCATGTACATGTGGAATCTAAAGAACAAAATAAACAACAACAAAAATGGAAACAAACTCATAGATAAAGAGAATATTTTGAGGGCCTCTAGATGGGAGAGGTTTGGGGAGGATGGTGAAAAAGGACAAAGGGATTAAGAAATACAAATGGATAAACACAAAACAGTCATGGAGATATAAAGTATAGCATAAGGAAAATAGTCAACAATGTTGTAAAAAATATGTAAGGAGGAAGAGGTGTACCTGATTTAGTGGGGTGACCACTTTGTGAGTTATATAGATCTCTAATCACTATGCTATACAACCAAAACTAATATATCACTGTCTACCAACTGTAATTGAAAAAAAAAAAACTCATTGAATTGTACAATGTAAAGATGAGCAACTAATGATCTATTATACTTTAATAAAAAGCTAGAGGAAAAAACACACAGAGATATTAAACTGCACCTGTCAGAATGGCTATCATCAGTAAATCAACAAACAATAAGTGTTCGTGAGGTTGTAGAGAAAAGGGAACTCTTTTGCACTGTTGGTGAGATTGCAAATTCATGCAGCACTATTGCAAACAGTATGAAGGTTCTTCAAAAAGTTAAAAATTGAATTACCTTATGACCCAGCAATTCCACTACTGGGTATGTATGTGAAGAAGTCAAAAACACTAATACAAAAAGATAATAAGTGTACTCCTATGTTCACAGCAGTATTATTTCCAATAGCCAAGATATGGAAGCAAACTAAGTGTCCTTAAATAGATGATTGGGTAAAGAAGTTGTGGTACATATACAATGGAATATTACTTGGGCATAAAAAAAGAAATCTTACCATTTGCAAGAACTTGGGAGAGACCTAGATGGTATTATGCTAATTGAAATAAGCCAGACATAGAAAGACAAATACCATATGATCTCACTTATATATGGAATCTAAAGAATAAAATAAACAAACAAAACAGAAACAGACTCATAGATACAGAGGACAAATTGATGGGTGTCAGATGGGAGAAGGGTTGGAGGGCTGGGTGAAAAGGTGAAGAGATTAAAAAGTATAATTTGGTAGTTACAAAATAGTCACAGGAATGTAAAGTAAAGCTTATGGAATACAGTCAATGATATTGTCATAACTTTGTATAGTGTCTGGTGGCTACTAGACTAATTAGGGAATCACTTTATAAATTATATAAATGTCTAACCTCTATATTGTACACTTGAAACTAATATATAGCAATGCTGAATGTCAACTGTAATTGAAAATTTTTAAAAATAAAAGTGAAAAAAAAAAACCTGAAGGCTTTGCATGTGAATACAAAGATACTCTCTCTCCCACAGTAGCTTCTGAAAATATACTCCTCTCTTGCGAATGAAAACTGAGCAGCCTTTCTTTCAAAAAATACCCCTCCATGAAATGTGCCTAAGGGAGGAACTTTTGCTTCCAAGGAAAGACAAAATCCAAGCCAGGGATTCTTGGCCCAGTTTTAATAGCATATAGAAACCTCAGAGTTGGGAGGGGAATGAAAACAAACAGCTGAAAAATCAGCTCCCTGCCACCCCACTTGTTAGACTTTTTCGAGTTAAAAAAGAAAAAATCCTCCAATGTTTTTCAAAGTTATTACACCTCTAAACATAGAATTAATAATTTTATAAGCAAATCAACTTGTTTGTCACACAGTAATATGTTCTTAATCTAACAATGATATTCTAGAGCTGTAAAGATAGATATTTTGCTGTTGCACACATTCAGATTTTCCCAAAATTTACACATCTAGCAACACCTTGTATTGTTTCTAGTTATACACTATTCATTCAATAAAAACACGTTGAATTTCTGCTTTGTGCCAGGCACAGTGCTAGAATTTGAGGATAAAACAGCGATCAAATAAAGACACAGCCTCTGTCCTCATAAACCTTACAGGCAAACAGAAGATATGAGCTTTTAGCAATAATTAGACAAAGAATTTGTTTTTTCTTCCATTGCTCTTAAACCCCAAATTAATTCGAGTCTATCTTAATATAAATATATTGCTGCCATGTGATACTTTTATTAAGGAAGTGGTGCCTCACACAGGCACGCAGACAGGGAAGGTGTGATAAGTGTGCTCTAGCAGAAGCTGTTGATGTCACACCCATTTTTTTCTCCCTTTCATTTCAGGCAGCTGCCCAACTTCCAGCTGCCAATCTGCATCTCTTTGCCTAAGGCGTTTCTCTGCCTGCTGGAGCTTGCTCTTGCAGATAATTTACACCCACCACTACCATCAACTGCAGCCCTCAACCAACAAGTGACAGTCTGACTATCTGCATTCTAGCTAAAAATTTCAGGGAACAGATCATTGGCCCAAACCATCAGGTGTCCATCTGAGACCAGGGTGGCCGAGCCATGGAAGAATATGGCTTCTTAGGGAACCATGTATATAAAGGAGTAGGAGGTTGCAGAGGGGAGGGGTGGATAAGAGACAGCAACCAGAGTAATGAGAGTTCGAGGACATACAAAATAATAAGTAATCACAAGATTAGTTGAATACTATTTACATAATTATTTGAGGATTCATGTCTAAAAATATTTCAGTGAACTGGGTATCAGCAAATAATTCCCCAAATAAATGTGAACATTGGGGATAAGATTAGTACAGTAGCATAGTGTTTGTAGAATCAGACAGACTTAATATCTTAACTTCTCCATTTCCCAACTATGTGACCATGAACAAGACTTCTAACCTTTCAGAGGTTAGTGTCCTCTTTTGCAAAATAATAATTCCTACCTACAATGTTGTTGTGGAGCTAAATGCGAAAAGACATGTAAAACACTTAGCACAATATCTGGCCCACAATAGATATGCAACACTGTTATTTCCCTCCTGCCTTCCTTCCTTGGATAGGTAGGGAGGGTATAAATTTTGGTAAAACTGGGAGGGGAGCTTTAATCTCACTGCTAGAAGAAGCCAATTGATTTTTTAAAGGTGTCAAAGTACTCCAGTAGGGTTAAAGATAGTCATTCAATGAAAGGAGTAGGAAGAATAAAATATGCATAAGCAAAATAAGAAATCCCAACCCTTACCTCATACCATATTAAAAAAAAGTGAAATAATTTGGATCACAGACATATACAAAGGATAAAACTATAAAATTACTAGGGTAATACTTAGAAGAAAATCTTGGTGGCCTTGGGTTAGGCAAAGATTTCTTAAATAGAACACAAAAGGAAAAATGTATAAATTGAACTTCATCAAAATTTAAAATCTCACTCTTTAAAAGACAGTTTAGAAACTAAACAAATAAACATAGTTAAGGAATCAAGAAGAGAAACCACAAACTAGAAAAAAATATTTGCAAAACAAATATCTAACAAAACACTTGTATCTAGGATACATTAAGAACTCTTAAAATTCAATAAGAAAAAAATAAAGGGCAAAAAAATTGAACAAATATTTCACAAAGATATACAAATTAAAAAAAAGGACATGCAGAAATGGCAATCATTAGTCATTAGGGAAATGCAAATTTAAGCCACAATGAGATATCACTACACACCAATTAGAATGGCTAAAATTAAAAAGATGGATGATACCAAATGTTGGAGAGGATGTGGAGTTCTCATACTTTGCTAGTGGGAGTACAGATACTTTAAAAAACATTATGGAGATTTGATAAGGTAGAGACAGTGCACGTCTACTCTAGCAACCACATCAAAATTATAACAAAACTACAGAGTAACCAGTACACAGTGTCACTGAAGGTCTGGGTGAACAAAAGTCCTACAACTAGGTCACCTCAAATAATAAGGTCACCTCAAAATGGTAGGAGGGGCAAAGATACAAAATAGCCTAGTGTCCCAACTACATGTGGTCATCAAGAATTAGGAGGGTTATCTTGGCTGCAGAGCCACCTCCCCAACCTGAGGAGTGAGGGGTCCTGGCCGCACACTGGACTCCCCAGCCCAGGTTTCCAGTGCCAGAAAGAGAATTCTCCACAACCTCTGGCTGTGAGAACCAGCGGAGGTTGCAGCTGAATGAGATGAAGGCTGCAGAAAGCAGAGACCTTCCTCTAAAAGGGCTATGCCCGGCCTTACTCACTGATGGACTCGCTTGCTATGAGCTCCAGCACTGGGGCAGCAGCTTGAGGGGCACTAGGGTCATACAGGGAGGCGCTGAGATATAGGGTTTCAGGGTAAAGACTGGAGGGGTGACTGGCTCCAGGTCAGAGGTGAAGGCAGAAGTCACTGCTCCTTTGTTGAGCTCTCCCTCCTCCCATCCTGCAGATGGAGGTGCCACCAACCTGTATAACTCTGGTTGCTCTGCCTAGGGGATTCCCTGAGACTCTGCCTCTCCCAGTTTATGGGCTCACCCAAGCCGCTTCCAGTGATTTATTCCATACAAATGGACTGTCTTGGCTCCTGCTGTGAACCTTCATAAAATCTCTCAAAGGCTCACAAAATCCAAAGAAGTAGCATCTGGCCTCAGTGTGTCCTGTACCTCTTGCTGAGCAGCCGCTAGCCCTACACCAGTGACAGTCAGCCTTGGTTGCTGAGTTGGCCCTTTAAGGCACCTATAAACCCAGCACTGGTGACAGCCATATGTGGCTTGCTTGGTAACTCTTACCGATTGGTGCGGGAGGTACCCAGGCTGCAGCTGAACTTGGCCTGCAGCTAGACCCTTCTCAGGTCTATGCTAAGGGGCCTCACAGCACATCTACTACATAAAGCCACTCTACTAAGACCGGGAGACTTATGAACTCTACCTAATTCACAGAAACAGTCACAGAGAGGCAGCAAAATGGGAAAGTAAAGAAGTATGTTCTACATAAAGGAACAGAGCAAAGCTTCAGAAAAAAAACTCACCAAAATGGAGATAAGCAATATACCCCAGATGCTGAGTTTAAAACACTGGTTATAAGGATGTTCAAGGAACTCAGGGGAAAAGTAAATGAACTTAGTGAGAACTTTAATAGAGAGATTAAAAAAAAAAAACATAAAATGGAGATGGAAAACATAATAGGGAGCCAGTCAGAAATGAAGACTATAATACCTGAGATGAAGAGGGAATCAAAAGAGTGGATGAAATGAAAGATTGAATCGGCAACATAGAGGATGGGGTACCGGAGGACACCCAATCAGAACAGCAACAAGAAAAAAATTTTAAAAAGTGAAAATAGTTTAAGAATCCTCTAGGACAACATCAAGCATGACAACATTTGCATAATAGGAGTATTAGGGAAAAAAATAAAAAAAGTAAAAAATTGAAACCTATTTGAAGAAATAATGATGGGAAATTTCCCTAACCTGGTGAGGGAAATAGACATACAACTCCAGGAAGTTCAGAGAATCTCAAACAAGATGAACCCAAAGAAGCTCACACCAAGACAAATCATAATTAAAATGCCAAAGGTTAAATTCAAAGAGAGAATCTTAAAAACAGCAAAAGAAAAGCATTTAGTTACATACATGAGAACACCCATAAGACTCAGCTGATTTCTCAACAGAAACTTCGCAGACCAGAAGGGTTTGGCACAAAATATTCAAAGTGATGAAAACCCAAGACCTACAACTAAGATTACTTTATCCAGAAAAGTTATCATTTAGAATCAAAGGACAGATAAAGAGCTTCCCAGACAAGAAAAAGCTAAAGGAGTTCATCATCACCAAGCCAGTATTACGGGAAATGTTGGAGGGACTTCTTTAAGAAGAAAAATATACGTATCAAAAGACTAAATAAAGAATGGTAATAACTATATATCTTTCAATGAGTACTTCAAATGTGAAAAAAATTAAATGCTCCAATCAAAAAATAGGGTGGCTGAATAGATAAGAAAACAAGACGCTTACATATGCTGCCTACAAGAAACTCACTTCAGATTAAAATACACACACAAACTACAAGGAATAGGATGGAAAAAGATATTTCATAATGGACCTAGAGGGTAGTACACTGAGTGGAGTAAGTCCAATAGAGGAAGGTAGATGTCATACAATTGCAAATATATGTGGAATCTAAAAAACAAAATAAATTAAAAAAAAAAACAGAAAAAAAACTCATAGATACAGAGAACATTTTGAGGGTTACCATATGGGAGGGAAGTTAGGGGCATCAATGAAAAAAAGGAAAGGAATTAAGAAGTACAGATTGGTAGTTACAAAACAATCATGCAGATAGAAAATATAGCATAAGGAATATAGCCAATAATATTGTAATAACTATGTATGGTGTCAGAGGGGCACTAGTTTTATCAGGGTGAGCACTTTATGAATTATATAGATGTTTAATTACTATATTGTACACCTGAAACTAATACAGTTTTGTATGCCAACTATAACTGAAAAAAATAAAAATTATTATTAATTTTTTAAATTAAATACACATACATTTAAAGCCTGCAAGAAAAAAATCATGATAGTAATACTAACAACAATAATTTATTAGATTTATTCCATGAACCTGAAGATAAAAAGCCAAGAGAAGTAGTCTGCAAAAATCTTTACTAACTTGGAGTAATAAAGTGGGGAGTGAGCATAAATAAAGGTGCATATTAAAAAAAACAGTATGGTTGTTTCTTATATAAACTTAAATATACATCATGTGACCTAGCAATTCTGGACATTTACCTAAGAGAAATGAACGTATGTGTCCATACAAAAATATATACGTGAATGCTCATAGCAACTTTATTCATAATAATTATAACTGGAAAGAGTCTAAATGCCCATCATCTGTTGAAGAAATAAATAAATTGTGGTACATTCATACCATAGAATACTACTCAGCAATAAAAAGGAATGGACTGAGATATACACTGCAACATAGGTGAAGCTCAGATATATTATGCCACATGAAAGAAGCCAGGCTCAAAGGCTACAGATTGTATTTCCTTTTTATAGATTTTTTTATTAAGTCAAAACTATGGTGATGAAACCAGATCAGTGGTTGTCAGGGGCCAAAAGTTGAGAAAGGGAATTGGCTACAAAGGGTAAGAAAGGAACTTCTGGGGCTGATAAACGTGCTCTATATCTTGATTATAATGGCAGTTACACATGCATATATACATTTGTCAAAATTCATCAAATCATGCACTTGAGATAGGTGAATTTTATGTTATGTAAATTATACCTCAGTACAATAAAGCTGACAAAAATAAAGAAAAAAACCGGAATACTCTGTTCATTCTTTCCTGCTCCTTCTGAAGCCTTCCTATTCCTGTTTGTGCATTGTTTTTGTGCATTTGCTTTTTCAGTTTTATAATCTTTTATTATCAATAAAAAACAGCTGCTTTAACATCTTTACCAGGGAGCAAATAAAAGGTGGGTGGGAGGACACCCTTGACACTTCCACTTCACCTTTATATGAAGTATGGTTCTTTTTTGAGTTGCAGTTTTTTCTAATTGTTATTCCAATCATTAACCTTTCTAGCGAAAATGTAAATTCTCTGTGAGGAGGAAGTTATTGAAAACTTAGTAATATACAACATTGGTTATTTTGGGTGGAAACAGTAACCACTGAAGAAGTTGCAGGTGGGAGGGGATTAAGCTGCTCTCCTTTACACTGATGAGAAACCTTAAATCAAATTCTGCCACATACACAAACATTTACTAAAAGATGACATGTAAACAAGCAAACACAAATCTGTTTATAAAGCTTGTTCCATAAGTCCCATGAAGTCGAAGCTTTCTATCTTGTAATGCTTTGACCACCACCACATATGAAAGGTTTCTCTGAGGCAGATATGACAACATTATAGAAATGAGATTCTGTTACCTGAACAGGTAGCATTAGGTCATCAGACGTCTTCCTAAACTAATGTCCGGACGTGGGACCATTTAGAGATCAAGTGTCTATTGCCTGATCTAAGGGTGCAGGCTACCTACAAGCCTTGCTAGATTCTTCCACCCTTTTCCTACAAGAGGCTCTGAAATTTTAGCCCTTTTAGTACATCTCAAATATGTTCAATTTCATCAAATTGAGAGCCTACTTTCATTATGCAGGCTACTCGCTACCACCTTCACCAATAAAACCCCTTTTTGACATTCACTATGCTAATTAGTGAAGCATAAGGTATTGAGAAAGATAGGGTATCATTTGTGCTTGCAGTAGCTGCCTGAACTTCCTGATTAGAATAAAGCTGCCAGGCCTTGGACTCTCTGATCTTGGCAAGAGCTGCTGCCCTTGGAGTTGGAGCTTAAACCAAATAGCACAAATTTAAGATTATATGTCTATGTCAAACATTTTGAAAGTAAATTATAGACATCTTTCTAAGCACATATTCTCTCTTAATTTAAATCTTTATCAAATTTCTTACTTCTAACAGACGCTTAGTAACTGTTAATGATTATAGCCAAGCAAATTAAGAATGAAGGGTTTTTAAGCAAGGAAGGAAAGGAGGAAGGGAGGAAAGAAAGAAAAATGGAGGAAGGCTTCTGTTCTCTAGACCCTCTTCATCTTTGGAGGTATAGTAGGTGCTCAGTCCTAGGCTATGTGTGTCTCAGCTTCCAACACAGCTTTTTGGGAGGCTTGCGGGGCTGGTAGTTTTTTAAAAAAACAGATCCAAAAATAAAGAGATGATGTGTTCCGTGAAAAGGCTAAGTAACTCTGTGTAAGTAAATCTGGAGGATTTCTGGAGTGAAAAATAATTGCCAGTGAAAAATAACAACCTAAAATGAGTCAGATTAGCACACAAAAGCAAGGCTCCAATAAATTGCTAAGTTTGCCATTTCAAGGAAGCTCCACTCCCCCACTCATCCCAGTCACCCTCCAAGTCCTTTCTTCTATAATACCAGTCCTAGTGGTCATGGAGTTGGAGTCGCTCAGGGCCAAGATCAAAGGCAAGAAAGAGAAGTGATGGTGTGGCTACAGAGTGCAAATCAATTAAACCAAGCCTCAATGAGAACATGAGATTTAAGCACTTAGAGTAGAGAGTATTAGACTTAAAAAATCTACAGAAATTTTTTGGGGGACACTTCTGTGCAAAGGTCCTGCCAGGCATTTTGGAGAAGCAGCTGTATTAGAGTAAGTATGGTGGATTATTATAGGAGATGAAGACAGAGAGACAGAGGGACAAGTCACTTGTGAGCCATAAGCCATAGTGGAGACTTCAGTTTTTACTCTGTAAGACAGGGACCCAAAGCAGGGTTTTGAGCCAAGGAGTGACATCTGACTTTCATTTTTAAAGATCACTTCAATTCCTATGTTCAGAGCAGACCTCTTTGGTGAACAAGGGTGAAGTCAGGGAGACAAATCAGAAAGCTGTCCAGTGTCCGGGGAGAGAGAACACATCTTACCTTACACTCTCAGACCAGCTTCCTCCTGATGAAGAAATGATGTCCACTGGATGCTTCAAAACTCACATCCTCACAAAGTATAACCAGGGGATAAAGGCTTCCTTTCCTTTAATTCTCCTTAATTCCCTTGCCAAAAAATAAGTAAAGCCCAGAAAAGGCATGTCCCCACTCCACATTCCACTTGCCATCTTATTATAGCACATAGTTGGCACTCACTGAATGCATTTTGGAAAATAAAAAAGTAGCATATAAACATGCAGACCTGTTACTTGATTGATTATGTGGAATGGATTGTAATGCATTGTTTATATCCTCTTTTCTTTTTTACTTTATGACCAATATAGTCATATGTGCAAAGTGACCAGATGGATTTCATAGAGATGGCCAATGACTACAAGAAGTATATGATTATATCTAGAGAAATGAATTTCTTGCCTCATTATCAACATCTTCTGATTGAATTATTCTTTCTTAGACAATAAGAAATATACAAGTTGACTGTTAGGCAATATATTTTGAATCACAGGCAATGTTATGACACCAGTGAAAGTAGAAAGCCACTTTCAAATGTTTTATCAACATTTTCATTCAAAAGAATAAGTACAGAATCAAGTTAAGCATAGAAGAGAACAAGGACATAAAGAAATATGGAGCATTTAAAGCAGATACTTAAACCAGCAGCCCGAGAATCAGACATGTATTGTTTAGCCTGCACAGTAGTGACTCACTCATTGATTTTAATTTTTTAAATTAGTGAATGATATGTAAACGATCAGGATTCTTCATATGAACTCAGATCTCCAGTTTCTCATTAAAATTTAATACTATGTAGCAATGTTGAGCCACAATTCCTCCAAAGCTTTGATTAGCTAGATTTCCTTTAACAGAAGCATCATTACTCCCAACACATGTTCTGCTTCTGAAATTTACAATACCTCCTTAGTCCCCATGAAAAAAAAATAATTTGAATTTACAATCTCTAATTTCAAATATACTTTCTGAGATACCACAGAGACAAAATATAGTGTAGTGTTCTAAAACTAGCATGGTAAAAAAAAAAATCTCAAACCCTAGAAATGTAAAACTTTATGAGTAAGAACAGAGAAGTTTAAAATTAGGTGCATTTATATGATAGAACAAGGAAGTAAGAGACGAATGTGTCAATTTGTTAATTTTGGCATAGCTATCATAAGTGGGACCTTTAGCCACGCCAAATCACAGGGATAAATTTAGAATCATTCAAAATCATTAGAATTACTAATTCCTGCATGTGAAAAGTAGGATTAATAAACTCCTGTCTAAATGTAAATCAGTTATTTGTCCTATGTCAGCTCTTCTAAATGATAAATGCAAAATTCCTAGTGTGGATACATCATAGCCAGGAACTGGAGTTGACCTAAGCTATGAACCAAAAATTGGAAGGGATCACGCTAATTTATGAAACTTAGTACTAAACTGAAACCAAATATTATCTTTAAATTGTGGACTCACCCAAAAAGATTTCAATGAAAACCAATAAAATCCTATTGAACTACTACAAACTATAACTGAACCAATGTTTTCTAAAGCAATTGAACCAGAACATTAGAATGTTATCAAAACCAAACCAGTATTTTATCTGTTTGCATTTCTTCTGATAAGTATCTCTAAAGGCCTTCAGAATTTTGTTCTGGATATTGTGCATATCGAAACTTCAGGGAACATATTTCAATCAATTAACACTTCTATCCTGGCAGACGCTGTTAGCTGTCTACCAAATATTCATTCCATCCTATTTCTTTAACAAAACCCAGATTTAGTCAAGGAGCCAATGTATCCAACTTCCTTTTCCTCCCCTCCATTGGCACCAAGTGTGGCCACATGTCCAAGTTTCAAACTATGAGAGCTGTATAAGCAAAGTGGTATGGAACTTCCAGGAAATCTTTTTGCCATAGACCCATTCTATTTTCTTCCATCCTAGAATCAAGTATATGACTGAAGTTCCAGTACCCTAAGGCAAATTTAAAGATGGAAGTTATGCACTGAGGATGACAAATAGAAATAAGGAGATGGAGATATTGCTGACATCCTAAAGGTCCATCCTAGCTCCAGACTTCTTTCACATGAAAGTCATTGTTTTGAAGATTTTCTGTTATAAGTAGTTAAATCTTACCCTAACTTATAAAAAAAAGTATGCTAACATTATATAAAATAACTCAGTACATCTTTTCATTCAACAGCTATTCATTGAATATCTACCATGCATCAAGCATTGCATTAAGGATATTTCATGCATTTCCTGCTCTCATGAAATACAGAAGAAAGAAAACTTGGCTACGCAACTAAATCCCAAACTCAGCCCTACTTCTAACTAATAAAGTCTTTGAACTTGAAGAAGTCCTTTCACTTCTCTAAGCCCCAGTTTCTTCATATGTAATATGATGAAGTTCGACTAAATTTGTCTAAGGTCATTTCCAGGTCTCCTCTTGTATGATTCAGTTGATTTCCATAGAAAGGAATCATTTCCTTACTATCCATAGAGAACTGTCTCACTCTCAGGTCTCAAGAGGCCAGTAAATAGGACGCTACTTGACCTCCTGCAACCACAGCTGGTAAAACCAAAGCAAGACAATCAGAGTCTCTCTTCTGGGAACATGAAATTGTAATATTGAAACACTGAGTCGGTGACCTGGAGCTAAGAATTTGAACTGAAAGGTCATGTGGAATGAGGGTGAGAGTGGGTACCATACCAAACCAGGGTCACATAGTTGAGCCAATAGTTGGGGAGCAGACACAAACGAGGAAGCAGCAAAGTTGCCTGCATAATGGAGCAGGAACACACAAAGGAAGAGCAGACATGAGAATCCAAAGTGGCAGCCCAACAAAGCAGATCCAGGTCTTAGTTGGATTTTCTTTGGACCCACAACATGGTTTAAAATTTGGATTAGTTGCCAAGATGGTTAAAAATAGAAATTTTGTGTGAAATTCTGAATTCTCCAGCTTCTCTGAGTTAGGGGAAGTTCTGACAACACCAGGCCTTCTTTCTTGCATGGCTGCAAGAGACTGAGGCAGAGTAGTCTAAACAGAGTGAGTTACATCAGCCACTCCTCCCTATTGTCTTACAGCAGTGTTCTGCATTCATTTTTCCTTTCTGTAAGACACTTGATGGTATTTGAGTTGGAGGCCCAGTTCCAAGCAATGTATCCTCATGAGGAAATGGCTAGCTCAGCCATGACTGTCCAATTTCAGTGCCCCCTATGTAGTCTCAGTTCTGCTTTAATAACTCTCCTAGAATATCTGTTAAATTCTAGAGCCAGGAGTAGTAAAGCCAAGAAACAACACAACTGACATCTTAGAACCCTGCAAAGGCTCAGGAATTGTCAGAACCAGGTACTTCTGAAGTAGAAGTTTAAAGTAGGACCAACTGGAATATTGGTTGAAAACCAGATTAAAAGCAGCTTGAGGAGACTTCCACTTTGGCCAAGATGGAGCAGCAGGAATTAGGTTTATCTTCCCACCAGACACCATTTAAAAAACAAACAAAATATTTGAAACAATTATCCTCAAGACATTGGCTATCAGGCAACGAAGTACAGCCACCTCTGAGAGATAGGAAATTAAGATGAGCTCAAAGACTGCCTCAGCTTCTATCACCACCCAAGATTGGCAGAACATACATTCTTCTTTAGTACACACAGATAACTTAACAAAATAGTCCATATTCTTGGCCACAAAATAAGTCTCAATAAATTTTTAAAAACTCAAGTCATGCAGAGACCAAAAGGAAATTAAAATAGAAATCAATAAGAAAAATATATCTCAAAAATCCCAAATGTTTAAAACCTAAATAATATAATTCCTAACCCATGAGTCAAAGAAGAAATCAAAAGAGAAATTAACAAGTATTTTAACTGAAGGAAAATCAAAATACAGTATATCGAAATTTGTATTTACAACTAAAGCAGAACTTGGAGGAAAATCTATAACCCTAAATGCCTAACTTAGGAAATATAAAAAAGAAGCTTCAAATCAACAACCTCAGCTTTTTTCCAACTTAAGAAACTAGGGAGGAAAAAAAGCAAATGAAACCCAAAGTTAGCATAAGATATACAAATATATATATTTATATTTTATATTACATAGTGTTAATTTTTACATTAAAACATAAATGTATCTTAAAATTGACAAGCTGATTATATAATTCATTTGAGAATGCAAAAGATCTAGAATAGCCAGTTCAGCTTTGAAATATGGAGGAATTATACTACCTAACTTCAAGATTTAGTGTAAAACTACAATAATCAAAACAGTGTAGCACTGAATTCAAGATAGAGAAGTAGAACAATAAAATAGAATAGAGGATACAAAAGTAAATACTTACAAAAGTACAAAAGCAATTTAATGGGGAAAGCACAATCTTTTTGATAAATGGTGCTAGAATAATTAGGTATTCATAAACAAAAAACAGAACTTTAACTCATACCTCATACCACACAGAAAAAAATTAACTCAAAATAAATCGCAGACTGCAAACTAAAACCCAAAAGAAGAAAATAATAGAACATCTTTGCAGCTTTGGGTGAAGCAAAGATTTCTTAAGTATAACAACAAAAGCATAGTCAATAAAAGAAAAAATAGAACTCTATCAAAATTATGAACATTTGACCTTTGAAAGACATTGTTAACAAAATAAAAAGACAAGCCTGGGAGTAAATATATAAAAGTCACATATTTGATCAAGGATTCATATCCAAAATATGTAAAGAAATCTTGAAACCGTATATTATGCAAACAAAATAATAAAATTTTTTAAATGGCAAAAGATTTAAACAGACAATTGACCAAAGACAATATACAGATGGCAAATAGCATATGAAGTTGTGCAAAATCATTAGCCATGAGGAAATGCAAATTAAAACCACAATGAGATATCGCTATACCCTAGAACGTCTAAATTTAAATGACCGACCAAATCATGTATTAGTCACGATGTTGAGCAACTGGAATTTTCTCATCCATTGCGGTGGAAATGTCAAATGGTACAATCACTTTGGAAGACAGTGTGGCAGTTTCATTAAAAGTTAAAAACGCACCTACCATATAATTCAGCCATTTCACTCCTAGGTGTTAATCCCAAGAAAGATGAAAAACTATGTCTATACAACTTCCACATAAATGTTTATAATGTAGTAACCAAAACCTGGAAATAATCCAAATGTCCATCAACAAATGAATGAATAAATAAACTGTGATGTATCACTATAATGAATACTGCTTAGCAATAAGAAGGTATGAGCCATTGATACACTCAACAACAAGGATGAATTTCAAAATAATCATATAGATTGAAAAAAGCCAGAACTCCTCCCCCAAAAAGTGCATATAATGTACTGATTCCATTTCTATAAAATATAAGAAAATGCAAACTCATCTATAGTGACAGACAGCAAATTGATAGTTGCCTAGGGATAATGAGGAAACTGTGGGGAACAGTTAATATATTAATTATCTTGACTATGGATGGTGATGATTTCATAGATGTATACATATGTCAAAACTTATCTAACTGTACATGGCACAATAAGTGCTATTTACTTTATGTCAATTGTACCTCAATAAACACATTTAAAAAATATATAGCTGTTTGATCCTTAGGTACCTTCCCCAACTCTGCACAACTGATCAACTGCTTTTCCATTGTCCTGCCATTAGACTCAGGCTTATTCTCTGGAGGAAATTAACAGAGGATCTGTGGACTGGATGACAGCAGGCACCGCTGATGGCAAGAAAATTAGAACAAAAAAGGAAAAGTCCACAGGCTAAGTGCTGAGGCTCCTGGAACCCTGACAATCTGGCCTATCGCCTCCAGACAAAACCCCTCTCTGAGCAATCTTATTGGCCCAAGAAGAAACTGGGAGTTCCCTAAAGGAATAGCATAGCCAGATAACCGTGCAGTGAAACTGCAGTCAACAAGCCCTACTCGTGAGATCAGAATTAACTGGCTTTTTAATATCCTAGTTTTAAACATGAGCACACAACAAAAATCAGCATTTACCCTGAGAACATAAAGAGATAGAAAAGATGCTGAACAGTGGGCTGGAGAGCATTATTGGAAAATAGAGATGACCATATTCTTTAGAGAGAAGTCATTAGAAAATGCCCAAAATTTAACTTCCCAAGAAGTAGCAATTTAAGCCCATTATTAGGATATGCAAAAATAAATGTTAAAGGAACTAGATGCCTCTTGGGAAGAGAAAATGGAGAGGAACAAGAGAACTGCTGTAGCAATGAGTATAGAATTATGTGACTCTAAATTGCGTACCCATGTAACTTTTATAAAAACTGGGGGAAACATGAAAGAAAATCAATTAGATTTAAATAAAGCTCTTGAAAAGTCAGCAAACAGGATAACCACATGTCTCTGTTTGCCAGAGACATTCCCGGTTTAATGTCTATTAATAGTGCTCTCTTTACTCTCCAAATATGTTTGGCTAACTTTATAATGGATGTCAGGTTGACACTTTCTGAATCCCTGATTAGCCTTAACATCAGGTTTCTAAAAATTTATGTCTTGGGACACAATTCTTTCTTGTGTATATAGGATGTTTAGCAGCATCCTGGCCTCTTCTCAGTGGATTCTAATAGCACCATCCAGTTGTGACAATCAAGAATATCTCCACACATTGTCATGAGTTGTGGAGTGGGTAAATCTCCAGTTGAGAACAACTGCTTTATATTTAAGTATCAATTTTCAAGAAATAGGATGGAGATATGTGTTAAAGGACACCATCAGTACACAATCAGTCAAATTCAGAATATGTTAAATTCTAAAGGACAGATAACCCAGTTTTTCCAACAAACATATGGCATGGGGGATGTACGAGAGGAGGGACTATTACAGTTTAAAAGCCTTTTTAAAAAATCAACAAATACAATGTGTGGACCGTGTTTGGATCCTGATTTAAACAAGCTGCAAAAAGACATGTTTGACACAATCAGAAAAAATAAAGCACAGGCTAGGTATTGCAATACTAAGATGTTAATTTTTTGAGCGCAATAATGGTACTGTGGTTAACCTTAGAGATACATACTGCTGTATTAACAGATAAAATGGTACAAAATTTGTCTGATTGCAAAGGAGTGAGGTAGGGGAACAGATAAAACAAGAACGTCAGAACAAGGATGATGCAAAGGAGTGGTGAGTACACAGGTATTCATTATACTCATCCCTAGTTTTGTATATGTTTGATTTTTTTCCATAATAAAAATTTAAATGAAAGAAATAAAACTCAAGAAATTAATAAAGTCTAGCTTAATGGGAAAGGATTGAGAGTCCAGACTTTTGGGTTCTATTTCCTGTTCCCCCTCTGACCAATCTAGTCATTTTAAGCAGGAAAGTCACTTCTCTGGCTTAGAGAATGAGGGTCTTGGCTTTAAGGGATTTCCATGATCTCTTCCAACGGAGGTTTTCGATGATTCCAAACATTGCCTGAAAAAGTGAGTCGAACAGCTGTCCTGAGGACCAGAAGTTTCAAAAGCCTGAACTGGTGGTAGAGACGCTGGTGGTGAGCTCTGGCTCGGGGTTCCTAGATTCCCTCCTTGGCTCCCTCAACTAGTTTAGAACGAGCAAAATCAACAGCATTGAAACATTCTGATTTAGAAAGCGCCTGCTGAAGAAAGCTTACGTCAAACTCCTCTTTCAGTGGCTGTGGCTGCAGTTTGAGGGACTCAACAGGAAAGTGTGAATTACAAGTCAGCATTACAAAAGAGCTTATTTTCAGCTTTTCAAAAAAACAGTGAGAAAGAGAGAAGCATGCATAATAAAACAGCCAGGCATTGGAGGCAGGAGTTTTGCTTTTCCTTATCCTCTCCCTCTTACCCTCTACCTGAGTCTTTAACGACAGGTATCCCTTTCCTGCAAACCTGAATGCAGCCTGTTGTAGATTTGGGAAGGAAGAGCAAACAGGAGGAGGGCAGGTGGAGAAGGATGGAGGAAGGGGGTACCTAACACTCACAGTGGGGGTGCAGAGCTTGGAGTAGCAAAGGAACAATAGAGTCCTGTTCTCCCAACCCCCAACTGAGCTGTTGCAAAGAAATGATTAACCAGGAACTGAACTGCTAAATGCCACAAAGGAAACTGTGAGAGAGCTCCCTGAAGCACCCTGGAAAACAGCATCCCAAAGATCTCTGCCCTTGTTTTGAATAATGCAGAAAACTTAAATAGAGCATCGCCCACAGTGAAAGAAAGGGGGGAACAAATATCCGTTCCCTCCCCTGCATCCCCTCTTGGGCTGCAACTAAAACCTCAGCTTCTCTCCCTCAGCCTATCAGCAGGACCTCCCAACAAGTCTTCCCGCCTCCAGAGTGACCTTCCACAAATGCAAACCCGCCCAAGACACTTTTTCTCTCCTTGAAGATATTTTTACAAGCCTCTGTCACTATTGGATCAAATCCACTCTACAGGACCTTCAGCAGAGGCAGTGAGTACTAGTGATTTAAAGACATCCTCAGAAATCAGAAGCTGTGCAACTTCCTTGGATAAACCTAGAAGGAGCTTCTTGATATTCTTCACACACCAGGCCTAGGGGCAGAACAAAGGAATCTCACAGAGATGAAAACCTGCTCTCGGCTTTAGGCCTGGACTTCCAGTCCTCTCCCACTCTGGTGCACCTCTCCTGTCTCCCCAGACCTCTTTTCTCACCAAATGGCAGGCTCTTCCCTGAAGAGAGTCCTGTCCCCCAGCTCTAGGAGGTGGAAGGGATGGAGAAGCCCAAGGAGGGATAAAGGTATATTCCAAAAGACTTGTCCACCTGAGTCATCGATCAAGTAGCTCAGCAAGTCGCCCTGAGACAAGGCAAACGAGGACCTGAAGGGTAGAGAGAGCCCCAGGGAGCCAGCAGAAGGTGGACCAGGTCAATTCTACAGACTAAGTACAAGTGCCTGAAGTGGCTTTACAAAATAAGTTTAATTATACAAATAGCACAGGAATAAAGTCTCCTGAGAAAATCCTTAAACTATTAGGATTAAGCTACTGTATTGGTTAGGATGTATTTAATTGTAACAAAATGCCTCAGCTAACAATTGTTTATTAATAGAGGCATCTAAATATCTCAGGTAACAAGAAGTTGAAAGAATGATTTCTGCTTTGGAAATGATGTCAGGGTGCTGACTGCTGTCTCTACAGTTTTTGGGCCTTTCCTTCATGGTCATAAGATGGTTGCCATCACTCCAAGCATCACATTTTCAAACATCACCGCAAGACAGAAATGAAGAGGAGAGGCAGAACACTTTGTCCACTATACTCTCTCTTTGTTATTAAAGGAAAAAAATACTTCTTACAAGTCACCAGTGAACTAGGTCACTTGCCTACCCCTGGATAAGCCACAGGCAAAGGGAGTAATGTAAGTATACTTGGCTTAGATCAATCACAATTTGACACCTGGACCTACTTTTCTTGAGCACAGTGCTGCCCACTGATATCTGAACAAAACTGGAATAGCTAGCATGGAAGAATTGGGGCTGGGGGAATGGCTGCCATTAGGGAAGCAACAAAATTAATCACACCTAAAGCCTCCTTCTACTACCACCCCAGTCTGGAGCCTCCTCCCACTTCCTCAATGCAAACTACTGTTATTGCAGATTTTACATATATACACTATACTTATAAATATACACAACACTATAAGAGGTGATATACTTGGGACATTTAATAGACTTATGGGTGGGTGTGTATGAAAGAGAGAGACAGAGAGACAGAGAGACAGAGACAGAGAAACATATCCTACTCTAGGCATCTTTCTGTAATTTGCTTCACCACCAACAATATGTCTCAGTGATCCATTTACCATTACTTATTGATCTAGTCTATCTTTGCAATTGCTGCATAGTGTTCGCTAGTATGGACATATCACAATTTATTTAGATACTTCCTATTGGTAGCCTTTTGGTTTAGAAGCAGCTTCCAAACACTTCTGTGGACAAAGGCACCAGGTATTCTCCATTTACCGCCCCCCGCAGACCCATCTTCTTCTGCTCTGCATTCAGCTTGCTGACCACTATAAATAGCATCAGTTTGCTGTCTTGCCCTTTTGGCAGGAAATAAGGGGGTGCAAAATAGAGAAGTTGGGATGTTTGTTCCCGATTCACTTCCTACCAAGCTGCATGTTGGCAGTGGCTGTGTTGCTCTACCACAACTCCCGTCAAAGGGCTTGTCCGACAGCTAAAGGTCCCAGGGCATTCCAGTGTCTGCTATTGTCCCCTTGCTGCTTCCAGCCCAGGAACAGTAGCATTTCTTCCTACTGCCAGACCAATGGTGCTTCACCATCCCATTTTGGTCTTCTTGATTTTTAGTCAGAAATAGCCCCTTTATTAAGCCCTCTTTGGCCATCCCTCTCCAGGCACTATTTCCTGCTCAGTTCTGACTGGTAGAGCTAATTACATTCACTTAAAAGAGCAAGAAAAATGAAAACTTGAAACTTTCAATGCAAGGCTCCATCTGACCGCTGCCTCCCCCTCAATTTGCCTGTTTCTCCCAGCATCTCCCCTTCCCAGTTCTGTTTTCACTTCCTTTCAATTAGCCCTTGTGTAAGCAGCACTCTAGGTGACCCCCAGCCCCAGACCCACCTGGCCCCTAGACCTCTAGTTGACATGCCACCCTATGACCACACTGGATCCTCGTCCTGACTGACCTGTCCTCATGTGTGGAACCCATGGGGTCTTTAATTGGCTGCTATTAAATGAGAGCCAAAATATGTTCTTAGTCCTCACGGTGCAGGATGAGAAAAATGTTTGTGGTCCCCAAGTATGGGAACATCGCCCAGGGACACAACAGGAGCCCAAAGGCTCCCTCTCATTTCTCTGGGGTCCCTCACACTTCACCTCATGCCTCTCCTTTAACTCAACACTAAATTGTTCTCTACTTTAGACTATGAGGTGAGTTTAGCAACCAGTCAACAAATTTCCAGAGCTCTCAACATAACACTTAAAAATATGGGCTGTGAAGTCAGATAAATCAAGGTTCAAATTTTGACACCACTACTCAACAGCTGAGAGACCTCATGAAAGTTATTTAACTGCTCTGTGCCTCAGTTCCCTTACTGTAAAATTAAAATTATAATATTACTTCTTTCATAGGTTTGTTTAATTTATTTATTTTTATTATTTATTATTATTTATCCCTATAGTACCTGGTCTTCCTAGGTGGTCTCCCATCCAAGTACTAACCAGGCCCAACCGTGCTTAGCTTTTGAGATCAGACATTGGGTTTATTCAGGGTGGTATGGCCGTAGACCATTCCTCAGAGGGTTGCTTTAAAGATCACATAAGATATATCTAAATATATACCTAAAAGATCTAAACACAGAGTCTAGTCCAGAGAGAGCCCTCTCTATATAGTAATAGATATGATTCACTCAATACTCTATAAGTTGTGGCGGGAGGTTAAAAAAAAAAAAAAAAGCCACACCCTACCATCAAAGAGCCTGCAATCTACTTTGGAAGATGAGAACATTCTTGTAATAATGAACAACACTGATGGCCCCATATTTTTAAGAGGCAAGTACCTGGTATAAGTTCCAGTACAACAGTCATAGGATGATCCTTCCACATATCTGGCTTTTCATATTGCCTGACAGTTTCTTGAGGGTAAGTACCAAGCATTAACGTTCCTTATACACCCAGTGCTCGGCACCAGCAGGCATGCAAACACGACGTGTCTAAATACCCAAAGAATACCTGGATAGCATGTTCAGACAAGCAATTTGTTCTTTACAAAGCACTTGGAAAGTGAAGCATCATTTAATTCTCATAGCAACCCTTCGAGATAGTTACTATTATTATCATCTGCACTTTCTAAAATATGGAAACTGTGGCTCAGAAAAACTTGGCACTTTGTTCAAGTCACACAGTCATTTTATGGTGGGGCTGGTCTGGAACCCAGGACCTTTGATCATAAAGATGGAGTTTCCTCCTATAAGAGCCACAGAAGTCCATCAGCCAAAGGGGTCTGTCCTCTGCCAAATGGCTTTTTCTGGCCTCTAGTATGCTATCATTTTTGACCTTTCTCTTTGCCCTCTCTAGCTGGCTCCAGTTTTTTCTTTTAGCCAAAGGAAATTCAATTCATTAGGACATTTTTTCAGGGAGGCAGAGACTCTCCTGTTTATCCAAGCCCCTATTAGACATATAAATATATAATATAGGCATTAAACTCTGGAATACATGAGACAGTCATAGCCAAGCACAAGCTATTCAAAAATTTGTTACCTCCAATGGAAGATAGTCACCATGCTTACTGTTCTCTTCTCTTTGCAGGGAAGAACCTGGGTTTCTGGTTAGGGGAAATCTTTCATCTTGCCTAGAAACCTTTCTAACAGCATTTGTATTATTGATAAATCCTAGTTTATTTATATGCTTCTGAATGCATTGGATGGTAATGTTTTTTTTGTTTGTTTGTTTTTTAAAATAATAATGTGTCACAAATAGCCTTTGAGAGGCAGGGAACAAACTAAACTAAAATATGTAAAGTAAAAAGTAAAAATTTTCAAGAGAATTAGAAAAGCTATGGACTGGGAGAAAATATGTACAAAAGATATATCTAATAAAGGACTATTATTCAAAATATACAAAGAACTCATAACTCAACAATAAGAAAATAACAACCTGATTTTTAAAAAATGGGCAAAAGACCTGAACGAACACCTAATCAAAGAAGGTGGAAAATAAGCATATGAAAACATCATATGTCACTAGAAAATTGTAAATTAAAATAATACGATACCACTACACACTTATTAGAATGGCCAAATCCAAAATGCTAACAGCACCAAATGCTGTCAGGGATCTGAAGCAATGCAAATTCTTTCATTGCTGGTGCGAATGCAAAATGGTACAGTGCTTTGGAAAACAGTCTGGCAGTTCTTAAAAAACTATACTCTTACCATAAGATCCAGCAGTTGAGCCCCTTGGCATTTACCCAAATTAGTTGAAAACTTATGATCACACAAAACCTGCACATGGATGTCTATAGCAGCTTTATTCAAAACTTGGAAGCAAACCAAGATGTCTGTTAGGTGAATGGATAAATCAACTGTGGTACATCCAGACAGTGGAATATTATTCAGTGCTAAAAATAAATGAACTGCCAAGCCAGGAAAAGACATAGAGGAATCTTAAATGCATATTACTAAGTGAAAGAAGCCAACTGGAAAAGTCTATATAGGGTATGATTCCAACTATATGACATTCTGGAAAAGGCAAAACTATGGAGAGAGTAAAAAAGTCAGTGTTTGCCAGGGATGGTAGTGAGAAGTGAGGGGTGAATAGGGAGAGCACAGAAGATTTTCAGGACAGTGCATCTACTCTGTATGATAGTATAATGGTGTATACACATTTGTCAAAACTTATGGAATATACACCAAAAATGAACTCAAATGTGAACTATGGATTCTGAGTGACAATGATGTGTCATTTTAGGTTCATCAAATAACAAATGTACCACTCTTGCAGAACACATTGATAGTGGGGAAGCTGGAGGTGTGGGGAAGGGGATAATGGAAATCTCTGCACCTTCTCCTCAGTTTTCCCATTAACCTAGAACTACGCTAAAAAAATCTATTCCATTTTCTTAAATTTTTTAAAGTTATTTTCCTATGTCTCCTATGCTCAATTCCAGTCTCCATGTGTAGTTATTATTAAATGTTTAGTGTATTTTCTTCCAGTCTTCTTTCTCTCACACATACACATACATAATGCATATATATATATATATATATGTAAGATTTTTTTAAAGGTCAGCAAAAGCTATTATATGCAGTATAAAAATCGCAGAAATACTTAAAATACACAGTTGTTCAAAATAAAAATAGTTAAGTAAACTATGATATATTGTTAATTGAGAACTGTATAATTGAAACAACTTTGGACTCCAAGGTAATCAGTGTAAAAGAGGAGGAAGAAGTGGAGGAGGAGGAGGGGAGTAGAGGAGAAGGAGCCATAGTTAGAGTAGCAGTACTAGTAACTAGAGTAGAGCAGAGGAGGAGAAAGAGAGTAGTAAGAATACAATAGTAGTGGTAGTAGTAAGAGTAGGGTAGTAGTGGTTAGAGTAAAGTAGTAGTAGTTGTGCTAATAGAGTACAGGAGGAAGAGGAGTTAGGGGAGGAGGAGGAGAGTCATTGTGTTAGTGCTAGTTAAAGTACAGTAGTAGTAGTAGTGGTTAGAGTAGAGTAGTACTAGTATTAGTAGAGATGATAGAGCAGTAGTAGCAGTAGAGTCAGAGAGAACTGGATTTAAATTCCCATCTTGCTATTTAAACTAGTGAGCACTTTCCAAACTTTAAATTTTCATCTGTATCATGAAAATGTTAGCACTTACCCAAAGAGTTGCTGTGTCAATTTAATTCAAGGTGAGAATGTACAGAAAGTTCTCAATAAAGTGCCTGGCACCTAAAAGGTGCTCTGTCAGCCACAGATCCTTCTCACCAACAGTTTAACTTAGTGCATGGCACAAAGTAAACAGTAAAATAAATGTTGGCTGAGTTGAACTGGAGTAGAGTATTGTAACTTTCTTAACTCGATATTCAGAGACATGATGTAGTAGGGTTTCAGACTTCAAGAAGATGAGATTTAATAAAGAGAATGAGAGGATGGCACAACGTTGGATGGTCAGGGAAGCCTCTGCTAGTCTGCACAATGTGGAAAGACTGTTGCAGGTGACCTCAGCTGTCTGCAGCACGAAGTGGGTGATTCTCAAGGGGCTACTATTGCAGTAAGCAAGAAATCCCATCTGCCCAGACAACATGGTTTTCTCTGTGCTGCTGTCATGGCTCTCTGCTGATTCATTGAGAGAGAGAGCCCAAATTTATGCAAAAAAATGCAGAGAAGTAAGTTCCCACAGGGGAGAAGAAGGGAGGACGTTCATGGTCCAACCTATGATGCTACAAAAGCATTTTTTTTTTTAAACGAAAAACAACTGTAGTTTTATATTACAAACAAATATACGCCCATTGAAGAGGGAAAAACTGTCTATAACCTCACTGGCCAGAGAAAATCTTATTAAAACCTTGGTCTTATTTCTGTGTAGATCTTTTTCTATGCCTACATATGTGTCCTACACATACCACATATGTAAAGTACTACATATCTATGTGTGTTTTCCATATAGGATAGCATTTTATCATGTCAATAAACAATCATCAATGATATCATTTTTAATGGCTAAATAGAATTTCAACGTCTGATTAAACCATACTTTATCTAACCAATCATCTACGTCAGACATTGGGTCATTTCCAAACATCTCGTTATTGTAAACAGAGCTGCTAAGAACTTCCTTAGAGCCATGCAGTGAACTTCTGATCCTCTTTCACAGAAGGGTGAGAGAAAACAATGGGCTATTCGCTAAAGTCAACTTCAACCCCGAACCACCACCCTCTTTTCCCTAGCCCTGGTGACACCCAGTCCTCCAGAGTCCAGCTAGAGGAATCCACGGTCAGGACCTTGGATTCTTGAGGATTTGCCCCAATCCCAAAAGAAGTGTCTGAGCCTACTTGAACCCACATAAGTAGATGTGAGGGCCCAGTAACCAGGCCAGCTCTAGCCATATTGAGAAGCAGATGAAGTTTTGGCCCACTCTCAGCCCCCTTGTAAGTGTCTCCCTTCCCTAGTATTGTCCAGTCCTCCCAAGAGGCAACTGCCCATGCCCTGAACCCCTAATTTCTGTAGCTATGACAGCAGCCAGGCACTAAAGGGCCACACCTTCCAGTAATATATACTTTTCAAAAAGTTACCTTTAATGTCTTGAGTCAACCAACATGCTCTGAACTAAACACTACAGGAGGCACAGGTGAGTAAGACATTATCCCTGCTCTCAGGCAGCTTATACTTGTATTAGTTACCTAAGGCTGCCATAACTTAACAGTGCCACAGACTTAAAACAACAGAAATGCATTGTCTCACAGTTCTAGAGGCTACAAGTCAGAAATCAAGGTGTAGGCAGGGCCATGCTCCCTCTGATAGCTCCAGGGGCATCCCTTCCTTGCCTCTTCCTGGCGTCTAGCGCAAGCAGCAATCTCTGGCTTTTCCTGCCTTACAGTTTCACCACTCCAGACACTGCTTCTCCCTTCCCATGGCCTTCTTCCCTGCGTGTCTGTATCTGTGTCCAAACTTCCTTCTTCTTACTGGACACCAGTCACACTAGATTTAGGACCCACTCTAATCCTGTATGATCTCATTTTGACTAATTACACCTTCAAAAATCTCATTTCCAAAAAGGTCACAGTCTGAGGGTCTGGGTGGACATGAATTTGGGAGAGACACTACTCAAAACAGTATACACTCTGATAGAGACAACAATAAAGATTTTAAAAAATCGAAACCACAGGTATGAAATTACCATTACAGCTTGAAATGGACCAGGAAAGATAAGATGTAGGAGTGAATATAGAGTTCCAGGAATTGTAAGCCTATGGGTGTCCTACAAGCCCCCTTAAGTCACCCTGTCTTGCATTCCCTGGCTATACCTTCGAGTTAGACTTGCTATAAGCTCCCGGTCATCTAAAACTCCCTGCGGAATAAGGACTGTTTTTGAATTCTCTCCAGCTCTACTCACAACCCTATTTCCTTTCCACTAAAAGTTCTGAAGAAAATCACTGCAGGGAAAAGAAAGACCTAATGAAGAACATATAAAGGCAAAACTGTAACACCCTTTCCCTGTTTACTCTGCTTTTTGCATATTTTTCCCTTTACTCTGCTATCTCAGGTTTAAAAAGCAGGAGAAGGTGCCAAAAGCATCGGTATCCTTGAATCCACAAGGTTGCTCTTTTCTCTCCCAGCCATGCACTGCTAACACAGCAGGGCTGCAACTCCTAGAGACAGAGTTATGGGGCTGAGCCTGTCTCTAGAGCTCAAAGTCTCTGCCTTTTAGGAGCTCACATTCAGTGCTGGAAGGGCATGGTGGAGACTGAGATTTGAGAGTCACCACCTCACAACAATTCTTCGCAGAAGCTTCAGAGGCATTTGCTCTATACTAAACCTTCCCTTGGACCACTTTAAGGAGGTTTATTATCTCTTTTCACCAGCTATTACAGATAACAGGAGTAACTTATAAGTTACTTATAAGAAGTTTTTTTTGGTTTATGCCCTGACTTTGATCTCCCAGCACATTGTCCAGCGAGGGCCATGATCCTATCCCAGACTGTCTTCTGCAGGTACCTTTCACTCTTGGCCTGAGGGCTTTCTTTGACTGCCTGAGAAGAGTAGGCTGGAAGTGTAGTCTTCGAGAATAGCCTTCAAGCAATGAATAACACCCCAACTTCCTTGGCCCTAGGGGAAGGGGAGACAACTCTGCAATTCACTTTCTGCCATCTCCCAGAGGTTCCAGCAGGATTGAGACCCAGTTGTCTCACTTTCCCACTCCCTTCCCCCATGCTTCTTAGAATCACTTTTCAACTCATGTCTCCTGGTCAGCTTCTGGGCACCCAACTTAAGGCACATAGTTATGTTAGCTCAAGGACAGACACCAAATTGTATTCCTCTGAGCACTTACTATTTGGTCTCTGTCAAATGTTCTATATACATTATATATGCACAACACCCCTTAGAGGCCACCACTGTTATTATTCTCATTTCACAAATGAGGAAAATTAAACTCAGAGAGCTTAAGTCACTTGTCCAAGATCACGCAAGCAGGATTTGAGCAAAGAACTGGGATTTGAACAAAGGTGGTCTGTCTCTGAAGCCTACACCATTGATGATAGCCATCTGAATGTTATTCAATAAATATTTGTGGAAAAAGGTAGATGCTAGCAAGCAAACTCGACAAGTATTGGTACAAAGTGCTCATACTTTGAATGCTGTAGATAGGGTTCAAGACCAGCCAATTTCTCAAACATGTTCAAGACCCAATGGAGATAGAGGCCATCAGAGTATCCTTCCCCAAATTTTCATGAGTCCCTTTTTCTAAAGAAGTATTTATTGATTCCCTACTGTGTCTAAGACACCCAACTAGACCTTGTGGAAGTTACAAAGAGATTTAAAACAAACTCAAGGACCTCACAATTTACTGGGGGAAGTTGTGGAAGGGAGCTGTAGAAAAAGAAGAAAGGTAAAGCAGAAGTATCTGAAAAGATAAATTGTAATACCAGAACTGTCATCAGGCAGAAATGATGCACAGCCAAGTGAATTGAGCAGGAAAGTACTATGTTTTCAGAAGAGAAAGTGACCCCTGGGAATTGGAATGGACAGACAACCTGGAGGAAGCAGGGCTTAAAGGGTGAGGACAATTTGGGAACTAGAAGCAGGGACAGGGAGGGAAAATGAAAAGGGAAAGGTGCAAGTAACCCTACAAAGCAAGGGAGTTCCAGAGTATTCTCTTCACCATCCTGCCCTGCCCACTTCCTCAAGTCAAAACTAATTGAGGAGGAAAAAGAGATGTTTATCAGGAGCAAACCCCAGGTTTAAGACAATCCCTGAGGATTATAGATACATACATGATAATTCACAATTGCTTTCAAGTCAAGACCCGTATAAAAGTATACAAGTCACATACTAAAGATGTCACCTCTCCTTCATGTCTAAGGGCTGATTGAGTAAGATGATGCATGTGCAAATTTGGCACCAGACGACACTGTGTAACCGCCAGCTCTCACTGTTGTGCTTGGATCACACTACCAGGAACCTGGGAGTCACAGACTTTGGGGGTTGAAGATATTTCCCTGGGGGCTTGGCAGTTGAGACCTCACTAACAGTTCCTGCACTGGGAAAAGATTTCTTCTCTGCTCACCTTACCCTTCACCCCGGTGACGGAGTGGGCAGGCCACACTGGCACACTGGATAAGAAAGGGAAAGAGCGCAGCCATGCACTTTGAACAGTTTTGTAAAGAGACCAGGTATGGAAAGCCTTGAAGACTCTGGGCTACATGGGCAGTACTTGTTCAAAAGGGCCTTGCTCTTGGTGACTGTATCCAGAGCTAGGAGTCCCCCACTATTCCAATCACTCCCAAATAAACCTACAGTCTAAGTAAAAACAATGTCTGTTATGTAAGCACAACTTTAAGACCACCCCCAAGTCCCAACCAGATGGCTGCCCCAAGGCCTCTCCCAAACAGAAATTCCATAGCTGACATTCTTTCCAGCTCACTCCAAGCAACTAGAGTTTTACAGCTAGGGCTATAGGAAGACAAAGGCTGGATCCAAGTCCCAGGAGACTCCAAATAGCTTTGCTGATTACTCAACAAGAGAGTTTAAGCCCCATTAAACCAGTGTTTTTTGGAGCACCATGGTGTAGCCAACAGGCTTCTGTGGGAATCAAGCCCCTGGCCTCCCCCGTGCTCTGCAACAAACCAAGCAAGTGCAGGGGTGTTGATGCCCTTTGAGAGCAGAAGGATAATTGCTTCCCCCTTTTCTCTCCCCCAACCCTGATTTTCCTGAGATAGATGCATTTCACATAGCTTCTCAAAAGGTCCTGCCTAATGGTAGCCAATTCAATAATTCATACTTTTATTGGTTCCCCTCTTTCCCTGTTTCACTCTCAAATAGACTGCTCACAAATAAGCATTACTAACAGGCCCCGTTTTTGGAAGAACCCAGACTAAGGAACCCAGGAACCTCAAAACTATCATGTAGCTTCTGAAAATAACCCTGTAGGCACAGCAATGAGGATTTCCTGGGCCTTTGCTTATGTTTGTGTTGAATGTGAATCTCCCTATTTTAACCAGTCAGGCATTAAATCTGAGAGAGGTTTTCAATACATCCAACTAAAAGAAGGAAGAGAAAATTATCTCTCTGGAGAGTCATGGCTGGTGAATTCTTTTCACCGAATCCTATTTCATTGTGTCCATTCACTAGAACCCATCTTGTGAAAGAACCAGTGACTACACCATGTAAAATGGGAAGAATAGTTTCTTTAGAAGTGGGATGTTTCACTCAATTCTTACATATACACATCAGGACACAAAGTGGGTAATGTGCTTTGACAGATGTCTGAGTACACTTCATTCAATAGGTATTTTAGCTAAATATAGTAAGGAGGCTTCCATTTGAGAATCCAGCATCCTCTTCCAAAGCAGATGATGGGTAAGAATGGGGGAGAGGCTGGGGACATAGGGAAAAAGAGATCAGAGTTAAAATAAACCTAAGAGGAAATAACAATTCTAAAGAGAGGAGGAAAGGAAACCTCATCTATACCTTCTTCTGTTTGAGTGCCTGGATCTGACCATTATGACTTTCAAAGTGACAAAGGAAACACCCAGAAATGTAAATGTTGTGGTGGGGGCAGAAAGGGTGAGTTTTGTTTAGGGTATGAGAACTAAGATCGCAAATAGTAAAAAAAAAAAAAAAAGAAAAAAAAAGCAGTACTTAGTTTTTGGCACTTTTCACATATCAAAAACTACATTTTAAGCTTAAGACTGTTATGAATATAGTATTTTTTTCAATATTAAAAAAATGTAAGATTAAAACAAAAAAATTATTTTCGAGTTTTTGGAAAGGTGTGAATATTTTTTTTTCTCAATGCCCAGGGCTATTCTGATTATCCAATTTCATAGCATCTTAGAGCCTGGTCAGAAGTATGATCTATGCAATCTCACTCCTAAGTATTTAACCAAGAGAAAAGAAAATTTACATTCATATAAAAACCTGTACACAAATTTTTATGCACCTTTATACATAATCCCCCCAAACTGAGCACTACCCATATGTCCTTCAACTATCTGAATAGAAACAAACCATGGTACATTCGTGCAATGTAAGTACTCACCAGAAGTATGGAGCAACAGAAGAAGAATGAATCGCAAATGTATTTTGCTAAGTGAAAAAAGCAATCTTAAAAGGCTGTATGATTCTATTTATAGGACACTCTGGAAAAGGCAAAACAGACAGAAAAGGGATCACTGGATGTCCAGGGCTGCAGGTGAGTAGAAGAAGGAAATTGACTACAAAGGGGCATCAGGGGATTTTTGAGAGTGATGGAACTGTTTTACATGTTGATTGTGGTGGCAGTTGTTCAAGTGAACACATTTGTCAATGCTCATAGAATGGTACATCACTAAAAAGGGTAAACTTTACTGTATGTAAATTATAACCTAATATAAAAAAAAAAAGACACAAGTTTTGGAGTCACGGGCTTGGGAAGGAACCTCAGCTCTACGATTTTTCACGTGTGTGACCTTGGACACGTTACTTAAGATTTCAAACACATGGAAACATGGCGGTGTGAGAGGCGTCCTCAGAACTCTCTCTTTGAAACAACAATAAGCTGAACATCTAAAACTGAACAAAAAACACCCAAACTGCACACCAGCACATCTGAGTGTGGGATCTGCACATAAGAGCTACCACAGGTCAGAACCCCGTGTGCCGGGTGGTGGACTAGGAGAAATAAAGAAGCTGCCTCTCACAATCACTCCTTGCAGGAGGAGGAGGAGGGGAGGAGTGGCAACTTCCTGGAACAACCCTGCCTGGGAGTACCGGGACTTCTATGCAGCCGGCAGCAGGGCCCAGTCATCAGGGCAGAAAGCAAAGAAGCAAGACAGGACCACAGAGAAACAATAGTTTATTTTTACTGGCCATGGTTACAAAATTGAGGCTGAGCTGCAGCCTCCAACCCCCCAACCCAGAGGGCCCCTCCCTTCATACCCTCTGAAACCAAACACCGTGGAGCTCCAGGGGAATCTGAGCAAACGCAGTGGGCAGGACATAGAAGCAACCGAAGTGTTCTACAATAGATGATTGGCTAAAGAAGCTGTGGTACATATATACAATGGACTATTACTCAGCCATAAGAAGAGATGAGATTCTGCCATTTGTGACATGGATGGACCTCGACATAATTATGCTAAGTGAAATAAGCTAGACAGAAAAAGTTGAAAATCACATGATATCACTTATATGTGGGATAAACAGGACAAACAAACAGAGACTCATGGACATGGACAATGGACTAGTGGTTACCAGAAGGTAGGAGGTGGGGGAGGGAGAAGTAGACAGGTAAAGGGAGTCAAATATAGGGAGGTAGAGGGAGGGTGAAGTGGGTAAAGGAGATCAAATATATGGGAGCTGAAGGAAACTGAACTTTGGATAGTAATCACACAATAGAATATAGAGATGTCAAATTATAATGTACACCTGAAGATTATATAATTGTATTAAACAGTGTTACCCCAATAAACTTAACTTATAAATTTTTTTAAAATAAAAAGTAAAAAATAAAAATAAATACAAAGAACACACAAATACACAAAAGATTTCAGGGCCTTGGTTTCCTCATCTGTACACGAAGGTTTAATAGCTTCCACTTCACAGGATTGTTATGAGAATTCAGTGAGTAATTCTGAGGGATGCACACTCAGCATCAGATCTCATTACGACCACCTAGCCAGGAATCACAGCATGAAGTCCCTCTCCAAGAGGTCTTGATATCTGTCTGCTTTGCACTCTCACACCCCAGGCCTCCTGCCACATGCCCTCCACCCAGCCTGGATTTCTCTGGAGAAATTTATGCCATCCCCTGAGAACTCTAGGAAGCAGTCTGGGCTGGGTTAGACTTGGTGCCCCTGAAACCTGGCTTTAGATCCCAACAAATAAGCTATTGTTTCTGGGTTTGTTTATTTTTTTAATTATTAAAGTATAATTGTCATATGACATTATATTAGATTCAGGTATTCAGCATTTTATATACCTTATGATGTGATCACAATAAATCAAGTAACCACCTGGGGTTTTTTTTAATCTCTCCCGCAGCCACAAGCTGTGCCTCTCGGTAGAGCCAGTAAGTTCATAAATGCAATGACAGGCGAAAGAACATGATTGCTCACTCTCCTCTGCTCCTGTAGGGCTGTGATTTATTCATTATTTCCTGGAATATATTAGATGTTAGATAAATGAATAGGATATACCATCCCACAGCAACAAGCTTTTAGGCATTTCTATTGGGCTATGCTAAACATTGTTTGAATGCAGGTTTTAATACTTTTCTTTCTTTAGTTGTGTGTGCTTCTCCTAGCTCTTTCTCTTGCACACAGATGAAAACCTACTGCCCAACTAAACTGTCTTAAAGGTCCCAAGCAGACTTTTCTATAGTTAGGAAGTTTTGTGAAACATTCCAATCATTATTTTAAGTAACAAGATGAACCCCCTCCTAACAGATTTTTATTGATTAAGATGAAGTTCAGGGCACAAATCATATGTGCACTGTGGGCAGGATTTGACTGCTCATTTGTTCATCAACAGAGGCACACTCATGCAACGTGTGTTTACAGAGAACCTCCTCAGTGATAGGGTCTGTGCCAGGGATGCTGGGGTTCTTGGGACAGTCACACTGCCCCTTCCCAGTTTCCGCAGCTCTATATGCACACTGTCAACAAACATACAGACACCTCATCTCTTGGTGTCTTGGTTTTCTCAAATGGAATCGTTATGGCCATTCCAGACCCATTCTAGAACCGTATTGCAATCTGTGGTGAATAGGGGACCTTTTTTTAAATCAGAAATGGTGATAATGGTGCTAGTGAAGATGACGACATCTGAAGAAGTTAAAGGAATGTTTAACTTTAGCAAATTTGCAAATCTCCCTGGCTCTTGCTGCTTCGAAGCTACTTATGATAGACTGGAAAGATACGCAGCCCCTCTGATGGGTAGGGAAGTGGGGAGAGAGCACAAGAGAGATTCTAATGATATTTGTGATGCTTTATTCCTTAAATTCAACAAAAAAAGGACTTCAATAGGGCTAAGTATTAAAATCTGGATGTTAGGAGTTCACACCTTGTGAGTTCAAATAATGTATGTGGCACTTTCTTGCGTTAGAAATACTTCTTGACAATTTCTTTAAAGACACATTTCTTTTTTAAGTAACAAAAACCGTGGTAGGAGCATTTTCATCATAGAAAACTTATTTCTGTGTTTACCTGAGTAATCTGTATTTTCTTGGAATAATGCTTTGCTGCCAGTCCTCCCTCTTTCTCCCCTCTCCCCTCTCAATGTTGTACGGGATCTTGCCCATGTTGCTTGAACAAATGGACCTCTGAGTTAAATCGTAAGAGCCAGAAGCACCGGCGTTTCACTTCCTCTAAACCCTTCCTACTGGCAGGTCAGTGGCAACTGCGGGATGTCTTATGGATGGAGCAGCTTTGAGCTCGCTTTGCTCCAGGACAGTAGGAGAGAACTCGGCTCCCTAGCCCGACTGGGAAAAGGACTCCGCATTTCAAAGGGAGGGGTGATCAGCCTCGCCTCAAAAGCTAAAAATAATCCTGCTTTGTAGAGTTCTTCCTCCGATTAGTCCGGCCGGAAAAGGGGAGGGGGGAGGAGAAGGGATGATCCTTGCATTGGTCCTGACTGTAAGATTTGTGCTGGTCAGAAAAAGAGTTAAACTGGGAGCCACCGTCGCAGGCTTTCTCTCAAGTCAACTTCTTATAACTAGAATTCATCACTCATCTCTTTGATAATAAATGTGATTGGAACCAGGTGGGGTTCTGCTCGCTGTGTCCCACTGTTTAGAAGAAAACGGGGGTTGTCAGAGATGCAAGGCAGCCTCCCTGAGCCCGTATCCTCGGTGCACCTGAGTCTGAGCGTTTGGTCTCTCCCGGTAGAGGCCTATCTCTGGAAAGTCTTCCCGGACTGACTGCTGACAGAAAAACCTCCCTCTTCCCCTAGATGGTTTTATAACAAAGGAGAAAATGAAAAGAAAGTGTTTTTAGCCTCCTTGAGGAAGCCCAAGTCCTGTTCCAGACGCCTTGTGGTCAGATGCAAGCTGACCCCTACTTCAGAGATGGATTTTTTTCTTCACTGGGTTCCCTTTACTCCTGGCCTGCCAATTCTCAGTAAAACAAGGACTCCTTATTGCACAGGATGCTTCTCTTCCCCTACCCAAATCCAGGTGCTGGTAAACCTGTCCGGTTTTTTCCAGACCAATGACTTCCTTTACGGACAAAGACTAGAGGCATCCAGGAAGCCCATAAACTGGCCAGCATTGGGGAATGTCGCAGCTACAGCCTTGACAAAGATTCTTTGCTTGACCAAACTTTAGTCAATTTAGTCAGTTTTCTGAACCTTTTCCTAGGTCAGTCTGTGTACTTTCTTGTAAAATCCAGTTTTAACCAGAACCCTGACTCTTGATATCTGCTAGCCCTGGATATCTGATTGGGTTCCTCATCCTCCACCATTGGTTCCCCAGGTGATGTCTCTGCTCACTCTGGCCTGTCTTCAGGAAGAACCCTGTTAGGTTGGTTTGGCCAGACCCCTCCCCCTGCCGGCTCACTGCTGATGTTTTCCCTTAGTAATTTTCCATCCACTGACCCCTGCCCGTTTCTTGGTTCTAAGTCCCCTCTTGCCCACTGTGTTTGGAATTGAGCCCAGTCTCCCTCCACCACTGTGACATCCCACTGTAGTGGCCCCTATACCTATCACACTGGTCCTGAATAATGGCTGCTTTACCACATTTAACAACGTTCCTTTTTTTCTCTTTAACAATCGCCTCCCAGGTTCCTGGGTCAGGCATCCTTTCCAAGAGAGGTAAGCAAGGATCGAGGTTCTGCTCCTTTAAATTCACTAAGTAAAACCTTTTTCCTACAAACTAATTCTTCAATGCATGACCTGCCTATGGAACCCCACACCACCATTGGCTCCAGTAATTCGCCCTTTAAGGTGGAAATTTCACTCAGCAGGGCACAAAGCCAATTGCCGAACTGCCACACAGCCAAGTTCCCTTTTCTTGCTGAATCTGCCACCTCCACTGGCTTTATAGGTATATCAAGGACCCCAGCTTCCTCAGCTCAGGTGTTATTGCTAAGTATTCACCAGGACCTCTTATGCTGCAGAAACAATTCCACTTTTTTTTACACGGGGATAGTTCTGAATAAGGACGGTTCCGTGCAGCTTCCCAACAAGGCAAGAAGGCCATCACTGCCTGGATGTGGACCTGGGGAAATAGTCAATTTCCACCCCCTTAAATCCTCAAATGCACTTCTTAGAATTACTTTTAAGGAAGAATATGAATAGCTAACATCTTCTGAGGTCTTACTCTCTACCAGGCCCTGTGCTCGGTCTTTGAAGTTTAACAAGGTGATGAAATGTTCCACTGTACACAATCGGTAAGAGGTAGAGCTGGGATTTGAACTCTGATCTCTCCTCTAGCTCTACATCCAGAGTTTCCAATTATGATTTCCAGAAGGGCCCTTGTTGAGATGCAAGTGGTCTAATATAGCAAGTATACAAGAAGAGACATTGAAAGATGTGCGTTTGAAGCTCCAGGTCACTTCCTAACTTTCTGTAAGATTGTTAGGGATGGCAGAGACACTACGGGCCTCAGAATTGCAAAAGGAAATAATGGTATTAGTTCTGTCTCCTTCACAAGAGGGGTCAGATGGGCTTTACTGCAAATCTCTATACAGAGACAGAAAAGAGATAAGCAAACACAGAAGAGGAAGTTACTAACATTCCTCAGTCTGGTCACTCTTATAAAGTATTCCTCACACCAATGGTATCTAAAGGACAGACCCTCCCCCACAGCTTTCCCCAGTTTCAGTAGATACAAGGGAGTGTCAGGGGAGAGGAGGGAACAAACTTGAAATGGGGCCACTTTGAGTTCCCAATTCTCAAAGGCTTCATTTACATTTCAAGAGAAGTCACACTGGCCCCTTTTCCGAGGGCTGGAGGCATTTAACAGACAGGAAAGAACTTTAGAGCCTGGCAATTTAGCCATTTGCATCAAAATCTTCCCCCAAATAGAAGAAAGATACTTTTCTCTTTAGTACGCCTTGAAGAGGCCACATAATAGGCATCAAATTTCTTTGAAGTTTTGATGTGTATCTTTAAAAATATATGCAAAGTTTTCAATCTAGTCATACCCATGCCCATCTAATTTAATAACAGAATACTTTTGATTACTTAGTCAAATTACTTATCTTTCCCCCTAAATCTTTTAGTAATCAATTATGGTTATGCATTGAGCACGGTGCTAAAAGCTTTGAAGGCCTTATATCGCTTAATCTTCACAATATCCCTATATGGTAGGTGCTATCATCCCTCCCTCCTTTTAGATGGGGAAGCTATTCACCAATTCATTGCTGCAGACAACATGGAGATATTTAGGGTGGCTTCTCCCCACTTGGACACTATGGGTGATTGTCCTCCCTCTATTAAGGTTGTATAACAAGTCTTTATTATTGTCCTTTAAGATATAAAAAACATAATAAATATTATGGTAAACATAATTTCCTCATATTACATGCTGTTCTAAGACTGAGAAGCCCCTCCCACCACTCTGAGAATGCCTGAACCAGGAATTTATTTGCTTTGGATGTTGCATTATTTCAGGTAAAGACCCATTTTAAGTGGTAATTAAGCAGCTTGGACTCAAAGCCTGGGCTCCACAGTTACATATCTCCATAAGGCACTTCCCCCTTGTCTGATCCTGGGCTGATCATTTGCTCTCTCAGCCTCAGTTACTCACCCGTAAATTGGGAATAATATAGGCATAACTTGTTTTATTGTGCTTTGCTTTATTGCACTTCCCAGATGTCGCATTTTTTACAAATTGAAGGCAAGACCCTGTACCAACAATAAGATTACAGCTCACTTTATTGCAGTGGTCTGGAACCGAACCCACAGTATCTCCTTGGTATGCCTGTAAGAAGACTTACCCATTGAGTTGTTGGGAAGAGTAAATGACCTAATGCATATACAGTACCTGTCACAAAGTGATCAATAAATGTCAAATGTTTTTATTCTTAAAGAGATTTTGGATGGAGTTTGTTTTAAACAAGACTGTTTAGGCAACAATGCCTAAAACCACACTTCCAAGGTTGGAAAAAATATTGCCACTGATTTCAAATTCATCTTCAGATATCAGACCAGATATGTTGATATTTGGCTGTGAAAATGTGAACCCTGAAGCAATGTCTTGAATTCTGAGCATGGGAGGGGTATGAGATAAAGTCTACTGATTCCTACAGCTGAATGTCTGTAGGAAACTGAAAGCCATTTGCAGGGAAGGAGGAATTCATAAAGAGACCGGTTCACTACTAGAGGTGATTCCTCTGAGACCATGTCAGCACTGAGCCTTGCTGGCTGGGGATATAATGAGATCACTGCTGCCCAGCCCTAGGAGGCAGCCCTAATCACCTCCAACCTCTACTGAGCTAACCCTGGGCTCCCTCTCCCTTCCAGGCCCCACATGCTCATCTCTCTGCTGGACTTACAGAGGTGGGGCCGTGCAGGCTTCATATCTGTACACCCACCATTGGAACGCAGTACGTGTCCTGTAAACCTTTCTAGAATGAATTCAGGGGAGGCTGTAAAATTCTCTCCTCTCTTTCTAGAGTGTATCTATGTACCCAGTGCCAGTCCTGTGGCCTGCATATATGGGTCAAAACGAGTGCCTTCCAGCCCTTGCAACCCTCTTTTCCCAGACCTGGTGCATATGGCTGCCCTTTAGCTAAGTGTCACCTCATAGAGCCATGTCATTCATTTCAGGCACAGTCTTTATGCTTTTTAAATTTAATTGCATACGTACCTGGGTCTTTCTGGTATCATCTTTCCAAATATTTCTTAAGCTAGACTAATAAAAGAGCTAATTTATTTTATGTTGATTCCATTAGGTTTAATGTCTTGACCTAGTTTCTAAATTGGAAGAAAGATGGGGAAGGAGGCATCTTTCCATAGCCTCCTAGACCCTGCCTAAGGACAGGACCTGGGGCTGTGACTCCTCTTGCACACTCTCATTTGATTGTGTCTTTGTCTACTCGCCCCAATCCTGTATATGACTAAAGAGAATCAAAGTTTTGCCATCTTGAAACTGCTTTTAGGGATAATGATTTTAAACTGTTTATTGAGAAACAAGACTTAGAAAGAACATGTGGCCCTCCCCCTCTTTCCTGCCCAAGAGATTCAGACAGAAAACCCTGCTTTAGGAAGAAAACCCAGGATTTATCACTTTAAGAACCTTCACTTGGCATTAGTCAGGGAGACTCCAAGCCTGTTAGCTAGACCCCCCACCCCCCACCACCCCCAGCTTCCCTCGCCCTCCCATGTCCATTGTTTCTGAGTTGCCCAGCGAGACTTTGCCTGCCATGTGTATTTGTTCTTCCCCAACTACCTGTACATCATCCATTCTCACTTCTGAAATCTAATACCCCTTCTCTGTCCTCTTTTGTCCAAAAATGTCATTTATATCCAATGTTGCCTCATTGTTTTTGGAATTTTCATCCTTATGTGAATTCCCCAAATTCCTCAGGCACATGTATTAAAAACTTGATTTTCTCCTGTTAATCTGTTAATTTGATCATTAGCCCAATTAGAAGAATTTAGAAGGTAGAAAGAAAAGTATTAATTTTTTTAGCCCCTACATTGTGACAGCAGAGAAGTAACATACTTGGATGAATTTAATGAGAACTTCTCTCCATAGACCTTGTGGAGCCTAGATCTCGTACCCATAAATATATTCTCCTGGTATTCTGGCGAGGACCCTGGATTGGTAGTCCTTAGCCCTGTCTCTTTCTGGCTGTGATATTTTGGATAACCACTTAACCTCTCTTGACCTCAATTCTTCATTTATAAAAATAAGAGCGACCTAGGACTTTGTAATAGTCTCTGTAACACTGAAGACTACACAGCACTGTACAAACATGAGGAATGATTACTCTCCCTTTTCCCCAACATGAGCGGGTCCCTAGGAAAAGTGAAAAGGTTCCAGCAGATCACAGGTCACATTCAGAACAAAAGAGAGGCAGCAGAACTCCTCAGACATATCTGATTTAAGCAGAATATCCCCCAGAACCTTTGTAGAGACATAAGAATCTCTGAAAGTTACCTTCTTGTGGGAATAAATATAAGCATCAATTGTCTTGTGGTCATGTCAATGGAAACCTTTGGCTTGAACTAGAAGTTCCTAATATATTAAGTGACGTAATTATTGGCCCTTTTAGAGGTCAGAATATGTCAGGGTTGCCTAAAGAACTAATAATGTAATCTGTGCTCTGTTGTCTAAGGCTATTTTGGGTCTCATAAACCATAAGTGCAATTCAAAAAAATCAATGCTTTCAATAATTGAAAGTCAATCGAGTTACTTAAGCTTTCTCCCAACATATATAGCCATTGCCTTTTTGGGAGTCTGGCTATAGCATTTGGGCCTTGTGCAGATACCAAACTATGTAGCCAGAAAAGAAAAGTATAGGGAACTCCAAACATCCCATCAAGAGACTATTAAAATATGGGTCATAAATCTTTGGTTTTGCCATAGTTCACCGAGATCAAAGTCTGACAACCTCCAGGCTTGCCGAGCAGCAACTCCATAGAGTTGGGATGGCTGAGGGGCCTGTCTGCTCCTCCTCTTTCTCTTAGTTGTATCCTAGATATGGTGCATAAGTATGGTCTGGGATTTTTTGTTTTGTTTACCAGAGAGTCTGTTTTCTCCAACAGTGTCTGAGAGGTTTTTACCAGTTTAGTGCTTCAGCCTCAGCCTTAATTCTGAGAACTTTCCATCTCCAGGGGCTCTCTGAGGCCACCCCCAGAGTTCTATCCTTGCCTTCCAGAGCTGAGTATCAGAGGATGGAAGAGCAGTGTCTGCCCCTGGATCTGAGATCACTGAAGGTCTATCCAGCAGCCAGGGCACTGTGGGGGAAAACTGATGGGCCTGGGGGTGGAGGTGAGGGGATTCTTCAGGAAGAGACTGAAAGGTGCTCCAGGTACCTCAGGCTCCACCCTGGCACCACTGGTGCTGATGGGACAGATAACTCAGTGCATATAACACATTCCAGCACACCAACTGCTGTATACCCTCTGCCCTCTAAGCCATGGTCTCCTCACCTGCAGAATGGGAAAATAATACCATTTGCACTGGACGGTTGACTCCAGGAGAAGATTATGATGACAAAGTGCCCAGTACAATGCCTGGCACATAGCAGATGCTTTTTCCTTTCCTCCATCTCCATTCTGAAGTCCAACTGCTGAGGCTCATAAGAACCAACTGATTTTCCAACTCTAGAGTGATATAATCTATCAATATCCACCCTGGATAGAAAGCTATGATGAAGAGTTCCTTTCCACTTTTCTTCTGTTATAAAATATTATCCAATGTCCTACCAACATTGTACAAGAACACTTCTAATGAGTCTACCTGAGGGTTATCTGATGCTCTACATGAGAGGTTCTCAAAGTGTGGCACCAGCAATATCTGCACTTGTTAGACATGCAAATTCTCAGGCCTCACCTCAGACCTATTGAATCAGAAACTCTGGAGTTGGGGCCCTGCAATCTGTTTTACAAGCTGTCTGAGACTAATACATCACTCAAAGGAAACACAACTTTGTGCTTACAAAAGTGCCTGACACTGAATAAACACTGTACAAGTGCTGGCAGTTGCCATAAATTAACATATGTAAATATAAGATTGTGATGATATACATATCACGTATATGTGCCTTGGAGTAAAAGGCACAGGCAGAGGACTGGAGAACTCAATGGAAGCCTCAGGACTGACCAATAACAGGCGCTGTCACCAAGCAAGCAGGCAGAGACCAGGAAGGCAGAAGGCAGCATTCACCCTGTGGGGTTGATGAGCACGGGGAAATTAGAGGCAGTGTCTGAATGGAACAGATGCCACTGAGATGATTTCTTTTTTTTTTCCTCCTCTCTAACTGCCCCCACCCACTTCCACCCCTGACCTATGGATGTTGCCATCTCCCCTTAAGAATTGGATCTCTGAAGGTAGGGCATCTCCTCCCACGTGCTCACGGTGCACACCTGGGTGGCCTGGCACACCCAGGGCACTTGGGGCACCCAGGGTATGGTCTGTGGCTCCAGCTGGAGCGCAAACCCAGGATCTTCTGCATGTAAAGCAGATGTGCTAACCACTACACTATGGAGCCACCCCCTGAGATGAATTCTTAAGATCATACCTGGGAAGCTCCAGGCTACCTGGGGATAACATCAGCATTTTTGCTAAGAAGACTCTGGTCCCTGCTAGCTGACACTTTTAAGTCTTAAAGGTTCCAGACCTATCAATCTGTCCTACTCTGTTTTCTCCAGATTACTGCTGTGTCCCATTTCCCACAGATCTCTTAGTGACTCATGGCCTCACAGAGGTGGCATTCTTGTCTCTAGGGCCATGGGGCAAGCTGCTCAGAGCAGAAGAGGTCTAATCTTGGAGCCACCCGTCATCCATCTCAGATCTACCTTCTCCGCTCCCACAGCTTCAGAGCACTGAGACCAATTCATTCTAAGGTCTGCGGCCAGAGAACTAAGAACTGAGTTTTCAATCAGGGCATTGATATTTATATAAGAGGCAGCTGACTAAATGATTATCCAGGACAATAGAAATGCAAACATGAGGCTAGTTATACATCTGCTACTTTTTCATGTGGTAAAGCAGACACTTGCAAAAAATCTAGCCCATTCACAAGTAGGTTGATCCATTTACAAATTGCTGCATAGACAATAAAAACTGGATTTAGATCTTTACAATAAAATTAATTTTATAAATAGTTGAATTCCATTCAAAACATTATCGAGAAATCATGTTAATAAAAGAATCACTTTCTTACTGCTATGAAGGTTTTGTGTCGGTCATATTTCATATTATTGCCAACTAATGAAATAGTGACAACAATGTTACTTTTAAATGACTTTACTGTTTGATTACCAGTGAAAAGCATTTTTAAGTGTTTAAATATTTTTTTACAGAACTGACTGGGCCAAACTGATATTGTGGAAATGCATTCTACTTGGTGAGAAATGGGAGGGAAGAAGGGCAGAGGGGATTGAGGCATGAGCAAGTTGAGAATTACCAGGCACTACAGGTGGGTATATCGTGTTACAGCTGCCATAGAGGCGACTGAGGAATAACTGATAAAGCTCTGTGGCTTGAGGAATGTCTGTACAAAACATGCATGATATATATAGAGAGAAAGAAGGGAAAGTAAAGATACTTTATAGATAGTTCTGATTGGCATAAAGATATGGGTATGACCATTTGATATGACCATTTGTAGGAGTTTAGACTCCTTCATAGTTTTCCAAATACTTTTATATAACATTCAAGGAATGTTTACTATGTGTGAGGTGCTAGGTCTCCAAGGAAGATAGAGGAAGGCCCTCAAGCAGCTCACATTCTAGTTATTAGTAGGTAACATCATCCATATCTGTCCTATGGAATGAAATGTTTGCTGTGGTCAGTGTGATAACATATTGCAGTATATCTGTAGTGGAGAAAATTGGAAGGTCAGTTTAATTTACCCTTTATAGAAGGAGTAATAAGGGGGATGTGATTGAGAGCACTAGGTCTGGAATCAAATTATATGGGTCCAAATTTCAGTTGTATTGCTTGCTAGCTCTATGGTCCTGGGAAAGTAACCTAACCTCTCTGAGCCTCAGTTTCCTCATCTGTAAAAATGAGGATAGTAATAGTACCCACCTGAGTGGGCAATTGTAAGGGTTAAATGAGTTAGTAATATATGTAAGGCACTTTGACAAGATCATGGCACATAGTAAGCACTACTTATGTTCCCTATTAATACTTTTAGTTTATTTAAATTTGGAGATCAACTTGAGAAGATATTTCATTCATCTCTAGTTAATGGGGCTACAACATGGTGAAAAAAAGGAGATAGGAAGGAGATAGATTTGCAAGGTTATCTGGGTAATTCATTGCCCTAGAAAAACACAGACATCTTAAGGGATTCTGGGGCACCATTTCTTGCTGAGTCAGAAACTGATCTTGGCTGGCAATATTCACAAGTGTATGTTCTGGCAGGGTGCCCACGTCTTTACCCCTCCATGGTGCAATACCCCAGAGAGCAGTGGATGAATGTCATTATTCAGGCCAACCAAACCAGTTAGGAGTCATGTTAGGAAAAATGTTTTAAAAAGAAAGAAAAGAAAAAGAAAAAAGAAAGAAAAGAAAAAAAAAAAAAAACCTTGGAGGAGGAGACCTGCAAATGGAACTTTGAACCTTGACAGCTATCCAGTGAGTTTCATGGCTGGGAGCCATCAGTCTGCCTGTCTGGTAAGTCATTCAAAAAGGTTTACCATTTTCAGGTCTTTAAAGGTGAATGCCTACCAGCCCTAATGGCCCCAGCTTTGTGCAGAAGCTCCTCATACCTGACTTTCCTTCTTGGTTCAGATGCCTCTTCTAAAAAGTAATCCAAGTCCAAAGAAGTCACTTAGCCATTCAGTTTCCTTATCTATGAAAAGGAGAAATTTTTCAGTGCCTTTTTCTCTTCTTATCTCCCTAAAGACTTTATGGTATCTGTGTAACCAAGAATCCTATTTAAAGTGTCCAATGTCACAGAGACTAGTAAAATGCCTGATTCATTCTCTTAGGATTCACTGATGTTTCAGGGATTTTAATAACCAGATGATGTGAAGGTGGGCATTAGTCCTGGCCCTGTCTTTTGTGTCTCTGGGAATCTGGTGGTTTAAACAAGAAAGATAATGGTGAAATACCCTTTCTGAAAGACATTCTTTTCAAGTATTAACTACTGTCTTTTTGTTCATGGATCTATGTATGGCATATCCTTGCTCGCTCATATATTGAAATAATTTCTTTCATCTGCTCTACCCATTGTGCACAGTAAAAAATAAGTGATACTGCCACCGAAAGTAGAAACTGGCTTATTGTAAACCGAGTCTTCCAAGTTTTGAAGTCACAAAATGTGTTAAGAGGCACCTATCCCTGCCTTCTTTACCATTTCATTTGGAGGAGAGCTTAGCTAGACTTAGAGAATTTAAAGTAATCAAAGAAAGTTAAAGCCAAAGAAGGACACAAATGAAATTATTTCAGTGGTCTGCTTTTTGGCTGTATCTTTTAACTTCCTGTTTTGATCAAATGATGTTCAGGTTGACAGTGATTCTGACTTTGTCAGCCATCAGAGTCACCTGGAGAGCTTGTTAAAATATGGATTGCTGGGCTCACCCTCACCTCCATAATTTTAGATTCAGTAGGACCAAGGAGCGGCCTGAAAATTTGCCTGTTTCCTACAGATGTTTCCCAGAAGTTGCTGATGTTAGTGGTCTGGGGATCATATTTTGAGAACCGCTAGGTTAAAAGGAACATTGTTACAGGTGACAATTGTATGTTCTGTATCTGATTAGGGTAACCAGCTGTCCTGGTCTTCTTGAGATTAAAGGGGTTCCTTGGATGCAAGAATTTTCAGTGCTAAACCCAGGAGCTTCCATGATTTAGGGTGAGAGATTTCTGAGGACAAATGGAAAATTCTTTGTTTGAAGACTTGAAATTTAAATTGGCACCATGCTATTTGAATTAGAATTTCTAATGCCAGTATTCTAATGAATACTTAAGTAGCATTAGGGGAAAAAAATGCACATACATTGTTGCCTCTATCTTGTCATCTTTTTTTTTTAAAGTCATTTTTGTAAAGTCAAAAGCTATTTAAATACTTTTTTTTAAGGCTTCCTTTTTGCTTCACTGGATGTGTGTATGTGCAGGCATTCTAGGAACACAAGCTGTGTATCTGAATGTGACATCTCTGCTATCAATAATTGAGTAGTTTCCTATAGCCCTTAGATTAAGGATCAAATAACCTAGGCTAATGATTCCCAATCCTGGTGCTGCTTTACCTGGGGCTCTTTTAAAAAATACATATGTCTAGTCCTTCTTCTTCCATCTGAATCAGAATCTTTGTGGGTGGGCCTGGATATGGGTTATAATTTTGTAAAAGCCATGTGGTCTGGCACTGGCCTCTCCAGTCTTGTCACCACCATTCCCTGCCTGGCTTTGCTAAGCTTCACTGTCTACGTCCTTGGTACTGAAAACAGTCCAGGGCATTTGCACATACTGTGCCCACTCTTGGCTTATGCATTCCTTTCCTGACTCCCCTCCCCCAAGCTATTTCAAATTGCTTCAATGCCCACTCTCTTAGCACCAGACCCTGGCCTCCTTAGCATACCTCATAGCTGCATGAATTTGTGAGATCCTTGGATTATCATCCATCTCTCTCCACTGAGCCCTGAGTTCCTTGAGATCAGAGGCCAGTTGGTATCTGCTCACAGGTGTGTGTTCCCAGCTCCAGAAAAGAGCCTGACAAAAAAGAGGCACTTGATACTTATATCAAATGTGGGAAATGAATGACAAGATGGAAGAAGATCCAATATTTTTGTGTCACAGTTTTTCAAAAACTGTATACTTTTAAAAAGTCATACATAAATCTAAGGCAGTTTGTCAGAAAACATTGAACCCCAATTTATCTTAGTTATAGCTCCCCCAGCCAAGCTTTGAAGACAAGCATCATTTAGAAAATAAAATTACAGAACTAATATAATGAGCCATATCCTGTTGAGAGTTATTTTGGGAGGTGCCTACAAAAGGAGAGTTGTATGTTGCCTTTTCAGTGCCTGGATGGGGACCCACTGTTGAAGCCTCCCTTCCAGAGAGGGATTTTCTGCAAGAAGACTTAGGCCAAAGGGTAACTGCACTGAAAAGCCTGGTTTACTCTCATCCTGCTTCTACCGAGGTCCTTATGGCAGAATAATACCTGTTTTTAAATCCAGAAGTGCAAATCAGCCATCATAACTTCAGTTCACATATTTGTAGCTTGAAACATCAGAGAGCTTGAGTCTGCCAGAGTCACCCCTTCTTTACGCTTCTGAAAAAAAAAAAAACCAAAGCTGATAATCTCAAGCAAATATGTTTCCAGACTAAATTGAAATGCACAGTAGATAAAATTTATTCACAAAGCAAAGAATGGTCTATATAGAGTGTAGTGGGCCTTAGATTTCAGATTCAAGATGCATATAAACTGATGCATTCAGGACATTAGTATTTGAAAGACTGAAGGCAAATAACAAAAGTAATAACAAATTTTAAAGTTATAAATTAGCTCTGGTCCTCTTTTCTCTGTCCTCAACCACTAAAATGTCCTTGCTGGGTGGGTCGAGGATTCAGGTAGCCTATGGCACTAACTTGAGATTACAAAGCACAATGCCTTATCCTTGTTTCTGTACGGTGGCACAAAAGCCCTTATAGGTGGGGAGGTACTGGCTTGTCCCAATTGAATAAATCCAGCTGTGTTTTCTAGGCCCAGAGTTACACAGAACTAGGATGTTTGGCTTTAGTACCCTGCTGCTCCCTTCAGAAAGCCCTTCTGTCTTAGCCAGCCACATGTGTCCCAGGGCCTTGTGCAACCACTGGGAATGCCCAGCGACCAGACTCAACTCCAATCTCTGATACCCTCATTTCCCTTCAAACATAAAAGGAGGATAATTCTTTCCCTGCAGGGACATTTGGAGGTTTCTATAAATAACGTGTCAAATCCCAGCTGGGCTCAGTAAATGTTAAATCCGCGTGCAAAATGCTTCCTTCTCAATGTCAAACCAACTTGTATCTCGAGGATCTGCTCTCAAGTGGACAGGAAATTATCTAAGAATCTGAGTTACATGGCAGTGTGAATGATTGAAAATGAATTTCCTATCAGCTTCTCAGTGTAGGTGGCTGGATTTAAGGAGAAAGAGAATGAAAAGGAGAAGAAGGAAAAGAGGAAGAAGAAGTAGGGTTAGTAGTAGTAGAAGATGTTTGGAGAAGTAAATCTCTGAGGAAGTGTTTCATCTCCACGGACACTGTAATAGCATCAACCCTGGCCCTGGGCCCTGATGCCGGCCTGTCTGGGTTCAGATCCTGCTTCTGCTCTTTAGTATCTGTGCCAATTCTTAGACAATTTACCTCACCTTTCTGTACCTAGTTTTCCTATCTCTAAAAAGGGGTTTGATTTTAATAAAACCGTATCTCGTAGGATGATTAGCAGTCTATTAATTAATGCATGTGTTCTAATAATACTTAAAACAGTGCCTGGCACAGAGTAAGTACTCAGTAAACATTAGTTATTTCATCGATGATGGCATTTGAAGCACAGGTATGGATAAGGTGGGATTCCTGGGGGGTTACTTTCTTCCTCAAGTCTAAGCCAAGTACCCACTTGCCAGGTGGCCTCACACTTACAGAGAGAGAGAACAATCTGCCTTGTTTGTAGTGACAGGAGCCTGGCTCCAAATTGAATTAGAAGGCCCCCTTCCCTTTTAACAAGGAGAAAGTATATACCAGAAGAAATACATTTTCACTTGTGTCATTGCCACCAGAAAAAAGGGAATGGAGGGGGATTACATGATTTACAGATGCCCTTATCTTTCAGTCAAGGCAAATTTGAAAGGTAACGAGGAAGTCATTTTCTGAAGATCAAACAACACCGATACATAGCATTTGTATCTCACTTTATACGGAGTAGAGGTCTTCTATATTCTTTACCTGTTTGTTAAGTTAGAGCAGAGGAGAAGCAATATCACATAAAAGAAAGATCTCTAAAAGAAAATTAGAGGCTGGGGTTCTAGCCCTAATATTATATTAGCTTTCTCTGGGCTTCATTCCCCTTACCTGTAAAGTGTGAAAGATGGACTAAATACTCTCCAAGATCCCTTCTAAGAACAATAACGATAAAAAATACTTTAAGACTTGAGAAATTTGCAGAAAGGGATAGAGCAATTAAGGCATAGAGCAAATGAGTGGCTTATATAGTGTTAAATGACAGAGCCATCACAAACTCAGCCTGTCCAAGACTGAGTACCTTATTGTCCCCGCCACCCAAACCTGCTCCAGCCTCAGACTTCCATGTTTCAATCTCTTGCAAATCTATCTTCTGGTCACTCAGCTTAAAAACCCTGGAGTCATCCCTAATGCCTTTATTTCTCTAATACCTTACATTCTATGCATCAGCAAATCCTGTGACTGCCTTCAAAATACTTCTGGAATCTGACACTTCTCGCCACCTCCACCACTGCCACCATCATTGTGTTCTGTCTGCTAAATTAAAATACTTCTGGAATCTGAACACTTCTTGTCACCTCCACCACTGCCACCATCATTGTATTCCTGTCTGCTAAACTGAGGATCAAGGAGAAACAGAAACATTCATACTTCAAACTCTTGGAGCCCCATTTCCCTCACATATAAAATAAACATAATTATGACCTTGTTGTTTTCTTGTTGGAGTAGCTGTCTTTCTCTCACTGATTTTGCAGGAGTTCATTGTATATTCTAGATATTAATCTCTGAGTTTTTTTTTTTTTTAGACATTGCAAAAAGTATCTCCTTCCCTTCTGTTAGCTGTCTGTTAATTTTATCCATGGTACCCTTCATTGAACAGAAATTCTCTATGTGAAGGTGGTATAATTTATTGGATGTTTTTGTCTTCGATTTGTACTTTTTATGATTCGTTTAATAAGTCTTTGCTTAACTGTAGTTAACAAAATATTCTACTATGCTTTTTTCTATTAACTTACAAATATTATCATTCAAACTAAGAATTTTAATCTCTCTAGAATTCAGTTTGTACATGGGATTAGATAGATATTTAGCTTAATTTTCTTGCATAGATGAGCCAATCCATCTAATAAATAACTCATCCTTTGTCCATTGATTTATGAATCATATTATACAACTAAATTCTCATACATACATGGGATTATCTCTAAACTGTTTCATTGACCTATTTGCCTGTTCTTACACCAAAACCACACTGTTTTTGTTAGCAGTTGTACTTCTAGCTTTACTGACAAAAAATTGACAACAAAGTTCTATTTATTGAAGTGTACAACGTGATTTGTTTACACAACACTATGAAATGATTACCATAATCAAGCTAATCAACACATGCATCACTTCATATAGTTAACTTTTTTTCTTGTGGTGAAAAGGCTTATGATCTACTCTTAGTAAATTTCAAATATAAAATACAGTATTCTTTATTAACTATTGTTACCATGCTATACATTAGATACTTAGAACTTACTCATATAACTGAATGTTTGTCTTTTGACCAACATCTCCCCATCTTCCCACTAGCCCCTAGCAAACACCATTCTACTCATACTATGTCTTTTTAGTATGGTTTAATATCTAGTAGGGCAAAACCCCATCTTTTATTTTTTAAAGTTTTCATGTTGTACAATATACAATATAAAATATTTTTATTTCAATATAAAGTTGATGTAGACATTCACAAAATTTTATTTCTCCATATAAATTTTAGAGGGTTTTTTTTTTAGTTTTTTTAGTTTTTTAAAAAGATCTAACTGCAATTTTGAATGAGATGGCATAAGATTTAAGATTAATTAGGGAAAATTGGTATTTTTATAATATTGAGTCATCCAATCTTCAGAGCATGGATATGTAAAAAGATCATCTTCTGTCCTGTATTAAAGCTTTTCTTTTCATCTTATAAATTTCAAAATAACCACAAACTTTCAAGAAAATGTAAATATAAGAATAAAAAAAGTTTTTTTTCTGAGTCATTTGAGAGTAAATTTCTGAACTGATTCCCTATCATTATGCCTTGATATTTCAGAGTGTATTTCTTACAAACAAGGACATTCTTCCATATAAGCCTACACACCATCAAAATCAGGAAATTTATATTGATATATCTTTATCTTCTAATCCTGGGACTCCAAGTTTAATCAGCTATCTTAATACCATTTTATATAGCAAAAGAATCCCATACAGAATCGAACATTACATTTCGTTGTCATGTCTCATTCATCTTCTTCAGTCTAGAACAGTTCTTCTGTCTTTCCTTTATTTTTTCTGACCTTGGTTTTTATGAACTTATTTTGTGGAGTGTCCCTCAATTGCCTTTGATATTTTCTTAGGATTAGATTCAGGTTATGAATCAGGCTGCTGTCTAAGGTGCAGTATGCTAGTCTTCTGGGAAGTTACTGCTTCCCCCCTTTGGAATCAATAAGAATTTAGAGGGTATTTTTAAACGATATAAATATCCTATTCCTCATCAAATGTTCAATTTATTAACTTATTCATTGATATCTGTATTGAAATATTTTCTGTTTTAGTCAAAGGGTTATAATCCATCATCATTATTATGATGATGTTCAAACTGTCCCCACAGCGTCCAGTGGGAATTCATTTGATGAGAGTCCTCTCGACATGTACCCAGCATTCTGTGAGAACTTCCTTAATTTCTGGCACAATGAAATATACTGGCACATCTCTCTGGGCAGATACTTTCCTCTTCCTATTTCAGCTGAAATGTTAGCTCACCACCCCTCCTTCCCTACACACACACACACACACACACACACACACACACACACACACACACACACCTTAACCTATATTAGCTCTGACACCCAACACTGTCACTGCCTCCTATGCACCAACCACAACTCACCTTGCTCTGCTCCACGGCTAAGCACCAAATTGTGCAGGAAGGGAGGGAAGAGAAGGAAAAAAGGAAAACCTTGCTTAGAGTTTAAAAACTTTTTATCAACAGAAGTTTATGTATTCTTGCTATATTAGTTTGCTGGGGCTGCCATAACAAAGTACCACATGCTGGGTGGCTTAAACATCAGGGATTCATTTTCTTACCATTGTAAAGTCTAGAAGTCTGAGATCAAGGTGTCTGTAGGATCAGTTTCATTCTAGAGCCCCTCTCCTTGGCTTGTAAATTGCTGCCTTCTCCTTGTGTCTTCACATGGTCTTCCCTCTGTGCACGTCTGTGTCCTAATTTCCTCTTCTTATAAGGACACCAGTCATATTGTATTAGGGCCCACCCTAACAACCTCTTTTTAACCTAATAACCTCTTTAAAAACCCTATTTCCATCTATAGTCACATTCTGAGGTATTGGGGTTTAGGACTTTGACATGTGAATTTTTTGATCCCAAAACATTTGATCAAGCTAATTCCTAGATACTTTATGGTTTTGATGACTACATTGAATGCTCTCTTATATTCTAATTACATTTTAGATAATTATTGCTAGTATAGACAAATGCTATATTTTTATACATTAACTAGGAACCTTCTTGAGTCCACTTATTAAATATAATTCTTTGTTGATTGTTTCCTTCACCATCAATTATACACTTACCTCATTATCTAACATCCCCTTTCTCAAGCAGCTTTATTTCCCAGGGGCCACCATTTCCTGTAGGAATCCTCTTACCTTCTCTAGTTAGATTCCTATGGACAAATCTACATGGCAGAATATAGAGGGAAATAGAAGGTCAAAAATTAGGATTTTAATTTAAGACGAAAAGGACTTAAAAAGCCACAGAAAAAAAAACACTTGGTGAGAAAGAAATTGAAGACTGAAGAGAGAAAGGGAGTGATTTGGTACTTTGGAAGTCTTGAATGAGATTTTAGCAGACATGGCAGGATTAGCCTTGGATAGGAAAAGAGAAGAAAGCAAAGGTGGGTGGTGATGTGAAAAATGTGGTTGGTAAGGGATACAGAGATAGGTTGCAATATATCTTGGATGGCTTCACACGTAAAGTCATCTGTTTTAAGACATTAGCGTGTTGGATGGCATGAGGGAGTTAGGGGTTTAGATGGAGGGCTGAAAGAGAACTGTAAAGGTTTGTTGTAATTACAAGGCTTTTTCTTCATCCTACCATGATGTTATACTATGCAATTTAAGGAATACACCACTCCCTGCTCTTTCTCCCATGAAAACTGAGAACAAGTCCCTTCCAGAGAAAGTTCAGGCGGTAAGAGAATGTTCATTAAGAGGTGCATAACTCCTTTCTTATTCCTTGTAACTTGTGTGCTGCTTCTGAAAATTTACATTTGTATTTAAGAAAGGAATGTGAGATGTGTGTATATGTTTGTATTTGTAAATCACCCATTGAAATTGTCAGGAGAATGACTATACTATAGCTATGGTGTTGAGAAAACCTAAAAGACAACTCAGCTTAGAGAGCTCACACCTATACCAACACTCATACCCTACACCTTGGGCCTAGAATGAGACATGGGGAATAGATCACCTGCCCCAGGTAACCACTGGTTCAAGGAGGATGAGAGGCACATGAAACACAATTCAAACCAACCTGCAGTTTGGAGCTCAGAACCCAGGGCTGGCCTGTAGATCAGTCAAGCCAACCTGTAGGTCTATGAGCATGAAAATAAAGGATTGCTGTTTCAAACAACTGAATAATTTGTTAGATAACATAACTGTAGCAGTAGCTGACTGATATACCACTTTATGTCAGAAAAAGCCAATTCCAGAATAGGGGGAGAAGAATATTGGCTGACACTTTTGAGGTAAGCAGAAGGTGTCTCCATTTCATCTGGTAAGCTGTATTTATTCACTCATTTTCTTATTCATTCATTCAAGAGATATCTAATGTACACCTACTATGTTTTAGACACTAGGGACAAAACAGTAAAACAGATGAAAATCCCTGATCTATGGAACTTACATGCCCGTATGTGACAGGCATTTGCTACAGGCTTACATGAGCAGGGGAAATAGTTTTAGAAAGTCTTAACCTTGGCGCAGCTGTCTCGCTTACATATAGCTCCTACAAACATGCTGTTAATCATTCATGTACCCCAACTTAGTTCCCTTCTCTACTTCCCTTATGAAAGAAGTGACTTGCCCTGAGTTTCTACATATGACAAGCACTAAAATTACATTTTAAAAAATCATTACAAACTCTTTAGAGTGGTTAGCAGTATTCCCATTGTACATATGAGGAAACAAGTGAGAAAAGTGAATTTGTCCATAGTCACGCAGCTGTGACAGACCTGGTGTTTGAACCCAGGTGTGCGATTCCAAAGCCCAGTTTTGATGAACCATATTGCCTCTCATAAGCTTAGCACTGCTTAACACAAAATATTCTCTAATGTCAGCTGTCTTCATAATGCAATAAAAATGGTGTTTTGGAACCTGAAAATTATATAATTGTATTAACCAATGTTACCCCAATAAACTTAATTTTTTAAAAAATGGTGTTTTGGGGGATACCCAAGGCTTCATCTTTTCATCTTTTTCTACTAAATAAATTAGTTTCTCCTTTTTTTCTAATTCATATTCTATGAAAACATGTGTTTTAAGCCCACTAGAAATTCTTAAAATGGTTATACTTCTCAGAACATATTCTGTTAGCTCTTCCAGTTTCTCATTCAAAATCTAATTTCAAACCCTATTCGAAAAAAAGGGCAGCAGAAAACAACTGTTTGCCCTGGAATAGTAATCTTAGAAGTAAAATAAATAATTAAAAGATAAAGACATTGGCTCTCCTGGCCAAATTTGGAACAATTTGAGCATTAAAATTAATAATGATAATAAAAGATTATAACACTGAACAAAACAATGAAAAGGATTCTAGGATTTAGAATTAAACTTTTGAAAAGGTGGGGCAAGGCACTTTTTTAATGAATAAATGACAGCTAATAAATATAGAAGGAGTGATATTATCAGAAAATATTCACCATGTTGCAAGCATTGATGTAATAAAAATCATAAAAAATTATAAAACCATTTAGTATAAGATTGTTGGGTAACAAATATTTCCCAGTCTCAAAGTATTACCCCTTTTATTTCTTATTAATTACAAAGGATAAAAAGTACCTTTACAAGAGAGAAATCTGATGGACACCACTTGAACCAAGCAGTCAAACTGAGCTTCACCAAAAATGGGACAAATTGACATTATATACCTTCTGATGACTTGCAATGGGAAATACACAAAATGTAATATTCTTGCCCCAAAAATGTTTATTCAGAGTCTGATCACAAAGAAATAATCTGACAAGTCTAGATTGAAGCCATTCTACAGGAAAACTGGCCTGGACTCTTTCAAAATGTCAATGTTGTGAGATACAAAACAAGATTAAAAAAAAAAAAAACAGGTGAGAGAATCATCCTAAATTAAAGAAAACCAAAGGAACATGGCAACCAAATACAAAAATGCAACACTTGATCTTTGATTGCATTGGGGGGCGGATGTTTAAAAGACGTTTTTGGAAAATTAAAAAAATTTGGACTATATTTTAAGTATTTTGTCAATGTTAAATTTTGTGGGTGTGCTAATGAGATGGTATTGTGTAGGAGAATGTCCTTATTCTTAGGAAATGCATGATGAAGTATTTAGAGTGAAGTGTCAAGTTGTTTGCAACTTACTTTCAAAAGACTCTTTGTGTGTGTGTACGTGTGTATAAATAGACAAACGAACAGATGAATAGATAGAAAAAAATAATCTTGAAAGTGTAAGAAAGAAAAATAGAGAGATGCAGACAGAAAGCAAATGTTAACAACTGTTAATCTAGATGAAGAATCCATGGATTTCATTGCTTTTACTTACAACTTTATTGTAAGTTTAAAATATTTCAGAATAAAAATTGAAGGAAGGAAAATAAAGGTGTCGGAATAAATGGTGCCGCAATTCCTTACCCTGTTGGCATTTGAGAAACACCAAGATTTGAAATAGATCATCCTTGGAAGATGCAGTCCTGTATGAAGCCTGGATCAGGTTAACTGTCCTCACTGCAAACCCACACTGAGTGTCCAGCCTTTAAGTTCAGCACACTCAGGAGCTGACCAAACAGGGTGCCTCTCCTGTGCCTTCCCCCAGCCTGGGACATTAGGGTGATTGTTTGGAGCTGGCTTTGATAGGCAAGTACATTGCTGGGAGAGACTGTGAAGGGTGCGTCAGGAAAAGACTGGGAAGGAGATGAGGGGGCAGAGAGATGGGATGTTTGCAGCCAGAAAACAACTCAGAGAATGTGTAGGAAATGTAGAGGAGGGGAGTCTGGGAAAGGGTGAAAGAGCAGGGGCTTATCTAAGAACATTTTAATACAAAAATAACAGGGGAAGGCTTGTTTGGTCTTATTTACCTACCATAAATTCCCACTATGAGGCAGGTAGACAGCACTTACCTGTATTTCCTCATCCTGTAAGTAAGCAGGACCTTTCTTTCAAACTCTTTCATTCAATCCCCCTCTCCCTGCAAACAGCTGGTCTTCTTCAAGTTAAGATGCCCAAGGTAGTAATAAAAATTTTAGTTGAATATGTGTGGAGATAGATTGTAGAGGGGAAGGGTACTGATCAGTTTGGAAGCTTTTACAGTCATCACAGTGACCAATAATGGTGGCCTAGACCAGAGAGTTACAGGGGAGGTGGTGAGAAGCAGTCAGATTCTGGGTGCATTTGAAGGCAGAAGTCAAGAATGTTACATTACTGCCTTATCTACATGATTGGCTTCTCAGATTTCTCTTCGGCACTCCCTATCTCTGTGGTTTATATTTTTCTTTAACTGGAGGCCTCAGTTCCTTAGACCCACAAGGCAAGTTGGAACATGGACTGATGAAGGCAAATCCATCCCTGATACTGGAAACACGATACAAAATGCATGCCCTCCTGATAAAGATCAGTCAGCAGTGTCAAAGGAAGTTAGGTCCAGCTCAATATTCCACTTTTCTAGGAAGGCTTACTTCGCACAATATGTGATGTCTGCCTCCTGTGAACTCAAGGACAGTCTCCTCTCTAGTAATAATATCCCACCTGACATGAGTAGAGTACTTCACAATTGTTTTACACCATTTGGAGAGGTCTTTCCCGACCACTAGACTAGATTATGTCCTGTTCTGTATTCTCATGGTAACTTATTCTTCCCCAATCATAATTCTCACTATATTTTATTGTAGATAATTATTTAATTATCTGTCTTTCTGGCTATTTGGGAAGCTTTATAAAGAAAAAACATTATACCCCTGGAACCTAACACAGCTCCTGGTTTATAAAGGGTACTCAGTACATTCCTACAGTTGAATTAATATATGATCGGGAACACTTTTAATTTTCAAAACTATTATTCTAAGGTGCTGTTATTATCTACACTTCATTGATGAGGAGAAGGGACTGTTGAGAGATTGTGGCCACAGTTATTTAGTGGAAGAACTAACTGAAACGGTACTCAGGTCTCGGCTCTTTCTGCTATACTCCACCTGGAACCTAGATATCATCCGTATATTTGATCAGTCAACAGACACTTATTGATGCTTCCCCACATGTTAGGTTCTACCACAAACTCATGGGAAACATTAAAAAAAAAGTAAGATTTGCCTTCAGATGCTGGAAACCAAATTGAAATACATAATTGCATTATAGCTTGAGTACCACAGGAGCTACTAGGAGGAATGCCTAACTCTGCTTGGGTTGGGGAAGGCTTAAATGGGTCCTTTTGATCTGGGTTTTGAGGAGGCAAAAGTATTTTTCTAAGAGCAGAGCAGGGAAGGTTGTTAAAAGACAAGGCTGATAGCTGGTGCCTACAAAGCTAGGTAACCTTGTTTCCTGTTCTGTTGCTGACTGTTAATCACCCATCCCAACTAAGCCCTGGTTTCAAAAAATGGAGTAATCAGTCCCAGAACGCAGGCTTGCTTAACTCAAAAGCAGACAGTGCAACAAGAGACCCCCAGTGTGGAATCAAGTTGTGTTAATAAACATCCCTAGAGCTCACCTACCTGGCCACCATATACAAACTGAAATATCATCTAAATAAACCGTGTTAATTGGATTCAAGCAGTGTTTGATCCTTACTAGCATACAGTGCGGCCACTGCACTTCATTTCAATTAACATATAAAATCAATTTTTGCTTTAAATGAAAGAACACTGCAGGTCATCTTACATGGAATAAAAGGAGGTACAATGTGCTGCAAATAAGAGAATTCTGAAGAAAGGAAAGACTACTCGTTAACTAGAACCTGGGAGAAGTTGCCTCTTAAGAATATAACAAACAAGCCAAGGCAGTCAGCAGTCCTTCTCTCATAGAGACATGACGCTGAAGGGCAGCCAAGTGTATTCTGTGGGCATTGTCCTACCACATTAGGAATTTGGGAGGGGAAAAGTTATCACCATAAACAGTTGAAGCGACAGAAGTTTTTTAGGTAGAAAAGTATGGTGATCATATTTACATTTTAGAGATAATGAGCAGCAATATATATTTGGGGAACAGAGGACAGAGATAGGAGATTGTTTAGGCGGTTAATGAAAAAATACCAGTGAGAAATGGTGAGGCATCTACCCAGATAATGAGAGTGAAGAGGAGGAAATGGATTCAGAAACTATTTAGAAGACAGAATCGTCAAGACCTGGATGAGTAATCGCTTGTAGGGGGTGAGAAAGTAGGAAGAGGAGAGGATGATTTCCTGAGTTTCTGACTTGGGAAAGTGTTTAGATGGTGGTTAAAAGGAGGGAGAGAGAGACAGAAACAGAAACACAAAGAGAGAGACAGAGAGAACATGAGTTGTGTGTGTGTGTGTGTGTGTGTGTGTGTGTGTGTGTGTGTCTTAAAGGAGAATTCAGTTTTGTAACTGTTGAAGTGACAATAGACTATAAGCACAGGTTTCCAGTAGGGAGCTGCATGTGTGGTCTTTAATTCAGGAGAAAATTCTAGGCTAGAGACAGTAATGTAAGTTATCAGAGTTTAAAGGGTAAGCAGGAGTGGATGAGGTAATCCAAGGAGACCTAACTGAGAGGAGATGCCTGAGGATCCAAATGTAGGGAACATCAACATTTAAGGGGCATTTGAAAGCAGTTGCCCATGAAGAAGACTGAAGAGTCAAGCTACACAACTCCAAACCCTATCATCACTGGGAGGCTTAGACATTAGCTCAGTTGGAATTGCAGAAACCTGAGTACAGTGGATTAATCAATTTACCCAGAGGGCAGTCCAGGCAGGGCTTAATGGAGCCATCAAGACTTCAGTTCCTTTTTTCCTCCAGGTCAAAGATGGCTGCCCCACACCCAGGCATTAAGCCCCCATTCCAAGAAGGAAGAAGGGGAAGGGCAAAGGGCAAAAGACATTTGCCAAGTATCTCTCATTTTTATCATGAAAAACAACAGAGTTTTGAGATGCCTCATCCATTAGACTAAAAGTACAATTCATTGGCCAGGATTAGGGATATGAATATCTCATTTCATGAGTCCCTGAGGGAGATAAGGTTGTTTGTTAACTTTTTGTTTTAAAGTGGTTTAAAACTGACAGAAAACTTGCAAAAAATAGTACAAAGAATTCCTGTATAACCTTTACCTGAAATCTCCAATATTAACAATTACCATATTTACTTTATCTTTTTCTCTATCTCTCTGTCCACATTTTACTCATATATACTTCAGTGTGTGCTTCCTAAAATAAGGATGTTGTCTTATGCGACCATAGTACACTGATCAAAATCAGAATATTAACACTGATACAAATGCTATTATTTAATCTACAGCTTTTGCCAATTGTCTTACTGTCTTTTATTACAAAAAAATTATTTCTGGTCCAGTAATCAATCCAGGATCACACAATGCATTTTGATATCATGTTGCTTTAGTCTACTTTAATCTAGAAAGTTCCTCAATCTATCTTGATCTTTCATGCATTGACATTTTTTGAAGACCATAGGCCAGTTACTTTGTAGAACATCACTTATGTGGATTTATCTGATGTTTCCTCACACTTTAGGTTATAGGTTTCCAACTGGAACACTGCAGGAATGATGCGGTATCCTCCCCAGTGCATCATATCAGGAGGCTCCTAATTTTGATTTGTCCTGTTACTAGTGATATTAACTCTGATCACTTGTTTAAAGTGGAAAGGTGGTAGTGGTCAGATTTCCATACTACGAAGTTAATATTTTACATTTTGAAATTAAGTTAATAAGTATCCGTGGGAGATGCTTTGAGACAATTTGAATATAATGTTTTTCACCAAACTTTCACCTACCACTTTTAGCATCCATTGATGATTCTTGCCTGAAATAATATCATGTTATTATTTCAGATTTTATAATTCTGTCATTCGTTCTATAATTTATTACTTTGCCTTCCATAGCATGAGAGAACTTTTCTTCTGCCTTCATTTCTTTCTTTCAGTATGGACTCACAGATTCTTATTCTATTCAATGGATCAATTTATTTTGGTGCTCAAATTATCACAGATCGGCCATTAGGAGCCCCTGTAAGCTGGCATCTGTGTCCTTTTGTTCTCTCCCCAGCATTATTTGAGTATTTTTCTTATTTGAGATTATTTTTACTGGGGCACATTACCACCTTGCTAAAATCAGGCTTCTGTTAATAAGGAACAAAAGGAGAAATGGAGATTATATGGGCAACCCGTAGTGTCCACCACACCCAGCTCCTCAACAGCTCAGAGCTGGTGGCTTTGTTCTAACCAAACAACTTGGTGCCCACACCACATTCTGAAAAGAGCCTAGAGGCCATGTCATTCCATCCATGCCTCTCCTCACTGTAATCCATGCCTCTCCTCACTGTAATCCTTAGTCAGCATCCAAAATGAGTGCTCCTAGGGCCAGGTCCCCTGAGTTGCACAACTCCAGGGAGTGCCATTCATACTGTAGACCTTGAATGATCTACTAAAGCAGGGGCCGACAAACTTTTTCTGTAAAGAACCAAATAGTAAATATTTTCAGCTGTGTGGGCCACTCAGTCTTTGTTGTAACTACTCAACTCTGCCATTATAGTGTGAAAGCTGCCACAGACGATATGTAAATAAATCAGCATGGCTATAAGCCAGTAAAACTTTATTTATAGATATTGACATTGAATTTCATCTCATTTTCATGTATCATGAAATATTATTCTCACTTTCAATTTTAAAAAATTTGAAAATATAAAAACCATTCTTATTAGCTTGTGGACTTTACAAAAAAAAGGCAGCTGGCTGGATATAACCACAGTTTCCCACCCGCGCCCTGCCCTTCTCAGCCTGAGTTGTCCTATTTGATGGCCCTGCCTCTAGCCAGGTCTCTTCTCTCTTACATTAGTCTCCAATCTGCCACCCTGCTCTGTGCTTTCTCTCTATGATTTCCCCTTTTCTTTCCCAGGTCATTCCACTATGCCCACAAACATCCATTCAATTATAAACTTTTTCCCACTTTTAACCTCCTAGCTCCCTACCTTGCCTTAACTGCAAAGTGAATGCATTCTCTGAGAAACGTTCTTCCTTTGCTGAATTCTAGAAAGGGTGCAACTTATTTTCCCATGCCCCCTAACCCACAACATGGGAAGTGCTTTTGACATTCCCCACATTCCTCAATTCTATTTCCAAACCTTTTCTCTTCCACCCTTTTGCAAAACCCCCTCCTCCTTCGAAGCTCTTATCATCCCAGTCTTAATCACAACCATTAGGAGATAGGTACCACTATTATCCCCCATTCTGCAGAGACACAGAGAGGTTAAGATCGCAGAGCTAGCAAATGGCAGAGCCAGGATTATAATCTCAGCAGTCCATTTTTACTACCAAGATGGTATGATACCCTTTCTCTATGACTATGTACTGTGTGGATAACTATCCTCCATCCAAGCCTCACTATCCATTATCATTTAGGCACCTGGGCAGAAACAGATACACAGTGAACCTGAGTCATTTGAAGAGGATTTAATAGAGGAACTATTTGCAAAGGTGTACAGCAGTCTTTCTCAACCCTTTTCCGCTATCATCATCCTACTAATTAAATTAATTTAACTTAATAAGACATACAGTTCACATCAACCCAATCCATTCTTCTCACTATAAGTGAAAGTTATCTTTCTAACTAGTAACAGTGGATGCCCTACGACAGGGAACTAGATGGCTGAAGGCAGGCAGGAAGGAGACCTTCTCAGCTTTTGAATGTTCTACCATATGCATGTATCACATAACTTTAAAATAAAATGTAACTTAAAAGATTGACCTAAAGTAAATATAGTCATTCTTTGTCATGTGCAAAACACTTCAGTAACCCATCTGCCATCAAGTTAAAATCCAAATTTGTTTACATGTCCCACAAGGCCCCTGGAATACTTCTTTAGCCTCATCTCCACCACTTTCTACCTCAAACCCTGTGTCCAGACATGTGAATTACTGAAAAGTGAAGGCATTTCCTAAGGAACTGTCTTCCTTTGTTGCCAGTTCACTCATAAAGCCATTGTGCATCAGGCGTCTGTTTTGATATACTTGAAGTTTTCACCTACTAGAATGAAAAGCCTTTCCTTCCCTTCTTCTTCCTGGTATATTCTCCATTCTTCAAGATTCAATGAAAATAACCTCTCCAGACTCCTCTGAGATTAGCTGACCTTCTCTGTTCCATCACTGCAGAGTATGGTAATTAAGAGTGCAGGCTCTGATGCCAGACTCTGTGGGTTTAGGTCCCGGATTTGTCACTTACCAGTTGGTGACCCTGGGCCAGTTACTTAACTTCTGTGCTTCAGTTTCCTTATTTGTAAAATGAAGATTAGAATAGTTCCTATTTTGAAAGAAGAGTGCTCATTCACCAAATATTTACTATCATATATCAAAACAGACAAACATTCCTTTCATGGTGGAACTTCTAGAGCAGGGGTTGGCAAACTATAGCCACAGGGCCAAATTTCGCCACCTGCTTTGTAAAGTTTTATTGGACTATAGCCACACTCATTCATTTATATATTGTCTATGGCCACTTCCATTCTACAGTGTTTGCAACGTAGAACAGAGGGCCTACATAGCTAAAAATATTTACCTTTAAGAAAATATTTACCTTTGAGAACAAATTTGCTAGCCTCTGCTCTGGTGAGATTGAGCTCATACATGTAAAGTGTTAAAATTTAAAAACACTGCCTGGTACTTGATAAACACTCAACAAATGCCAGATTTGTTAATATTACTGTATATCCCTACGATAACACTTACCACAGGTACTCAGTGATATTTTGCTGAATAACTGATAAATAGACGGGTAAATAGGAACCAGAAGTTAGGGGCATGGAAGCCACCAGAGGAAGTTTCAGAAGGTGGAAGTGGTCAGCTATGTTAAGTAACAAATCAATACTGAAGAAAGACTATCAGATTTGGCAATAAAATGAAGTGACTAACCAAGGAGCTGCATGTATATGGTCGTGAGGACAAGAGCTAGACTACGATGGGTGTAGGAGAGAGTGGAAATGAAGAAGAGACAAGGAAGTAGAGATTATATAGCTATGTGACAGCCGGTATCAAGATAAAAATGAAAACATTTGGTTTGTTACCTGAATTTTAAAAATCTGCTAACCAAAAATATCTGGTTTATTAAAATATTGAGGTATCTGATGGATTTGCCATTTATCATTCAGCTATTTGGTGGTGGATAAAATTTCAATGATTAGAATTTAAGTCTAGAACTAGCAGACAGAACTTCAGGCAGAACCTTCAGTCCAGAACCATTAAAAGACTTGCGAAGGTGAATCTGATGATAATAAAGTAATGTTTCTTTCATTATTTTGGGATCTTAATCACTGTGTGATCTTAGCTGGTTTGAAATGAGAATTTCAATACAAATATATGTAAATCTGCTTACAGAATATTGCAAAAAAAAACTATACTAACATTTTCTGTTCATTTCATAAACATTTACTGAATACTTTGAATGCACTGTGCATTCCAATAGATAGAAATATGTGTAGATAGGACTCAGTTAATTTGGTCATTGCCTTCCCCATTCCCTCCAGGAATTTATGATCTCGTTGGTAAAGAAAGCTAATTGGGCAAATAGGTTCAATATTTATCATAGATGTTAAGGTAGAAATTTAGAAGGGTTATAGCAGAGGCATGAAAGATCAAAATAATTTTTATGAAACTATTTCTCCATGTTTAAATTATTTTTATATCTATATAAAAATACATTAAGACTAAAGAGATTAATATCAACTCACAGTTGCTTTCTGGAGAACATAGACGAAACATTAAGGACTCTGAACACAAGCACATTATTGCTGAGGGTTTTTAAAGGCACTACAAAAGAGTATCTTTAGTTTGATCCTATTTTACTAAAATATGCACTATATAACATTTTATTAAATGTATACTTTAAATATAAAAGGTCTATAAAGATACACATTTAAAATATTAACAGGAGCTATATCTAGGTGGTGGGACTGAAGATATTTTCTTCACTATACTTTTTTGCATTTTAAATGTTTGTACACTAAACAGGAATTACTTTTATAATAACAAATAATAATGAAACAAAAGCATTGAGTTTTAACCACAACATGTTATAAGCATACATGTGTGTTCATAAGCACAGAGGCTAGAGTTTTTGTTTTTGTAGATTGCCCACCGGTTAGTTGTTATATGAATAACAACAAAAATTCCTCATCCTACAAATGCCAGCAGCTGACATCTCAAAGAGACATATCTAGAAGTTGATTCTACTGACCCCCTTGGACAATGGAGAAAATCAACCAGACACCTGCTATTTATTGAAACACTGGAATTTATTTAAAACAGGGAGTGCTGTACATACAACAAATAAATGTGGTGTAAATTACTTAGTTTGGTCACAAGTAACAGGACACTGGTAAAAAGCTCTTAAATAATAAATATTTACTATTTCACATAACACAAAGTCCAGAAGTAGGTGGATTCCAAGTCTCCAAGTCTGGTTAATTCAGTAGCTCAGCAATTCTAAGATTCTGGGTCAGTTTTTCTTTCACTTTCTTGGATTTCCCCTCCTGGTAGCACTGAACATCACTGCCTCACACAGGAAGGTCTAAAGGCAAGAAGGTGGGGGGCATTCCCTCTCACCCCATCTTTTATTTTCAAGGGTTCAAATTTTTCCCATAACTTCCCAAGCAGACATCTCCCTACATTTTATTGGCCACACTGCGATGGTATTATTACAACAAAGATACCTTGGTTATGGAATTTAAACTCAGAGTCCCCAAGTTATGGTTCTGGATGTGACCCTATCTATGTGGTTTAGTTGAGTCACTGGGCTTATCTGGGCCCCAATTTTCTTATCTTAAAACAGGCTACTCTTTAATGTTCTTTGAATTCTAGTACTCTATGATTTTAATATTACTGTTCAACTGGTGGACCTTCCCAGCTCTTATCTGACATTAGCAAGCTAGGACAATGACACATGAGATGTCATTCATAAGGGTACTTTCTCTGATGCTATGGGGCTAAATGCACTTTTAGAGGGAAAGAAAGAAGTCAAGCCATGGTGATTTGCCATTCATTTAGTGAGGAAGTATTATACAGGGCACCCACTAAATGCCACAATGATCCTAGATTGAATACAGAGAATAAAATGTGGTTCCTATTCTCAGTGAGCTTACAGTCTAGTGGGAAGAGAATACAGATTGGAAGATACAGAATTACAAAAGGTGTAGAGAGGGCAAGGACAGAGGAAGGAGAGAGTGTACTTGGTGGGGAATACCTAGCCCAGCTGAGACAAAGTGAGAGAAGACTCCTTGGAGGAAGTGACAACCAATGGAGGTCTTAAAGAAGAGTACTTGGGAAAAAAAAGAAGAGTACTTGGTTGCCTCTTCTGGCACCATGGAAAATTGGTTGGCCTACAGGGCACCTCCTACACTTTATCCACTTTTCCTCTTATTGTTTTTCTATTCCTTTCTTCAGTGTATTTGCCCAGCTGTCTATACAGTCTGGGACCTGGTGAGAGGAAACTCTCAGGGAAATTCTTGCTGAAAACTGGTTTTCTATTTAAGGTCCGTCTACCACCTCCACCATCATCATTTCTATAACCACCATCACCACTTCCACCACCATTTCCACTGCCACCACTGCCACCTTCATCACCACCTCTCAACAACTCCATCCTCACCACCATCATCATCGCTACCTCTCTTAACACCTCTATCATCACTTCCATAGGCACCACCTCTGACATCAACAAAAAGTAAACAAGGGAGTCTTGCTTTAACTTATCCCAAAGCTATGTATAAAATCTTAGTTAATATAATGAACAGATTAAGGGATGACTATTTGCTTTTCCAAATTATTCAATATACAGCAACCATAATAGCTAAGTTTCCCTGTTGTTTTTTATATGTGCTTTGGTTTACAAACATTTTAATTACCCAGATTTCTTTAGGAATATACCTATTTTAAGAATAAGGCATATCAAAGACAGGATTTTCATACTGAGAAAGATGGGCAAGCATAATAAAAAGCTCATGAGATCTCTTTCTTTATTCATTAAATGAATTGTGAAGAGTTTTACAGCATTCACAAATCTACTAAGCATTAAGCAGTTTGTTACTTGGCCATAAATCAGTGACTATAAAGGTTAAAGTTAATTCTGTCAATACTATCTCTATATGTAAATATATAATACTTATAAAAAATATATGATACATATATTTTATATTTATAGTATATTTCATAAAATATTTATTATGCATTTATATACATACATGTAAAACTTCTTAAATATACTCGATCTATGTATATTATTACTATAAATATCCTTCTCTAATTGTGAAATTTAGGTTAGAGACTAAGGTAGATTGTAAAAGCAGTCACAAATTCCTCTCATCCTTGTGTTGTGCATCCCTTTCCATGTGACTTTGCCACTCATCTCATCAAGGAGAGTTGTTTTCACTGCTCCCTTGCTCTTGGCCCTCCTTTGGCCTGTGACCACTTTGGCTAATGGGTTATTAACAAATGTGATGCAAGCAGAAACATGCACTTTGGGTTTTGCCCTCTTGATGATCTGGGAGCCCTGCCACAACCAACATGTGATCTAATTTGGGCTGGCCTGCTGGAAGATAACAGATCATGTGGCACAGATAAGTAGCACAGCTCAGGCCCTACTCTACCAATTAGCCTGCCAATCACTGGATATATGAGAAATCATCCAGTCCCAGCTGACCTGCAGAGGTCAGAAAAGCCACCAGGCCAACAAACCAAAACTGATGAGAAATGATAAAATGTTTGTTTTAAGCTACAAAATGTTATACTTGTTTGTTATACAGCAAAGGCTAACTGATACAAGGAATATATGTTATTGAGTTTTGTTTTCCTCTTTTTTTTTTATCTGTTCCAAAAAAATTTGGGTAAAATGTTTTGTTTATTAGTGCCACAGTTACTAGAAGCATATGATCTCTTATTTTTTTCCAATTCTTTTTTTTCTTCCAATTTGAGAAGCTTTGATTCTCTTATATTATTAAGCTTCCTTTATCAGTTATGTTCTTTACAGAAGAAAGGGGCTGGGGAATAAAGGTAATAAAAATGAGGCATGATGTTAAGAGTGAGAAGGGGGTTAGAGATGTGAACTAAGATGGTGATTGTGGGACACTGAAGTGAAGGAGATTGGTATAGCTCATAATGCGTTAAGTAACTTCCTGGGAGAAGTTTGCTCTATTAAAACAGAATCTCTATGAAACTCCCTGGCACTGACCCCAGATGTCCCTTTATTAAATTGCAAATACACATTCTAAAATTCCCCTTATGTTCTATTCCTTAGTTCCTCTCAATCTTTTTCACTATCCAAATGTGGCTTTCTATTTTGATAGTTAGAATTATTTAGTCTGTAAATGACAAAAGCCCATCCTGACCTTAAAAGTCCAGATCATTCTCAGACTTCAGACAAGATTGAATCCAGTTGTCCTCAGGGCACTGACTCTCCATCTCTATCTCTAGGTCCTGCTTTTCATTTTTGACTTCCCTAGAACCCCTGATCTATTTTGTGAATCTCAAGAGTTGAGTGGTGGCAATCTCTATTACGCCTCCCCATCCTGAGTGACCAAGCCCTTTTTCCCCTCCCTTCTTATTATCCTATCACTTTAAAGACACTAAGATCCATCCAATTTCCCAAGTCAGACCTCTCCATTAGTCTTCATATATAACAGATCATAAAGCCAAGTCATTTCTACCCCATCTGTGTCTTTGGAATTGTTTTTCCCTCTCCATGGCCATTGCCACTGTGCTTTGTCCCTCTCCATGGCCATTGCCACTGTACTTCTGTCATGAAAGAAGAAAATTTCTTTCTAACTAATCTTCACTTTGCTCCCTACAAACCATCCTCCATGCCTGTAGTAATCTATTAAAAACGTTAATCTGAGTCTAGCATTCCTACTTAAAATATTTGGTTATATAACATGTATAAGCTGCTCCACAAGTTTGGGGTACAAACATGATCCTATTTGGTGATTTTCCCAGTTGATCACTTGAATTCCCAGTTGCCCTGTTGGCAGAGAGCCTACTTATCTTAGGTTGAGTTCCCTAGAAACAGAGCCTGAGCTGAGAATAAGTAAGTGTTAGTTGTTATTTTAGGGGCCTCACTGTTCCCTGCTACTGGACTGTAGCTGAGCCCACTCTAACCCATCCTGCCTGGTGTAACTATAATATAAAATCTTGGGATTAGAAACTGGTGTCTTTCTAAGAAGCCCAGAGCCCCTCATGCAAACTGCTGTACCCACTGACAAGCTCTACTTACGTGGGGCTCAGAGTGGGCTCCTAATCTGGTCACAAAGATTCTTTTATGCCAGAGGTCAAAAACTCAAATGCCTATAAGAGTCAGAATCCTGACAGACAGGGCAGCTACCACTCAGCCACAATCAACTGTTAGCAAGCAGGAGCTTGGCACTCAGAATCACCACATCTTTAGAGTTTTTCAGGAGGAGCCCACAATATTGATTTTCAAACAAAATATTCTGATCTTAAACTGTTAGCTAGATATAAAAAAAAAAAGCAAGCAAAACAAAATTTGTCTTATCTGTTTTAGGGGCTATTAGTTTGTAAATGTGGTTTTGTGCCTTAATCCCATAACAATGGATGTCCATCTGCCCTACATTTGCATAACTATGGGGGCTACTGCATTGAACTGGGGACTGGACAAAGATCAACTGTGAACTGGCTACAAAAGGTTCCATAATTTCAAGATAGTCTAATCTCTTTTAGGGTGGCCTGTGTGGTCTCCTTGACCTGGCTCCTACCCTTTTCCATGGCCTGTTACTCTCCCTCCCCCCACAGTTTCACACCTCAAAGCCTTTGTGTTCACTGGGCTATTCCTGAGAACTTCCAGTATCTATCAGCAGTCTCACCCTCCAAGATTTGGCTCTAACACCCCTTCCTCCGGGCAGCCATCCTTTTCCGATCTCTTTCTCTTCTGCTTACCCCATGTTTTAGAGCAGTTATCCCATTGCCCAAACCTTTTCTTTGCAGGCCCGTTGCTCCACCTGACTCAAACCCTAGAAGGCAAAACCCTGGGTTCATTCATCTTTATTTCCCCATTGCTTCATGGAGTACCTGGTACTTTAAATGCAGATTGAAGGAATGGGCATCCAATTTGAAAAAGAATGAACTTGACCATTGCCATTCACACACCTTGCATCCATTTGTGAAGAACTGGTAATTTTATTTTGAGATATTAAGTTGAAACTTGGTGTTTAAGAGAAGGGGTAAAAACCTTCTGCATACTTTCATTTTTAAGAGGAGGACACATTTGTGAAATACAGTTGGAAAGAATGGGTTTTTAGACTTCCTTATCTTTGGACAGAGCTGAGGCTTCTAAGAGTTCTAGAACTGGAGAATGCTAGGCTGGTCATATTAGCTTTTCTTCCTAACCTTCAAGGTCCCCAGGACTCTTGGAGTCCAGGATGTTAGCTGCCTTAGAGGGAGAAGGAAACCAGCTCCTCTGAATGAAACAGCACTTGCACAGAGGCGGTGGCCCGCGGAGGGAGAAAGAGCAGCCACAACCCAAAGCCCCTTTGCATAACCCACTCCTGAATTGACTGAGGCTTGTAGAGTTGCAAACTGAAACTCCAGAGGCAAACCCTAAGCGGTTACATTTTTCTCTACAAGGTTTCCCAGTCCTGTCAATCATTTCCTGCTCTCTCTCACTCCCCAGCGCGTGCATACACACAAGCTTTGGTGGACCGCTGCCTTGACATTGACCCCTTCTCCTACCTGAAGTGGAGCATCTCAGGAAGCCTCGAGGTTAGCATTTCATTCATAATATATGAACTCAAGGGAGGAGGGAGGCAGGAACAAGAGCCTTTCATCTCCGCTATTTAAAATCCCAGCATTGCGGCTGAAAGAGAAAATGACCTGCGAGTGAACTGCATCGGAGCTGAAGTGTAGCACGATAACGGTACAAGCGAGAGCGTCAGCGGCCCGCCCGCCGGCTATTTATACCACGCAGATTATGCAATCTAGCTACAGCCATTCATGCTCCGACTGAGTAGACGCGCGCCGGGTGGTGGTGGTGGTGGTGGGGCACCATTCCCGGGCGCCGGGTCAGTTTCTAAGTTTACATCATCCCCCTCATTGCAAGTGAGCTTGGGTTTCCATTCCTGCCAGCGGGTTTTGGGGGAGACAGCTGGATTACAAACTCACTGGCACACACTGGCATACACAACTGCTTATTTAAATGTAATAATAAACGCACCAGAGAGCCCGAGGCTCGGTCCAGCAGCACGCAGGGCTGGGCTCTCGGCAGACCGGAAGGAACTGATAAACCGAGCGGTAATGACAACCGCTCCCTCCCCGGTCGGAAGTGTCCTCCCAGCGCCGGTCATTGAGAAATACCAAAGGGGCAGAATGGGGGTGAGATGAGGACAGGCCCCCGCGCAGGTGCGCGTGCCTCGCAAGGCGGGGAGCCGGGACTCCACAGCGTGGAGGGGCTTCACACACCTTAGGGTACAGTAGAATCCTCCCCAAACCAGCTCTCCCCGCGTACCCGGGTGGCGGGGCAAAGGTGAGTGATTTGTAGGATCCCACCCGCTACCCCCACCCAGAGGAGAGCTACACTCCTGGCCCTACCAGACCCCGACCGGAGAGAAGTGGGAGGACGCAGAAGGGGGCGAAGGACACGAAAGGGAGAACGAATTGCCGAGAAGGATAAAAAGTTCGCTTCTCCTGGCCCCCATGCGCTGCTGGAGGGGGCGGGGGCCGCAGCCTGCGTCGGAGTTAAAGACCTGCGGGTCTACTGAGCATGTCCGTCCCGCGCCTACCGAAGGTCGCTCGGGTTCCGCGCTCCGGGTTTTCCTTGCGGCCGGCGGGAAGGACCCGGGTAGGGTTGCGGCCCCACCCGGAGCTCAGGATTGAGAAACTGGTAGGTAGGAGGCCTGCTGAGAATTGCACTAGGTTTGCGTGAAGTTGTGAGCAAATCGACATTACTTTTGAAGCTCTAGGATCTCACTCTGAGTTGACAGCCTTGATTTGATCGTGTTCAGAGCTGCCTGCCCTCCGTTTTAGTGGTTGTGAGGGAGAAACAGGGATGTGGATATTTAGCTCTTTCATTGATGTTATTAAATTAAATCTCCAGATCTGTGATGCTTCGTATTCTAGTAACAATTTAGTGGACTTTGATAACGCCCTGATATTCATATCAATAAACATATTTGAGTTATTCGCCCACTATCGCCATTTATTCTGCGGAGCAGTAGAAATACAGTTAGTAATAGATGCGGAGGACCAAGAGGTGACCTGCTAGGAGCATTTCCGCTAAAAGGCCCCTTTTGGGTAATGAACAAGGCAGAATATAACTGGAAGGTTTTCCTTAGAAGAATACGAAGGATTGAGAGTGGAGGAGGAAGCATTTGGTAATCCAGCTGGCTAGAAAGAAGAAAAGGTTGCCATTAATTTCCTATTTGTTGTGTGCTTGACAGAGTATCTTCACTGTACAGCCATTTAACCTTCCCAGCACCCCTTTTCTTGTGTATATCCTGACACTACACTACAGACAGTGAACCTGAGGCTCGGAGAACTTAAAAACCTGGTGGAGTCTGGCACCCGGGCATCTAAATAGGGACCTGGTGAATCCTGGACCTTAAATGTTTTTGTTGTTGTTCCTCTGACTTCCAGGCCTGAGGGCCAGGCCAGTCATTCACTGCTAATAGAAGGGAGCTGGATGAATGAGTGGTAAAGACACCAATTCAGCTTGTCTACCTACAGAAATCTATAATCACCTCTCCTGCCACCTTGCCATTTGGGTGCTCTGAAATTGGAGGGTGGAGCCAAAGAGATGCCCATTGGGTGGAAAATATTTATACAAGCAAATGTTCACCATGTTCCTGGACTTCCAGGAATGGCTGAGCAGAATCTTTCAGCACTTCCAGGAGAAAAGCAACAATGACTAAAGGTGAGGAGTGAGTAGAAGCCTTAGCTTTATGGGGATTTAGTGAACAATGAGATCTTGCTTTGTTCAGTGCTTTTTCATAGATTTTCAATGGCCTCAAAAAACTGGGAAAGATAACCTTAGCCTCGTTATCCTTGTTTTATAAAGAAACTACAGAATTACTAAGAGCTTCACTCGGGGTTTCCGGGCTGCTAGGAGCAAACGAACACTCAGCATCAAAGGTGGCTCAGGCCCAATCCATGTTGACAAAGATCATGGTTTTGTTCAGCCTAGGGTAAACCACTGGTTTCTTTCTCTTTGACTCAAGGTGAAACTCTTACTAACTTTGGAGCACTTGTGGCTCTCCAAATGCACACACACACACACACACACACACACACACACACATATAGCATGTAGGTGTATTATTTGAGGCATATATTTAATCTAATTTTAATTCATTCGGTGGGTGCTATTTAGTTAAAATCTCTGTGTAGTCTCTTAGCACAGTCAGGAGGATAGAAAAGTAAACTTGTGTTTAGAGAGCAGGAAGGAAGGGGCAGGGGCTGTATCTACTGCTCCTTAGCAAGACCAAAGAAGTAAATACATAACAGCTATGTAATTCGTGGGAACCACTGCAAAGTGAAAAAGTGAAGCCCCTTGTTCAAACACTATAAAGAATTTCAAGACAGCAACAGCAAAGCATCAAACCAAGAAAAGACCCCTGTGCAATTTGCAGGGTGCATGCCTAGGAAGCTAGACCTGCCCATTGCCCAGGCAGTGCTCCTTTGAAGAGCATGGGCCCGCACAGGACATGGTCTCAGGCCAAAGCAGAAAAATAATTTAAAGACAAAGGATAGGGAGAGGGGGACACGGGGACACCCCATTTCACTGGTTTGCCCATTGGGCTGGCAACCTCTGGCCCAGTAACTATGGCCTTTAAGAGCCTGGGATAGGGCCATCCTCCACCAACATGAGATTTACTGAATAACTGAAAATATGTATATTTGGGTTAAACTTTTAATCCGAGAAATCCCATCATTTTTACTGAATTGAAAATGTTTCTGGGCTGTTGGATTTACTTTTTTTTTTTTTAATGTACAAATACCTTTAAAATGCTCCTTCCCCAACCAAGACAAAAAAGATCGCAAGATTCATGTAAAACGGAAAAAGCCTCTACCATCCTGAACCTTGGCAAAAGCACCTGTGCCGCTCCCACCTTCCCAAACCACGGTGGAGGGTAGTTGGTCCTCACAGCCTGAGCACCCCTCCGGCTCTCTCCTGTACTCCCCGTCTTCGCTCTCCCTCCTCCCCCTTGATTTTTTAATCCAGGGGTTTGGTAGGAGGGAGGGAACTAAACGGGAGCCAGATGTGTGCGAGTCCCTAGCTCCCGCCTCCACCCTCCTCCCGGGCATCTTAAAACCCGGAGCGCTGACAGAAGAGGATCCGGAGCCACACAGACGCGGTGCAAACAACTCCGTTCCGCCGCTCCCGCGGGAGTGGAAGCCAGCGGGGAGGGAGGGGAAGGAAGCCGGGCATGCTCAGTAGGCGGGGCAAAGTTTTTTTTTTTTTCCTCCTCTCTGTCTCTCTCTCTCTCCCTCTCTCTCTCTTTTTTTTTCGGTCGCAAATAGGAAGCTTTTTGCACTCCACCACCTCTGGCCGCTGGGAAGACGTCATCGCTTCCGCCCTACTTCCTCCTCCTGTTGGCGGCGGTGAGAATCCAATATGGAGTAAATCGGTGAAGTCGAGAGATGGGGCTCGGACGGGGCGCCCTGCACCGCCTCTCAGGCGCACCTCCCCCGGCCGCCGACCGCTCCCCGGAACCGTGATTGGCCCGGCCCCCCGAGGGCGACCCCGGACCGAGCCCCCACCCGCGGCCAGCCCTCTTCTCCTCTTAGCATTCCCCGCCGCTCCACGGCGCGCTTGTTTTTCTCCTCTCCTTCACCGCCGTCCCCAGCCCAAACCTCTCCCCATCCGCCCGCTCTCGAGCCCCTGAAGTCCCCTCGCCCCTCGGCGCTGCGGCCCTCCCTTCCCCCTCATCTTGCCTTTGCACCTTTTCCCCCAAACCACCCCGCGCTCCGGTCGCTCTGCTTCCCCTTCTGCCTTCTGCGGCGCCCCCTTCATCTCTAGCAGTTCCCCCTCCCCAACCAAATCAGGCGATCTCCGGAGATGTGAAGAAGGGGGGTGAGCGGACAGGAAGATGAAGGGAGCAAAGCTGCTCGCCGCGGGACAGGCGTCTAGGTGAACAGGAAAATGACCGAAGAAACACACCCGGACGAGTAAGTTTGGCCACGGGGGTGGGACGAATGCCCCGCGGGGGCAGCGTGAGGTCTGGGGCTGAGACTCGGGGAAAATTGGCTTGGAGTGCAGCGACTCGCTGGCCTGTTGGGGTTTAGGACGCGAGATTTCCCTTTTTGTTAAAGTGAGGAGGGGCAAAAACTGCTGTGGGCCGGCGGGGGCGTGCCTGGGGTCGGCGGGCTGGTGGCCGCTGCGGGGGCCAAGGGCGCATGGGTGACCTCGGGGCAGTCTCCGCTCCCTCTCCGGGGAGTTACAACACCCCCACCCCGAAATCCTAGGCGGCCGGAGCGGAAGACCTGACATCCCCCTCTCCGGTTTCTTTGGGTCGGTGGGTTTTTACTTGGTGACTTTGTGACTCTCCCGCTCCACCACTCGCCCTGCAGTTCCTTTGGGAGCCCTCTGGGGCCCAGGCTCCGCCATTTCGTTTTCTTGAATCGCTCTCATTTGCATACCACATTTTCATTCATAAAAAACAGGGCCGAGCGAGCGAAGGACTGGGCGCCGGCTGCGCGGGGGTCTGCTTGCGCTCAGGTCCTTACACGAACCAGTGTGCTGGAGCCGCCTCTAGGTCCCGCGGCGCGTGCTAGTGTGTGTGCACGCGCTTGTGGGCCCGGGACAGGCGCCCCGCGGGGTAGAAGCAGCTTGGGGGGCGGATCCGAGGCGTGTGCGGCGCGGGCGGGCGGGAGCGTGCGGGCGGCGCGCTGCGGGCGGGCGTGCGTGTGTGTGTGTGTGTGTGTGTGTGTGTGTGTGTGTGTGTACGCACGCGCGTGCACAAGCATGCGTGCCCAGCTCGCGGGCTCGAGGGGAAACAATGCTTGGGGCTCTCCAGCGGAGGGGCTCCCAGCCAGACCCTCGCCTCACCCCCCGCGCCAGAGAAGGGACCTGGGCCCTTTTCTCTATTCAGGCCAAGGTGCAGCTCCCACCCGCCTCGCGGTGGGGGAGTCGGGTTTGGTTTTTTCCCACCCCCGCCCTGGGCGGTTTCAACCGCGGGTGCAACGGAGGCTGGGACTCCGGGCCTTTGGGCCGGGTGCCTGAGGTCGTGGGCCTCGGGTCCAAGCGGTCACTGAACGGCGGCCACTGTCGCTGCTCGGCGGCTTTGCCCGCCACCAGCCACTTTTTTTTTTTTTTTTTTTTTGTGAATTAGACGCTCTCCTTTATTGTCACATGATAGTCCTCCCCTCCTCCCCTGCACATTCATAAATCCGGAGCTTGCCTCGGCTCTTTTCATTCAAAGCTGCCATTAGCAAAGGTAGCAGCGGCGCCGGCTTGGGCGCAAAGAGCCTGTCCGCAGTTGCTAGGATGAGCCTTTGGAGGAGGCCCCGCGAGTGTCTGTGGAGGGTTGGGGACTGCGGGTAGCCAGCTACCGAGGTCCCAGGTCTTTTGCCTCCGAGAGCCTTGAGACGGTGCAGAGAGGGGAAGTGAAGTGACTCAGGGCTTGGGTGACTGAGAGAGGTTTTTTTACAGCAGGTGACAATGCTGTGCTTTACTCTAAGAACCTGCTCACTTCTTTTTTTATTGCCCCTTTATCCTTTGGTGACTGCTGTTGCCAGGCTGGGCAAGAGCGGGGGTTGGGAGGGCTGGTCTTTGGAAAAGGGAATTTCCTTACTGTGGGTCCCCAGGGAGCTTTGATTGCAGTAACCCATAGTCTGCCGGTCACCCGTAGCTAGAGAGGATCCCTCCTGGTGTGCATGTCATGGCCGTCCCACCACATCTGCCGGTCCTTTTATTTTGCTTGGCCTTCATAGACTATCTTGAAATGGGAAAATGAAAAAAGTTAGCTGCTTGGGCTGAAATATGGGGTGAGGATGGCATAGCTGCTGGGCTTTGCCTCCTGTAGGACTTGATTAATAACAGGTAATCCTGTGAGTCCTTGTTTGTCGCTGCATGCACAAATCACAGTAGCAGTAGGGGAGGACACTTGCTATGCTGAGCTTCAGAATCCCAAAGATTGGTTCCACCACCTTTACATTCGCTTTCTTGGTTCCATCCCTTGTGAATACTGACCTGGCCTCTTTTCATGGCAGCATGGCAGCTTTGACTCCAACCTCATCTGGTATCCTAAGTGAAAAGGATTTGGGGTGGGGTTACCAGCAAGAAATAAATAACTATTCCATGCTTTCAGAACAGTTCAGCATGGAACTGTCTGCTCCCAGTGCTGTCAGAAGCCTGTTGAGACAATGGATATTTGAGGACACGTTCTAGTTTCACTTAGAGAACCAGAAAGTTGTGGCGCCTTTAGCCACTGAGGAAATAGCTTTCTCAGGATTACTTTTAATGTAATGAGTTTGGCATGCGACATGAAATGCCTGGTAAGAAAGCAGGTTGCATGGGCTGTAAACTGACATTTTTGGACACTGTCCATTATATTGTTCAACGTTCTTATGTAGTGACCCATCTGCAAAATTTCCCTTTAAATGTTAGAGCCAGGAAGGTTTCTCTCTCAGTTATAGAGGTTGCTGTAATTGCTTTTTTTTTTTTTCTTCCACTGTCTGGAAGCTCAGAACCAAAATTATTGCTTGATTTCAGTAGCCATATTCGCCTAGATTTTTTCTAGATTTATTTACTACTCTATATGAATTTTGATCTTCTGTTTTCCATTGGTTTCATTGGTTTGAGGTCCCACAGATACCTTTTGGAAATAGGCAAGGTATGTTACTTATAAAGAGAATTGGTGACATCAAACTGGAGACCTAGGGGAGTTATATTTATGGCTAAGGTAAAATAGGTTTTCTTGATAGTCCACATGTATTTAAGGTTTTTATTAAATATGTTATGTTTTATATCAGAATACAATAAATCAGAATCTTGCAACTGGTAAAATTGTGCTTAATTAAAAAAAATGTTTCTAATGTTCTTTTCCATGTCATTTTAAAACTCCTAATAAATATATGGTAATTCAGCAAAGCTTGTCTGCTTCTATGTAGAAAATATATTGATGCTCTGATCTCACTCCACATAGAAATGCATGTTAAGATTTATAATTTTACAAATATTTATAATTTAAAAAGTAAAGAGCATCAACAGACTATCAAGTCTTGTACATAGAAGGAAACATTTTTTTTTTAATCATACTGTATATTTAAAACATTTGATCATGGCAATGAGTGGTTTGGAAATTCACAGACAAAAATGAAGAAATCCTCAAGTGAACTATAACCCCGAGACATAAGGCCTTCATTCAGCTTCTTGTTTTGCCCCTCTCAGTTTACTGCAACACATACTTTGCTGAGAGAATGGATTTGTAGCTTCACCTGTAGTCATATTCCTAATGTTTCCTATTAAAAAAAAAAAAAGGTTTAAATATTTTTGTGGAACCATTTCAAAATTAGACATCAGACCTCTTATGTCTAAATACTTGAGCTTACTTCCTAAAAGATGAGACTGCTCTGGTGAAACCACAATACCATCATCACACTTAACAAAATTAGGAATAATTCCCAGATGTCTTTAACATTCAGTCTCAATTATCTGAAAATTGTCTTTTATAACTGGGTTTTTCAGCCAGGGGCCAATCAAAGAGCCCATGTTAAATGCATTTGTAAAATATACTTAAGGTTCAAGGGTTAGCCAGTTGCACACTTTCTGATCTAAGGCAAGTTACTTAAGTATCTCATCTAGGTTTTACCTGAAGTGAATAAAATGGGAATACATATTACTGATTTCATGGAGTTGCTGTGAGAATTAAATGAAATAATTTACTCAAAGCTTCCAGTCCAGCACCAAGCATAAAACAAGTGTCTAGTGAGGCTCTTTCAGGGACACTGAAGTAGGTTTTTTTTACAACTGGTTAATTTTCAAATAACCCTCTTAATTTTCAGATAACCCTGAGGAGGTGTTAACCCATTTAACTGATGAGGGAACTTAAGTAAAGTTACTTTTTTTTAGCATTTTATTTCATTTAGTCTTCTCAACAATTGTGTGAGGTAGATGGTATAATTACTCCAATTTATAAATGAGGAAACTGAGGTACAGACAGGTTAAGTAATCTGCCCAAGGTCATATCTGTAGTAACTGATGGAGCTTGGTTGGATTTGAGCGCCCCAGAAACCTGGCTCAGGAAGGATTATGTTTTTAACCACGATGTGGTACTGTCTCAGAAGGGGAGAGGGCGGCCAGCCTTGGTCATTCAGACTTCAGAGCTCACACTGTTTCTGTCAGTCATGCTGTCCCTAATTCTGAATTGGTGATAATCTGTCACTGCCATAAATTTTCCCAGTTCCCTTATCTTTTTTGAAAATACAATGAGGCACATACTGAATTAAAGTGAATTTAAATAAACTTGGATTTGAAAATTCTGCGATACACCTTAAGATAATAGGAGAAATGTGACTTCAGAGTTAGGTATAACTCTATATTCATTGAAATGACAGTTGTGGAAACTAGACCTTATACAAGTATTGACCTATATTCTTTCTGTTAGCCTTAAAGGAATGTGTTTATTCTCTACATGAGTAGAATCCTTAAAAGTTGAAAACATGGAGTTGACTTTGCAGAATTAGAATCTTGGTTCATTTATCATAAAATCTGGAAAGCAGGACAAAAAAATTTGGAAAGACCTTAAAAAGTTTATAAGCCAGGATGTTGTCAACATAGTCATTGTAATTGCATAAAGTCATATAAAGTTAAGTGCCTTATGCAAGGCTTTACATCTTGTTAGATAGTAGGCCTGAACTAACTAAACTCCATCTGTGGGCTTGTTTCCATAAGGATTTTAGCAGATGTTACCTCATTTCTTGCTATAACTGATCCCCTCTGCTTTCCAGCTTCTTTAACCAATAAAATATAAAAAGTGAATCAGTATGAATAACGAACCTGTTCTGCTTCAAACTGCTTACTTGTGCTCTTTATTTTGGAATTCTGTCTTTCCTTCAACAAGTGAAATACTGCTCTTTCCCCTCAGCCATCTTGGATCCATTTTTTTTTTTTATGAGATCCTCCTGACTTTCCCCTCCCACCACTCTCCAAGTCAAAACTGAGAACTCTTTTTAACATGTCCTCCACTCTGTTCCCGCACGCTCGTGCGTTCTCTCTCTCTCTCTCTCTCTCTCTCTCTCTCTCTCTCTCTCTGTCTCTGTCTCTCTGTCTCTCTCGCTCTCAATTACCACAATTTAGAGTGGGCCTCTGCCCTGGGAGTCTCCCAGAATATGAGCTTTTTGGATTCAGGGTTACCTCTCAAACTACCTAGTTTTCTGATTGTTCACCCAATACCATTGGGGTTGCCTAATAAATAAATGTCTATTGAATTAAAGACAGGTTTAATTATTTTAAAATGCTGTTCATCCCTGTTGACTAATGTAATAATTACAGTTGTTGCATTTGGTTAACTTAGAGTGTGTAGAAGCCTCCTCCTGAGAAATTCCCATGTTCACATGAATCTCTTAGAATGGTTTGTGGAAATTAGATGTGGAACCATCTAGTAGTAGTGATCTGTGATTGACAACTCAGAACCATTTTAATTCCAGTCACTGTTGTGGGATCTGGGAAGTAGAAGATGGTGAGAGCAATAGGCCAGGGCCTGTGTTTCTGCTTCTGCAGGAGAATCTCTGCAGAAATCTCAATATTAACAATTTGCAGTAGCTGCACGGTTCTGATTGAGTTTTAACACTTGAAGTTGGAGACAGCTGTGCTGATGAACTCCAATGTTGGCATAGCTCCTGTGTTACTGGGTTGAACACAGTTACAAACTCTTAGCAGAATCCTCTAAAACTGAACAAGATGATAGTGGAGTCAGAGCAAGAAGTTTTGGTATGTGCAGTTGTGTGTTTTGCTTGTTTTCTCTTAAATTAGGCTGACTTTTTTTTAAGGACTCAGTCATATTGATAGACTTAATGATTATTCTTGTAAAGATCTCTTTTTAATCAATGTTTAAGGCTAGAACATTGATGATTATTTTAGACATTTTCTAGGGCTTTTAGTCACAGGAGTAGAAGAATATTTTGCATACAGTGCTGTATGTAGCAAAATGCAGTTTCTTGTGTTTGCCCTGGATAGGCATTAAGGATGGTTACCAAGCTTGACATGTATGCATGCCATGGGGAGGAAGTCAGACTAGGATTTTAGTAAAGTCCTTGATAGTAATTGGCATGAGTTGGCTGAATTAAGGAACGACGGTCATTTCTTAAGTAATCTTTGTCAGCAATATATTCATATGTGATATATTGCACACATGATAATAAGTCTTGTTTATGGTATTTATGCTTAATTTCTGTTTTCTTGCACTTACAGTGAAGAGATGAAGTAATGGATTTTGACTTTAGCATTTAGTACTTGTGATTGAAGAGATTAGAACAACCTGTATGGCTTTGGCTCCTCTGTGTACCGAAAGAATGATTTTTCAAATCTGGTTGTTTTCATTCTTAGATATAGAAGTTATGGTCCACTCATAAATGTTTAAAACTTAATTATCAGGTTAAGTTTTTAAATTCTCTTTCCTAGTTAATCTAGTATTGACATCTTTATCTTTTATTTTTATTATTTATTCTTATTTCTTTTTCTTCTTGTATTGCTTTGGCTTGACTCTGGTGTTGATTTTTCAGATAAACACTGTTTATTTTGTATTTAGATCCCACCCTAACAGAGCAGCTTGGCCCATCTGCCCTTCTAGATGTAGGAATAATAACTTATTAACCCTTATTACGCATAGCCTGGCAGAGCGCTGAGCCCATAGTAGCCTTTCTGCAAATGTTTATTATTGGTTAAATAGTCATTAACTTAAAAATAATTGTACCTTATATAAAAACTCAGTTATTCATATGGTAGCTACATCCAAAAATACTTTGAGGTTGCTTTTTCAAAATTACCATGAAAGACAGGCTGCCATGGTGGTAAGTGTAAGCAGCATGGAGTTTGAGGTGACACCTGCGCTTGGTCAGGGGCGTTTCTGGGAGAATCAGAGCCTAGAAGTCTTGTTCTGCTTTTCATTTGGCTTTCCAATGCTGTCCTGGTAGGTTCCTCTAGAATAGAAGCTTAGTTTTTGTACTATAATATCAGTAATGCCCAGTTGACTAATGGCATTTACTTAGTGATCTTAGTTGACTATGCTTTTTGAGATTTTATGTCTTGGTAGCTTGCCTTCTCTCTTAAATCTCAGTGCACTTACCTATAGTAGCATTCTTGGCTCTCTTGTTATCCCTGTCTATGGTCTGGCGTAGACCAATGGCATACAAATTGGTTCTGAAACAAAAGTTAATAGTCTTGTTGGAGATGGGTAGGGTTGAGAGTTCTCTTAGGGGTACGTTGGCTTCTGACCTGTTTTGTCTACCTGCATGCTGTGTAGGTGTTTCCATCATATATTTGCAGCCAAGAAATAAGGTGGATATTGGACTAGAGTTTTAATTTAATTATCAACATCTCAATAATTTTACTCATTTTTACAGACCTTTTAAAACCACATAAATGCGAGTATAATCTTAATATAGTAATTAAATATTTCTCCTTTACTTAATAGGTCAAATCAAATCTGATTTTTCTCAGGCTCAAAATTCTAAAACAGGTCTGCTCTGCCAGGATGGTGTGCACTGGCTCAGTGTTACTGCTGGCCCTGTTGCCTCATTAATATCTGTGTGTGTATAAATTTCAAATCAGGAGTCTGCTGTTTGTAAACCAGGTTCATATCCAGTAGCTGTCTTACACTAAGGAATGTTAGGAGATACTAGATTATAGGTGTCCATTTGGAGTATGGTAGATTTTGAATCTAAAAAGAACTTGACTTTAGAACAAACTTGGACCTTAACTGCAAAGCCATGTATAATTTATTTTATTAAATAAAACAAATAACAGTTGGGTGAATACTTGGACCTTAACTGCAAAGCCATGTATAATTTATTTTACTAAATAAAACAAATAACAGTTGGGTGTGAAGCTTGAGGAAAGGGAGTGACTAGCTGTTGAGTGCCATTCACTTACTGCACTTAATGTACCAGACACCTAATCTGCCGGACAGTAAGAGTGCTGTGACTCAGAGCTTATGCTCAGGGTACTAGGTATGGTCATGTGCCTTAGTCTTCTTGACTGTTCGATTGACTGCCAGAGTTATTTTCCCTTCCTTCCCCACTTCCTGCAGCATTCCTCTTAGAGCTACAAACATTGGGATTCCAGGTTTAGGGCGAGAAAAACTATCCAGAAAGGAGCATGTGCCCTTCCCAGAATCCCTTAAGATGTTCTACAAGTTTTTAGGGTGAGTGTATCTTGTATGGACATGCACTTGCACACTCACACATTGATGAAATGTGGCCAACAGTCAAGCATCCACAAACTACAGGCGAGGAAGATTCAAAGAGGTTAACTATCTCTTCTGAGGTCACAGAGCAGGATTTGTTATTTTTAACGCAGGTGCTTTGACTTTAGATCCCATGTCTGAAAAACAACATTACATGTCATAACTTCACAGAGCTTCAGTTTTCTTGTATTAAAAAAAAATTGTGTTGTGCGTACAGCTTGATTTACATTACTGTTGGGTGAATGAAATTAGAACTCAACTTAGAATATTTTAAACATCTCAAAACTGAGGTGAAATTTCTTCCTTGGATTCCTGTTTAGCTCTGTGGAGCAGGGAGCCAGTACCCACTTGAGGTGGCCTTTTCTGTATTGATACAAAGAGCAGCTTTACAGATACTGCTTTTAAGAGAACTAGCCACCTTATCCTTGATGGAAAGCATGTTGAGTAGAATGGCTAACGAAGCATAGTATTCTCCTGGACCTGTGTTTTAGCCCAGCTGTTGTAAGAGGAAGATCAAACTTGAATGAAGTCACTTGGGAATCTTGTCAGATGAGGATTCTGATTCTGTAAGGCCTGAGATTCTTCATTTTTAACAAACAAACTTCCAAATACTGCTGATCCATGGACCACACTTTGAGTAGCAAGGGCCTATCTGTGGTTGTAGTGATAGTGAGCTCACAGCTGCCAGGTTTGTGTCTTCCAAGGTGACTTTGTATACCTCGCATTTAGAATCTGTTGAGGAGGCTCATTGGACAATAGACAGAGATATTATCATGCTCCTGCACTTCTCTATTCCTGGCGGGACTTCCAGCTTTGAGGTATAGCTTGATTTTATGTGGGAATGTACCGGGAGAATTATTTTTTTCATGGCTTAAAAAAGTTCTTGGTGAATGCCAGGAGACCCAAGAGTTCCATCACTTAAAAAGAAATAGGAGTCCCTGAACTTTGTAATGTCTGACAATCAGCTGGCACTCTACATTCTAGACAAATCTGTCTTGTGTAGAGAAAGCTTGCTGCCCTGGGAAGCAGGCAGGCTCAGCCCTAGAAGAAATCACAGGAAGTAATTAAACAGAGAAGGTCAGAGAAAGAGGAAATGGTTGTGTTGTTTCTGATGCAAATAGCATTGTTGTTCCTGGGAATCAAGATCTTAATGTTTAAGTCTTCTGGAATGTAACTGCTTGGGGATTTGATTGTATTTAAATTGCAACCCTTGTAGTTTATTCTTTTAGACAGCAATCTTGTTAGGAAATGAATTGCTTTTAGGTCTTATCAGGAATCCCCACGCGCCTAGGCAGAAGTCTTAAGCAGGGAGTTGCTTATAGCTTGGCAAATTGTACTTAAATGAAATGAATGTCAAGACTATTAGAGGTTAATTTTAGGTGTCTGGAATTCTCCCTAATTCTTCTGATTAAACACTTTAACATAATAGTTTCCTTAATTGGAATAATGATAGAATATTAGCATGCATATTTAAACCATTTACCCAAATTTGAATAGGGTTAAAATGCAAATTATCCATCACTTGTCAGTGCTTACTCTTTAGAGATAATTCCTGGTGAGAGATGGGGAAGAGACTGGAATATGAATCAGATTAGGGCATTCTTGAGGCAGCATTGCTAGGAAAGCCAAGAATAGACCAGAGCACTAAAGTGAGAGACCCTGTGTTCCCTCCAAAAAGAGGTACTAAAAATCCCAACACCAGTGTTAGTCATAACTTCAACATAGAGGTAAATGCAATAGGAAATCCGAAATGAGCTGATTGGAGACCCTGTCTGGTTATATTTTTATTAATTAGCCTTTCATATTTTTTCTTTCAGAGGAAGGTGATAAGAGACTTAAGGCCCCTTCCCAGCATTTAGATAACCCCTCTGAAGTCCTGAACTGATGCCATCACCCAGCAGTTTCCAAACAAATAACTAGGAACCTATGAGCACTCCAGGTGTTGTTTGTGAACCAAATGTATAATGTCACCCATATATAAATTACTCTGTTTCAATGTGTTTATGGAATAACAAAATATAACCTTATTAAAATATTACTGCATTCACAGTGGATGTTGGTTATATTTTCCTCAACTCATAGTTATTAAAAAGTATGGCTGTAATTCCTGGGGAGGGAAGCTAGACCTTGAAATTTCTCCCTTTTAGTATTTATACTTAGGAAGTTGGGAATCATTGCTATGACCCTCATTCAGGATCGGGGGACAGAACTGTGGTCACTCTATAGGGGAGGCATATGCAGAGGGTGCATTCCTACTTGGGTGGATTAGTGGGAAGGTCTGAAGGAATGCAGGACAAGTTTAGTTGGAGGTAGATGAAGGGAGTTGAATATATAAATCAGGACATCTCTCCTAGAGACCTGGCATCAAGCTGAGTCTTATAAAAGGAGCGAGAGCTGGGGGAGTGAGTCTTCTCTGTCTTCCAGTTCTTCCCCTTTTTCCTCTTACAGTCAGCCATTATCAAACACCTGTGTTGTATAGTACACAACTCTTTATTTATTGTGGAAAAGAAGATACACCCAACTCTGGAAGCTCTTGGTGGAGACCAAGTAGCAAAGAAGATAGGTACCCAGTTACAATGTGTAGTAAATTCCAGGAGTTAGGAAACTTAGGGTTCCATCCCTTCTTTGCCACTAACTTGCTGTGGAACCTCAGGCAAGATGCTGATTTTCTTCTCTGGATTCAGCAAATATTGCAAGTCAGTGTATGTAAATTTTTTTTTTATTCTTAGTATAATATATATTTTTAAAATAGAGACAAATACAAAGAATAAATTGAAATGCCTCTTGCCATACAAGCCAGGGAAGAGGTCACTTTCAATAGGTGGGACTTGAGTTTTACAGGACTTAGCTAAGGATGGTGGTATTTTGGGGAAGGGTGGGTCAGGCAAGCTGGGGAGAAGGCATCTTATGGCCAAAGGTTTCTTCCATAGGCAGGGAAAACCCACTTCTGGGTTTATTGGGAGATGAGGGGAAGCTCAGAGAAAGAACTGATCCAGGAGGCTGAGGGTAAGTTAGTGTGTGCCAGGCTAACAAAGTAGGTATTTGGACTTTGGTTCTCTAGATGGAATGGAGCTGTTTAAGGTTTTGAAGCAAAGAAATGATAAAATGATATATTGGTAAATACAAACTAGTTAGAGGGTAGGGAACAGGTGAGACTGGAGTCAGAGGCCACTAATAGCTATGGCTCCACCATGTCTGGGCAGAACTTCTCTCCTGGCTTTAGTGAAATGCATTACTTTAGAAACCTTTGTTCCAAAGAGATTGTCATTATGTTTAAATGTTTATTAGAAGATGGCCAAGGAGGTGTGAAATTCAGAACAAAATCAACCAACTTAACTTCGTGGATGAAATTTGCATCTTGAAATAATCCAAGTAAGGAATTTTGTTTGTTTGCAATATTGTTACTTCTACAGGAACGCAGCACTGGTCAGTGGAAATTACCATTTCTCAATAGAATCAAATGGTTGCAACTTGACCCTAATATTGTAGAACTGGAGAGAATCTTGGGAAAATATCTGCTCATCTGCCTTCTTGTACACATTGCAATCCAGAGAGGTTGAATGATAAACCTGTAGTGACACAGCCAGTTAGTGTTTTGGGGTATGTCAGCAAGCAGATGTCATCTGCCTTGGTTTCAGTCCTGTTTGGGGTGCTATGTTAAACATTCATGACATTTGCTACCCTCAAGTTGCTGAATGCTCAGGAGACAGAAAAAAGATGGTGGAAACATTCAATTCAGATAAACGTGGCCTGTGTTGATGGTGTACCATCACACTGAACAGATTGCTAACCTTGGTTAGCCTCTGTCCAAGGTTGAGGTAGATGAGCTTGCCAAACGCTGACCCTGTGCGTCTCCCCTGCAGATGTCTGGTAGAGGTCCCCAGGTACAGCTTCCACATGTTGTGTTTCAGGAACAGGAGGGTAGAGAGTGGAGGTAGAGGAAGGCCTCCTTCAGCTCACCATCCTGGGAGTGTGGAGATGATGAGCCCTTAGATGAAAGTTGAAATACATGTGACGTTCCCAGGTTTTTGCACCTAGGCACCAGCAAAAAAAGTTCATGAAACATTACCTGTGCATGTTCTTCCTCCCCAGCTTCAGCGCCTTCTGTTCTCCCCATGTGTTTGTTTTTGATATTAACTGCCAAGGTGGTGTGGTCATAGACAGCAGGAAGTACTGTTGGATATGCAGGTCTCCTAGGGTGGAGGGTGGAGGATGCCAGCGGGGGAAGGGTGGCGGTTTTGGCACATTTGTGTGAGAACTCTGTACGCTTCTAAGCCAGCAGGTGCTATTACAGCAAAGAGAAGAAGGGAAGAGTTGACCAGCTGATCATATAATGAACATTTATTATGGTAGCTTTTACTTTAAGTTTTTATAAGGCCAAAGCCCTGTAGGCTAACTCCAGATAAAGTCTGGATAATTGTACCAAATCACACAAAGTTTTGTGGCCAAAGATGTGTAGAAATCTAGGCTTGAGGAAGAATGACAAAGTTCCCGAACCAAGAGACTTGATCCGTTTCCCAATCCTGCTTTGAAACTGTAGTTCTCAGTCAGGACTCGTCTTGGGATAACAAGACTCATATTGCTTGTGTAGGGTAGGAATGTATATTTTTAAAAAAATTTCCTATTCTCGGGATTCTATACTGCTTGCCTTTTGTTTTTCTTTCTGAATCCCTATCAACTGGGCACCCTTCTTACTCATAGACTAAAAGGTGTCTTGTGAGCCTAAAGATTCCATTGTGGAGTTTCAGGCCCCTTGTCCTGGTACTTCTGGATCATCCAGATGGTCAGGGTGGTTTGTTTATAAATAGTTTACCTGCGGATCCCCATTTCCACATCCCTCTTGTTCCACACTGAGCAGTACAACAGTGACCAGGAAAATTAGGTGTGCTCCACCTCCAACCCCTGGCATTCAGCCTGAAATGGAACCTTTCCCTCAACTGTGCTAACAAGGACATTTGTCAGTATAACAGGAGCATATCCTGGGTTGGTTTAGGATGCTATCTGGGATACCACGCCCTTCCATATTTCACTCTCCTCTCCATCCCTAGACCAATTGAATTAAAATTTTGCCCCACCCCCTGTGTTAGTATTTTAAAAATTCCAGAGATTCTACTCTACCTTAGACTAATCAGGATTTGGAAGAGGGTTGTAACCAATTGAGATGGCATTGACCGGGGAGCATTGACTCTTCTTAAAGGCCCCCCTGGGGGATGGACGTTAACTACACTTATTGTCATTTCATAATATACACAGATATTGAATCATGTTTTACACCTAAAACTGATATAATGTTATATATTGATCCTGATTAGTCCGTCATATCAGAAGGTCTTCAAAATGCCACACACATCCATATCTGTGAACAAGGATGTCCTGAGGAGTCTTGGTCCTTCTCTCCCGCTCTCTCCTCTCTCCTGAGTCTTGTTATCCCAAGACGAGTCCTGACTGAGAACTACAGTGTCAAAGCAGGATTGGGAAATGGATCAGATCTCTTGGTTCGGGAACTTTGTCATTCTTCCTAACTAGAATGAGATTCCATCTCATTCTAGTTAGAGAACAAATAATCTCTTATGGAGAAAGATAGCAGATTGATGTTAATGTGAAGTGAGATCATAAGAGACAATAAAAATAAATTCGAATTGGTGATCCAAGAGTCCTTTTATTTAACAATAAAAAAATTCTGAGGCACACCAAAAAAATCACCTACAATTATCTAAAATTATGACTTCTTAATTATTTTTTAAAGGTTCGGCTGAAACTTCAAAAGCCCTATTCATTTTTTTTTTTCCCAGAAGTTTTCCTTGGTGATGTAACACAGAGGCCTTTAGGATACAGGTTTAGCTATTTTAATAGTTAAAGTAGTAAATATAAAGATATTTTTTATTCTGCCCTTTTTTCTTTTTTATGGGGCCATTTACAGGGAACAGAATTAGTTCTTGCATTTGATTTTTTAAAAACTTGTTAACATAGGACTGGTATTTGCTTGAATTTGAAGGAAAACAGTTATGAAATCATATGCTTTTACCTAGAAATGAAAATACATTGACTTAAAACAGATGTCTGTAGCAAAAACTGATGCCAGGTTTTAAGATTATTACTTATCACCCAGAAGTGTGGTACCACATGCAAATGTGAGGAAGGCTAGAAAATTGTTTTAAAATCTTGGGAGAAAATGTGAAGGACACAATTAACATGGCATAGTCTTGCACAACAATGTGAATGCACTTAATGCCACTTAACCATGTATTTAACAATGGTTATAATGGTAAATTTTATGTTATGTATATTTTATCATAATTAAAAAAAATCACACCAAAGAAATGGGACTCCAGAGTCAATTAATGACTTGATAAGAACTGAGACCTCTTTCTAGAAAAGTAGCCTGAACACAACAGCCTGAGCTTATGCACCTCAGATGACAAATCTTCTATTGTACTAAATCGTCAATAGATTTCTAGCTTCCTGTCAATCTCTGCCTAGTCTTTTTCGCTCCCTCTTCTCTCTCCATCTCCTGCAAACCTCCCTTCACAGAAGTTTGAGGCAGATAGACTTTGAGGTTAGATCAGTAGTGCCCAAAAGTTGTGTCTCTCTTAAAGCTTCCTGCAGTTGACTGAGTATGTTTGTTTCTTTCTATACTAATGTGTCTTGACAAAGGGTCAGTACCTCAGAGAAAGTCCTAGAGGTCTGAATAGCTTCTTAGTAGAGCTAAAAGCACAGCAGGTCTTGGGTGTGGGTGATGTGGGTGCTAGGCCCTTTCCAGTCACTTACCAGGGTTGACTCACTCACAGGATGAGAGAGGGCATTCCTCCTGCTCCAAAGGAATGGTTGGTCCACTTCTAGGTGAAGGACCCCCAGTCTTCCTATAGTCTCCAGGTGATATTCTTTCTTAGGGGTGCAGAAGGCTAGGTGAGAAGGTGAATGAGCTGCATATAGCAGCACTGAAATCATTGTTTCTTGAACCTGGTCCTGGGCCACCTACTCAGTAGTCAGGAAGGCTTGTTAAAATATACATGTCTGCCACCCACCCAGACCTAGGAGTCTCTCTGGGTGTGCAGCTCAGGGGATCCATTTTTGAAAAGCTCCCCAGGTGATTCCTCAGCTGTCAAGCTAGAGTTTGAGATCTGTTTCCTAAATGGTAATTACCTCTTTTCTTAAATGTCCAACAACTGAGTACTTAGGAATCTTAAAGGCCACCTTTGTGCCTTACTCCAGCCACCCAGTGCTTTTAATAGTTCCTGAGTATGTGTTTACACAATCTGCATTTTATGAAGTCCATAAAGACATATTTACCCAACAAGTCACCAGCCCTCCAAAGGTCAGCTTTCCTTTATTTGTATGAAAGGCACTTAACTCAAAGTCAATTAACACCAAGATAGAAGCCAATTAAGGCAAGGAAGTGAGCTGTTCATGCCGACATTCCAGCTGTAACTTTTGTCCCCAGTTGTAGCTTAGTTTTACAAGTCCCTTCAAGCCAGTTAATTCACATAACCTATGCCTGTGTGGCCCGTTACAACATGCAGGTAAAAGCGCCATTTGTCATGTCATCATGTGGGAGTGCTGTTTAAAAACATGTAATATAAGTAACTATTAAATGATGCCATGTTAGCACTTTTGCAACTGACCTAATCCCCTCTCTGCAAGCATCAGGGGTATCATAGGAATTTTGGGGAAAGGGAGACTCATTCTCCTTTCAGAGCCTGCTGTTGAATGAGTATTGCCTGGGTCCTGAGCTCTGATTTCCTCATTTGCAGCAAGTAATTCTTCAAAGAATGGCTGAGGATTAAATGAGATAACGTGGGTCATGTGCTCAGGATAGCACCCGGTAGGTAGAAAGCAATTTTAAAAAGGATGTCTGCTACAACTAATGATTGTTGTAACGTAAAATTGAAAACTGTGAGAGAGAACTAACCCATAAGCTGGCAGTTGCTGTAGGTCAAGAGCCTCAGTGGGTAGATTTTCCACAGTGAAGGCACCCAGAGTAAACAGCCTCAGGTCTTCCTCCACCAGCCAGGACCCAGCCACACACCAGCCTAATGCCCTGCACTGAGAACCACTCCTCACATGAAAGGTATGGCAGTGTAACAGGCTCCCTCCTGTTTCACTGTAAACCCTGTTCATGACATCTTTCAACCCAACTTCCTACCATAAATACCTCATTCGCAGGAGAAAAAATGGTGAGCTTCTCTTGATTTAGGAACTATTTTTAGCTAGTGAGGTTAAGAATTGGGATGGTGAGTACAGATAGTGATTTAAAAAAAAAAGACAGCCTGAGAAGATTTATTCAGATGTCACGAATATGCTAAAGTTCTGGGCGGAGTGGGCAGGGAAGAGGGATAGTCCTTTGTAGACTACCTGTAGAATCCTTGGCATCAGCACACAAAGTTACACTTTTTCATTTAAAATTATTCTTAAACTGCTTTATCAGGAAATGAAATTCTTGTTACTTGAAATGAGGCCATCAGGGTGGTTTTGTTCTTTTTCAGTGTCAGGTGTAAATTAGGAAGATCTGAGTTATAGGGAGACAAAGGCCATAGGATTTAGGCCAGTGCTGTCCAGTAGAAATACAAGGCAAGCCACATAAGTAACTTTAAATGTTTTAGTAGCATTATTTCAAAAAGTTAATTAGAAACAGGTAAAATATTTTTATTTAATTCAGTACATCCAACAATTATCATTTCACCCTGTAATCAGTATTAAAAAATTATTAATGAAATATTCTGCATTATTTTTGTTACTACACCTTTGAAATGCATTGTGTATTTTACACTTAGAACATATCCAGATCAGTTGTATTTCACATGTTCATTAGCCACATGTGGCTATTTCCTACTAAGACAGACCTGGGTATGAACTTCACTCTGCTGCTTATTAGCCGTGTAACCAAGGGTAAGTTACCTGAACCTTGCAAAGACTCTGTGACCCAAATGTTAAAAAGAGAGACCATAATACCAACTTTTCAGGGCTTTCCTAACCAAGTTTTAAGTTGGATAATGTATGTACATAAATATATGGATCTATGAAGAGGTTTTTTGCGAATGGCATCCATGATTTTCAAGATCTCCACTGTTAATTGTGTATAGTATGGATTAAGGGATAAGAGTTATGATGAAAACCGATGTTAGGATGATATTTATGGGCTGAAGAAGAATTTCAAAAACCTGATCATTTCAGGGACTGGAGACTGGGAACTTGTACACAAGCATTGGAGAGGATCTCTGGTTCTGGTTGGAGCAACTTGCTCAGCGCTTTGACCAGTTTGAAGAAGAAGCTGTACAGGGAATTCCTATAGGAATTGCTATGGCTTCATCAAAACAGTCTCAGGCAGGGAAATCTGGTTTCAGATGCAGACTCTGCCCTTTTTATCGCATATTGCTCTTCCTAAACTTTAGTTTTTTTGTCTGTCAAATGGAACCAGTATGCGACTTGTGAGGATTCAATTAGACAACACCTGAAAGTGCCTGCTGCGCATCTGGCACATCTGAGGTGCCTAACATGTGCCAGGTGGTTGTTGCTGGCACCTGGAAAACAGTTTCAATTTAAAGCCTTGTTGAGGGGGTCTGCGGTCCAGACAGAAGGGAAGAGTTGCTCCTCTGATAAGCAGCTTGAAATGGAACCAGCAAGAAAGAATAGGGGCCCAAGAGACTGGTTTTGTGAGGAACTATCTTTGGAGCTGAAAACAAACTGATAAATCCTGTCTATGCCAAGTAAAAATGGGCGTGGAGAATTTAGAGCCAGGCACTCATTGTTAATTGAATTCTGAGACTCTCTTAGACTGCACTAAGGATTTGTGACTGTGAAGGAGCCAGAGGGGACTACAGAAGAGTAATAAGAAAGGAGAGGAGAGGGGGCATGGCCTGGGTTGGTGGCATATGGCCTTCCACTTGAGATGTGTCCTGAGCATTTTGATAATTCTTTTTCCTGACCCTTTAGTCCTCTGGCTTCCTTGCCCAGCTTTTGATATATTTTTTGTTGTTGTTCTGGAAAGTAAAATTATTACTAGAATGCCTTTTACTTTTTTGTGCTAATAATATTTTAAGACAGTCCCAAGAACCAAGGGAGAACTGTCTTCAAAATGGAATTCTGGGGAGTTCCCAAGGTGAAAGATGAATGGATACAGTTCCTTCGCAGGTAGAAAGACAAAAGTGATTCAGCCACAGAGAATAAGTCCAAGTTGATATTTTGATTTAAGCAAACCAGACACAAAAATCTAGATTTGCAAAAAGCACGTGAATGAGGGTGTGTGTAACAGTCACTGTATACAAAAACTCAACAAAAAATTGCTTGAATAGTGTCCCCCCACCCCTTGCAGAGAGAGAAACTGCATGCCACTCACCCAACTTTGATTTACCTGCAGTTAGTTCTTCTGCATCTGTGGCCACATTACAAATTAGAGCCCTCTCAGCTGAATCTTTACTTGATGAGGACAATTTAAATGGTCCTAAAGATTGTCATTTGATGGGTTTTCACTGCTTGTGGTGTTTTCTAGAATTCAGGCATAGGTATTCACCACTACCACCACACACATGCATAGCCATCTCAAGTTCGTGTTAACTTGTGATTTGGGAGTTTTTTCATTGTTGGTTCACATTAGCTCTGAGGTTAGAGACTTTCTGTCTTGGGACATTTAGCCACGAATAAAGGAGCCAAATGCCGCATTTGAGAAAGTGACTAAACTTTCCACTGCCCCAAGTAATTAGTGTCCAGTGACTTGGACCAGAAGCCCAGGCTGGTGTCAGTGGATGGCCCTGCCTCACTTGTGGGACTGAGCACTCGGGATTGGGTGGATCTTATCTCTAAGGAAGTTGCGGCTCCCTTTATCAGGCCATTCTAGTGGAATGGGTTCGCTCCCTGCAAAGGAGAACTTGATGTTAACTATTTCTAGCCTGTCTTTCACCTGCAGCAAAGAGGGTTCATTTGCCAAGCAGAAGGAAAGTGAAATAATACATTCTGAAGTGTTACTGCCTGCCCCTGACATTCCATTCTCCCCTCCCTTAAAAAAAGTTCTCCCCAGGGATGAAGTCAGGCCATCCCAGGAATGATGTGCAGAGTTTAATGACCAGCTTCATATCTTCGACCTGTTAGGCACTTGTTACTTTCTCTCTGAAAGCTCCTTGTGATCTTGGAGACACACTTGTGTGCACAGACATGAGCTGATAAAATATTGGTGCCTACCTAGCAAAACTGGGGTCTTTGATTTAGAGGAGGGCGGAAGGGCAAACCTGGTCTTGCTTTTTTTAACATTTCAATTCATTATTCTTGATCACTGTAAAGAGGGAATTACAAGGAGGTTGGAGGACTAGAAAGTTAGTGGGTGGAGAAGATTAGGAAATCCTGGTTTCTCATTTTCTCTGTGGGGTACAGGCTATGGGATTTTCTGTCTCCAGGGTGGTGATTGTGGCTCTGACATTTGCCCAGACTCTGTGAGGACCTCCTACCTTGGAGTGAGTGCCTTCTCTTCTGACTTCAAGGCAATGATATCAGCTCCAAGTTGTGTACATCAACAACTAGGCCACAAAAAAAGCACCATTTTACCGGTGAGGACACAGGCCTGAGAGCCAAACCCAGGCTACATGGTTGGGGAATGGAAGCGCCTGATTGGCCTGGTTGTGTTCTTGCAGGGATCATCCAAATGAAGGCTAAGAAGCGGCGGGGGGCAGGGTGGTGGTGGGGGGGAGGCAGGCTGCCATTGAAGGAGGGCAGGCTTGGAGAATTCATTTGCAATAGCAAAGAGTGCAGAGAAGACAGGCACTCTGCGAAGAGGCCCTAGGTTTCCTCAAACAGAAGTGCTCTGGGTAGGAGGAGGAAGAGAAGGAGGGCAGAGGAGCCTGAGGACTGTGGAGGAGCTCAGATGTAGCTGCTTAAATTAGTTCAAAGTGAGAAATGTAATTACTATACTTGCTCAAACCAAATGTCTGAACATTGTTATAAAATGAGGTGTAATCACAGAAAAGAAGATTGCAGCGCAGCATCACTCCCACAAAATAGCTTTTGTGCTCTCGGGATCCTGCGGTGCTGATTAATCTTTTGGGGGTGTTGACGTCCCATTAAGTTCAGGTGTGTGGATTGGACTTAATTGGGGGAGTTATCGTCCTGCTCATTTGGACAATTATTCACAGCTACTTTGCACTTAAAACAAATTTGTGATAGAGGAGAAAAGAATCACCATTAAACATTTTAGCTAGGAATGTTTGGGGTCAGAATAAAATAGGATCTAAGCAAGAGGGAAAACTGAGGATGATTTATGGCAACAGGCCCTTGTTAACTGCTATTTGAATGATAAAAGGAAAGATGAAAAGGATATTTTAGTAACTTCCTGGAAACCAGTGTCCTCTAATATTTTTCCGTTGGCTGCTTGCTTTTCTTCACCAAGCTGAAATATGCTATAAGAAAGTAAGTGGAGTTCTGATTCTGCCATTTGTTAGTCCTGTGATCTAGAGCAGTTTAAACTCAAAGCCTTAGTTTTCCCTTCCTGGAAAATTGGCTGATGTAGGTACAGTTACATGAGAACTCCTGGCACAGAAGAAAGCACATGGTAAGTACTAGCAAGCTGCCATTATCATTATTTCTAATCATGTTTATAGCATCGTACTGCACCAAAGGTAGTCACAAGACAGGAGGGAAAGTGGGAATGAAAGGTCTTTCAGGGAGCAGGTGTCTGGAGCTAAGTGAGATTGGTCCAAGAAAGGTTTCCTAGACCAGTTGTTGAAGAGGTAGGGATTTGTTTGGCAGAAGAGAAAGGGTGATGTCCAAGCTGGGATTGTGGTGCATGGGATGATGGAGCTGGGTCTGCATTTGTAAGAAAGGAACATGCAGTTTTGTAGGTTTAAAAACTGAACCCTGTATTCTGTGGTTTCTTTCTGATCCTGTGTCCAAAGCTTGGGGAGGGTTGGGTCTCTCAACTTTCAGCTCCCAGAGACACCCCCCCCCCCCCGGTCTGTGGACAGTAGGGTTTAGTTAACAAGAGGGCAGAGCATTTGCCTGTTTTGTTCACTGCTGTTTTCTGTGCCTGGCATAATAGAGGCTCAAGCAGTATCTGCAGATGAATGAATAGGAGTACAGTATGAATGAATATCTACAATAAATTATACGTGTTCCTTGAGAAAACTTGCCGAGAAAACTGCCATTATTGAGACTGTTAGGTCATCCAATAAAGAGAAAAGAGAAACTTTTAAAACAACTTGGTTTGGTAACACAGTTGTTTATACTTGTGCTTACATCTAGTTACCATGAATTTCATAAATATATTTAATGTATGGGACTAACTTTGTGAGTATATTATATATATTAACTTTATTTTACATGGTTGTCTTAAAACAATTAAGGGGAACATTATTAGCTTGAGCATTCCTTTTTCAAAAACTGATTATGCTACGGATTCTGGAGTAAAGAGTTTATTATATTCACCTAACTGTCCTCTGACTAGTGTAGTACTGAGCAAGTGCCCTGAGATCGAGGCTCCTGGACCAGGGCTCTGACAGGCATGTGAACCACCTGGGGTCTTGCTAAACTGTAGGTTCTCATTCAGTAGATCTGGGGTGGAGGGACTGACAGCATGGATTTCCAAGTTTTCCCATGCTGCTGCTGCTCTTCAGACCATGCTTGGAGTAGCAAGACTTCAGTTTGTCTTTAGTGTGTATTCTAAAGATGTCTAGCATGTCTTACTCTAAGTGTAGACTTCTCTTAACCGAATCTCTTCTGGAAATGGTTGTTTCCTTGGGAGGGCTGTTGTTCAGTCTGTGCATGGTTAATATAGTACTGCCAAGTATAGCTGCTCCTGGAAGCTTGGACATTTCAGGATTCAGTGTGGATCTTGAGTAAAGCCTGATGCTTTATATTTGGCTTTTGGGAATGTATTTAGGCTTTTGGATGTAAATCAGATGTTACTGGGTTCAGTGTTGGCTAAAAGTATGAATTACGCCAATAAATTCTTTGGCAGAAGTGTAAAGTGCCCCAAACGTTGTAGATTCACTTTAACCAAATGTGCTCATCACTGTCTAACCCTTTTTTGGTTAATACTAAAGCAAACCTTATGTAGTCTTGCAAAATAGAAACCTTAATATGATTCTTTGCATGTCTGTACAATGCCTATTGATTTCTAAATTGCCAGAATTTCTTCAGCTGCATCTGCTTTGTGGAATTACATTACTGCAATTCAGGCAATAACATAGGTGTGAATTTAACTTCTAGTTTGTATTAAGGTGCCGTGATTGCATAGTGAACTCTGACAGGAATTACTGTTTGTTCACTAGGGCTTCACCTCCTTAGGTAGTAGAGCACCCCAGGGACACAGACCTTCCTCCTCCTTTCTCTCTTTACAGGCCTGCCTGGTTAGCATCTTGTCCCATGGCTTTACACACCGTCCAGGCTGGTCATTCCCAGAACCTCCAGGCTTGTGTCATCATCGCCACATGGACGTCTAACATGCATCTAAACTTAAATGTTCAAAACAGAACTTCTGATCCTTTGAAGTGGGCAGCACACTTTTCCACCCTTCCCTGTCTTGACATATGACATTACCATTCACACAGTTGTCCAGATCTCACATCTCATGATATCTATGCTCTCATACTCCTACACCGCTGTCTGCATCTGATTTATCAACAAGGTTGTCTGTTGTTCCTCCACAAGAAAATGAAATTGCCCTTTATTTTCTTGGCAGTTCTCTCCCTTGATCAGCCTGCTACAGTCTCACCTAAAGCATTGCTGTAGCCCTCTGGCACCCTCCCTCACTCTCGCCGCTGTATAATACATTTTCTTCAGAGTAGCTAAATGATCTTTACAGAAACCACATTGCTTCATGTCTCTCCTTGCATAAAACTTTCCAGCAGTTTTCTGTTGGAAACTCCTGACCTGGTTTTCCAATCTCTGGATTCTTGCCTTGGCCTGTATCACACATTCTGCTCACCTGGTACCATTTTTCTACATGCCAGGCAAGCTCTTTCTTGTCTTAGGATCTTTGTATTGGCCATTCCCTCTGACTAGAATTCTTTTCTGCTCTTCATGTCACTGACTCCTTGATAATGGTATCTGAATTTAAATGTCAGCTCCTGAGTTGAATTCTCTGATCCTAGTCACCCTCTGTTAGTTACATCACTTGACTTTAAATCTGTGTAGGGCTTACCGCTGTTGATTTGTATGTTCATGGTCTATCTCCCTGTATGTGAACAGGAATCTCATTTGTCTTTTCTCTAGTGTTTACTAGTGCCTGGAAAATACCTGAACATAGTAGAATCATAACTATTTGTTGAACAAATGCATGCAAAAACTTGAATAAATGAATGAATAAATGGAATGCAAAAACTTGAGCATTTTACCAGTATTGGTATTTATATACTACTATTTGAGCAAAAAGTAAAATAGTAAACTTATTTCTAAATGTTTGGGTGTTTTGTTTGTTTGTTTGTTTGCTTTGTTGTATTATAAAGAAGCAATATCCAGAATATGTTGAATTGTGAGATCTTGCGACTGTAGGCTTGCATAGAGCACCTGATCCTCCTGGCGATGTTTGAGCTCCTAGGAAACCCACGTGCCTTTAGAATTACCTAAGAAAAATTAACAGATGTTTGTATGTTTTAATATTCTGATTGTTTTACATTTTATAATCTGAGTGGTCTAGCATTTAGTTAGTTAAAATCTCGACCCACTGTTATTGGCAAATACTTCTTGGGCTCTTAGTGTACTATATGTAAATCTTTGTACTTGATGCTAGAAGGGGAAAAAAATGGTATGAGACATGGTTGGTAACTGACCTTGTAATTCTGTTTGTAAACATTCAGTCCTTGACTTCTGCTTAAATGTAGTAAACTGAACAAGCGTATATATCTCTGCTTCCTCCTAAAACTCTAATAAAATGATAGTAAAGAATAAAAACAGTATAAACCCAGAAACCTTCCAGAGAGATATCAACCAAATTTCGCAGGATGGGATGCCAGTGTGTGAATGCTGATTTAGCAGAGCAGAGAAAGCTGAAACCAAACTGCCTGCTGAGGTGGATGGTGCAAAGTTGGGGTTGGATCAACGGAACTTTCTGCTATAGAATCCTAACAGCTCGAGTTCTGGATGCAATACTGCACAAAAACAGAGTGAAATAACATTTCATCAGAGCAAGGGAGAAAAGAGAGAGAACACCTTGAAATCTAGGAAATAGGGTTCAATATAAAACAAATGGAGAGAAAAAGCCCCAGCAATGCAGCCACACATTTAGACCCTGAAAACAGCCAGTCTAGATGGGGATGCAGCATGGATGGTTCTGGAAGGAATAGTACTAAGAGCAAAACAACAACAACAAATAAAACACTCAATGCTATTGAGAGGAAGTTTTTGTGTTTTTTGTTTGTTTGTTTGTTTTAGCTCTGGCCCAGTTTGTAGATGATATAGTAATTAATACATGGTGAACCAAGCAAAAATTTTAAAATGTCATTTTTATTGTAGGAATAAAAAAAAAGTTACAAGAAAAAAAATATGACCATTGACTTTTACAAAGTCAGCTGTAAAGAGTATCACCAAATCTCGATTTAATTAAAATGTCATATAACTAAGATGGCGGGAGGAGGAGAATTGTAGAAGAGCCAGGATGATATGAGAACTAAACTTGAGAACACCAGTAGATAATCGCTAAAATTGATGCCAGAAGGGTTGTGCATCAGTGATCTTGTGGGGAAAGTATTCACACCTACCTGTATATCCTACAAGGCTGAGAATAGCCCTGTCAGGTGCTTTGAAAGAAGTGACATGTTACCTTCTATTGTAAGCAAAGGGCTAAAAAAGGTGCCAAAAATGTAGGAATTTGATGGGAAAAGAGGGGAGATTATCTTTGTGTAGGCAGTTGAGAGTAGCTTCACAGAAGACAGAGAAATTGAGTTTTGCCATGATGGATTGGTAGGGTTTGGGTAAAAGGGAAAAGAGAAATATGTCCTACGCCACAAACTACTCCAGCTGTCAGTGAGAAAAGTTAATACTGCTCATTAGTTCAAGATTGTGGTGATGAGGACTGGGTTCTTGTTTAGTACTGTCGTTGGCTGATTTCTGGCAGGCCTAGATTATCTGCAGGATCATTGTTATAAGGGTGAGGGTCTCAGAGGCCAGCCTATGTAGATAATATAAGCGTGACAAATGGGGGTGCCAAGATGTAGTATGCATTTTTCTTTATCTAAATTTTTCTACTTCCGTATTTCATTCAAAACAGAAAAGTCAAGTTGTTTTCTTTTTCTGATGGCCATGACTAAATTTTTCTTGCATGAACAGTTCTTATGTTCTTATTTAAAAGAAGAATTTGGCATATGGCAGACCTCCTCATGCTATCTTTAGTTGGTTGGGGGGTGTAAGTGATTAAGAATGCAGCTGTACTTGCTACCAACACATGCTTTTAAGGAGTGAACTGCTAAGCAGACAGGCCTGGTTAGAAGTTTAGAATAGCCTCTTGGGATCAAAGACCTAATTTTTCAAGCACACGATATACAAGAGTCCTCTCAGGATTGAAGCTGTTTGCACCCAGAGGCAGCATGACTTATTTGTTTAAAATGGCGGCCACTCTTGGCTCTGGAGAGGCAGGCATGCTTCACTTGGAGTAGACAGAAGGAGGCTGACTTCACTTTACTTTGTATAGTTTGGCTCCAGTGCTTCTTTGGAATGAAACATTCTTTACTTCTCCAGTCTGTCCTTAGGACAAATCCATCTCTGTCCTGTTGCTCAGTTACACCGTGGTGCTGGGTCCTTAGTCTTCAAAGCTTGGAACACCCTCTTACCTTTCCTCCAAAAATTTGTTTTTTCAACTCAGCAAATATTTACTGACTTTCTGCCATACTCAGGACTGTGTGGAAAACACAAAGATGAATCAGACATGGGACTTGTCCATAAATGTTGTCAGGACATCTTGCAGTAGGACAGGCACACAGGAGATTTTACCATGAAGTGCTGCAGAATGGTGCCATGTGCTGTAGGTATTTAGAAGAGGAAGGAGATTAGATGGGCGGGTTTCAAGTTAATCCTCATGGAGAAGGTGCCATTTGAGTTGAGCCTTGAAGGACAGGCTTATTGGTGCAGAGAGGGAGGTGTTTTAGGCAGAGGTATATAACACATGGGCTATATGTAGCAAGAGGACAGATGGAGAATTGGAAGAAAGAGTAATCACTGCTTATTGAGTTCTCACTATACGCCAGGCACCTGGCTGTGGTACCCTTGTTATCCCATTTAATCCTCATAGCAACTTCTTTCCTGCTAAGAAAACTAAGGCCTGGAGCCTTTCAGTAACTTGCCCAAGGAAGCTCATTAGTGATAAGAATGGGGATCTGAACCCAAAACAGTCTGATTCCAAATTTCAAACTGTCGGCTTCTGAAACAGAGCAGGCATCAGTTAGAGCAAAAGATAATTGAAAGGGAAGTGGAGTAATTCGAGAGGTGAGGTTTAGAAAAAAGTGGTTGGGGCAGATGGAAGAAAGAACCTTGAATGCTGAGGTAATTACTCTGTAAGCAGCAGGGAGCCACTGAAGGTTTTTAATGGGGTGTGCTGTGGCCACAGCAGGGATTCCAACTGTAAGGCAAAATATTTGAGTTCATCACTATGTGCCAGATACTATTCCAGGAACCTGACACCCCTAATGTCACTTAATCCTCCTAACAGTCCTATGGGTAGGTGCTATCAGTGCCCCTTTCTACCAATAAGGAAACTGATTAAAGATATAGAGAGATTGACTTCTAGAAGAGCAATTGAATATGATGTGTGAGATGGACTTGAGTTAGAGGCAGGAATCAGGCTGCAGGAGCCCAGTGAAGATGGTGACGCGGGGAGGGGAGGAAAGGAAGTAGTGGATGTGAGAGAGTTGAGGTGCAGCTAACGGTGAGAGTCCACATGGCAGAAGTTTCTGATTTCCATCTTGTAGGGTACAGTTGAGAAGAGCCCTGGGGAGGGTAAGCAGGGGGTGACAAGTCACTTTCCAACACCACAAAAAGACTTGAAGAGTTAGATTGGAACATACTGCCAACAAATGGGGCAAAAGCCTCTGAGGGTGGATTTAGCGATGGGCGTTAAAGTTGGTAAATGCAGAGTGTGGAGGCAGGGGAACTGGGACCACATGTGGAGCAACACTGAACTCTTAGATCTTAGGCTGGAGAGAAACCTGGAATGGAATGAAGAACGTCAGGCAGGGGACTTGGATGGGCAGCCAGTGGGTAGCATACATCAAGAAGGAGCTGGTGATGAAGAGAAATTTCTGGATGTGGCAAATCCTGGTCACTGTGTACCTCTTGGACCCTTCAGGTGTGTTCTTTTTAAGTTTAAGTGGATCAGGTGACTGTTCGATTTATGAAACTTACAATGCTAAGAAATCAGTCTTCGGATAGGGTGCATTCCCCAGCCAGACTTGGCCCAGAGGTAATTATTGGCTTTGTGTTTATTGAGGCTGCTTTGAAATAGAAGGTCTATTAAGCCCTTGCATGGTCCATTCACAACGGCCTCCTGGTTTCTGTCAGATGGGAGGCCTGTGTAGGGTGCCAGCAGCCACCCCCGTCTGTGACAGGCCTCTATAAGTAGCACCCTTTGCCAGACGCCTGTGAATTTTGAAAGCAAGGATTTGTCTGCAGAATCTTTCTGAACCTAATGATGTAGACTTGCTTAGTTGTTGAAAGATGGTTGGTCTGTTTCTAGCATAATAGCTACCTGAGAGAAGATGAGAATTTAAATTGTTCACTGGACTTTTAAAAATTTACATATGAGAAAATGTCTTATCCACAGAAGCATATGACACAGGAAAGCTTTTTTTTCCCCAAGTAGCAGCCACTATTAATTGACATTTTACAATTTTCTTATCTGAGTACATACTTTTCATACATTCTTAGTACTTCTCAACAGTTTTTACTTGTGTGGTTTTAAACCCATTTTAGAGATGAGGAGCCCAAGTTCAAATGGTAAATACTCAAGATCCCCTAGCTGGTAAGTGCCAGAGCTGGGATCGGAACCTGGATCTCTGACTTTACCATGGCTTTCTGCTCTCTTTCTCAAGAGTAGCCTGACAATTGGCAACACTGACTGCTAACTGATTCAGTGAATGAATGAATTCTCTAAAAAGAGTAGTCCATATTGCTTCCTAATATAAGAGAATATTTGAGGTGGTTTGGAGAATGGGTCACGGACCAGGAGACACCAAAAAAAATCTTATATCTGGTAATTTCCTTTAATTATTAAGAAAAAGTCTGATTATTCAATGCATCAATATTGAATAAAATTGCACTCTTCAGCTCTGGATTTGGGAAAGGGGATGGGGTTGTAGATCCATGTAGAGGGCAGGTTGGGGAGAGATGCCACATTCCCCACATGTGGTGCTTCCCACATCAGTACCACATCTGTGTCTAAAAGGTGCTTGAATGCTATACTTAGGATTATTTTGAATAACATGACTTGTTTTTATCTCTGCAGCAATAACTTTGTATAAGAAAAATAGCTGGTTCTATGATCTTTTGCCTATGGAAAAGGAGGCAGGGTATAGATCTGTTTTACACTCTTGACAGGCTCCTCACAGTTCTTTTATTCCTGTTTAGTGGCAGTTAGAATCTGTTACTCATTGAGTTATGGGGCTGGAAGAGCCTGTCAGACCACTGGGTCCCCCTTTCTCATTTTTCACTGCTCTGCTTTCATCCCTCATCCTTTCCATGCAACTTCCAACAATCTACTAAAAAAGCACTTTAGAGAGCTAGGGCTGGAGAAGGAGGAGAATTGGGTGTCCCTGGCACAGTTCTGATCAGTCCTTTTCATTGTTAAGTATACAGCTTGTTAATGACCTGTTTCATTACTGAGAGTAGGTCTAATGCAGATCCCCAGTTTGTACCCTGCAGATTTAATTTCGGACAATTTCTTCATTTCATTGTACTGTGGGTTTTATGATTTCCTTCAGATGTAGAACCTCATATTTTAGTTCAAAATTATGAGATGAATATTAACAAAAGGAAAACCCTAAAAAAAAATCAGCTAGAAGAACACATAGGTAGATATTTAACTCATCTCTAAAAGAAGAATTGTCCACACATAAAATGGAAGAAATTACAGAGGAACTCATTGTTAGGTTTTCAAACTTTTGTTTGTGTTATACCACAGACAGATGTGCAGAAAAAGCTTGCCTTGATTGTGATATAGTTAATATAAACCTGTAAAGAGTTCAGAAAATTACAAAAAGAGATACTAAGGCAACCAGTGGAAAAAGACAGTACTGTAAAAAATGCCAAGCTAACTGCTTTAAAAGAAAAAAATAGTTTGCTAAACATTAAACAAAATAGTAACTTCACAAATTATAAAAGCAATGCAATGAAAACATAATAGAAGTTTTATAGCAGTTATTCACCAATTGTTACAGTAATACAAATGAAACAATAGGATTTTTTTACTCTTATCAAGTAGAAAAATGTTTTTAAATGCTGGTATGCCTTTGGGAAGAGGGTGTTTTTCATACACTGTTGTTGGGAATAGAATTTAATATACCTTTTCTGGAAAGTAATTTGGTAATATTTATTACTTTTTTTTTAAGTTCATCTTAATTCTCTTCAAGAAATTTCAATAATCAGATGAAAATACATTTTATGGGCAGTCGTGTTTAAAGTTATGTGAATGTTGATAATGGAGCCCAGGAGAGTGGTTAAGCCACAGAGAACATTCATATGACCGGATAGTGTACAGCCTCAGAAAACGGTACTTTGAAAGAATTATTAATTATATAGGGAATACAGTATTACGTTAAAACAGGACACAGAGCTGTATATCTACATAACATAATCCAAATTTTGCCTAAAACATATGCATAGCAAAAAGACCAAGGAGAATTCCACCAGTCTGTTGGCACTGGTCATGGTCATTTCTGAACTGCATTGTTCTGGGCATGACTCTTGTTTTTGTTTGTTTGTTTGTTTTTAATGTACTTATTAAGGTGACCAACTGTTCCAGTTTTCCCAGCACTGCCCTGGTTTTAGCACTGAAAGGCCTGCCCTGGACAGTTGGTCACTCTAGTGTATATGTATGCATATTGGGATGAATTTGTGTTATTCAGCAGGAAGGGCCAACGATAGTGACAAATGACAAGCTGATGGGGCCTGTGTGTGAATAAAGCAACCAGTTTTCTGGTAATAAAATTAATATGGCTTATTTTAGAAAACATAGGGGGAAAATATCCAAAAAAATTTTTTCAACACTTGTGGCCAGTATGTTCTAAATGCTTTTGGTGCTTAACACTTGTTAAATCACAACCCTATGAAGGAAGTACTTTTCTCGCATCTCCATGTAGAGGCATAGAGGGATCGAGCAATTGTCCAGGGTCACACAGCTCTCGAAAGAGTCTGCATTTGAACTCAGGCAGTCTGGATTCAGATTCTGGTCTGTTAACCGCCTCCTGCATCTCTACAGGTCCCCCCAGTCCAGCTACTCTTGTTGCTACTCTTCTTTGTCGTTCTTGCCCACAGAAAGCTGAGTTGGCCACACTCTACTTAATGCTTCTTCACTGCAGGCCCTGTCATGGCCAGGACTTCCATTGACCTCGAACTGAGGAAACACCTTCCTCCAGCCTGAGCCTGGGGTGGGGATTTCCATAGTGGAGTTGCTGGCCTCTGGTGATAGAGTTCTTTCAGTTTTGCCACATGATCTTGTGGCAAAGGGCTGAGTCCAGGTGCAGGCTTCTCCTTTTCCTTTATTTTGCTGAATTTGGCTCATCAGCCATCCTCTGTGAAGGTGATTTTGGCTTCTCTGTCCAGACCATCAGACATGTCTGTGGGCATTAGAGTCTTCCATCCAGGTTCTGGACTGTGTACATTTCAGGATGAGTCTGAACCACAGGGAGAGGGTGACGTATATCAGGGTAATGATCTTTAGCTTTACCAAGACCCCCGTGATTGCACGATGCTTTGTTAGCAGTGGATGATCTCTGGGTGGTGTATCACAAACAGTATTTTACTTTTTCTCACCTGTCTTAAACATTTCTTAAAACTTTCTTTACTTTCCAGATTTTAAAAAAGATTTCAAAAATTTTTTTCTTATAATGCAGTTTTACTTTGGCAGAATTTCCAGCTCCTTCAAAATCTATGTGTTCAAGTTAGAGCAACTCCATTTCTGTACCAAGAAGAAATTCCTTCAGTTATTGTCTGAACTTGTACCTTGCTGAGAACTGTGCCAGAGTTTCTGGTTAATTGTTTGTTTTGTCACATTAATTGAACAATGAGAGGGCATTGACATTCCCCTCCCATGAGGTGTAGGCACAAAATCTACTTTTTTTTTTTTTTTTGGTATATGTTAGGGAGGGCTGGTAATATTTTATGCTTTCAAATCTTAGAAATCTTTTAAGGATGAATTAAACAAAGTTTTAGAGATGAGATATTTAAGCTAGAACAAAGTTTAAATATGGACCTTGTTTGTTATATTTTCAAAACATCCATGTGTTTCTTTATCCTCTTCCAAAAAGTCCAAAAGTCTAAGTCACCATCCCCCTGCTTAACAAACTTTTTTGGAAGGTAAGAAGGAAATAATGCAGCAAAATTATTCTTTCACACTTGTAAAAAAAGGGCATCTTCAGAATTTTTAGTGTTCACAGGGAAGACTGCTTCTCATGGCAAGATGTTCTCCTTAAAGAAAAAAGACTAATACATCACTGTATGGTTTCTTCTCTGGAAGAGGGATGAGATATTTGCTGGGGTGAGAACAGGGGAGAAGTCCCTGGTAGATTCCTGAAATGGGGAGAGCTGTGAAGTGAAGGGCCTCTCATCCTTCAGAGGAAGAGGGATGGGGGCCTGAAAAGCTGGAGCGGGGGAACAGGCCTGGCCAGGCAGAATTCCTAGAGCCTGGGTGCCCGCCCACATCTCCCTCCCCAAGACTAGCACCCTGGGGAATTGTTAGAAATGCAGAATATCTCCCCTCTCCCTACTGAACCAGGATCGGCTCTCCCAGGTGATTCACCTATACTGCCTGTGGTATGATACTGCCTGAATTGGTGGCTGCCCAGGAGAGCAATTTACCCCTAAGCCAAGGAGAATGGGGGAGAGGGTGGGCTAGGAGCTAGACTGAGAACGATCATTAAATAAATAGTATAATAATCTAAATATATAATAATTATAATACATAAATTTATAATAATGGACCAGATGCTCAGGCTTTGGGTTTTGCTTTGGGTACCTAGAAAGTGATCAGGAACACAACAGGAATGTGTGTCTGTGTGTTTGGGGTAAGAATCGCTCCATGGATAACAGCCCCTAAGAGCACATGGTAAACACCCCTGTGAGACCAGGCTCTCTCCTATCACCCTCACCAAGGCAAACAATAGAAGTCTTCATGAGGGTCCTCCCTATATTCTCTGGGCTCAAGAAATCACCAAAATGGAGTCACAAGCCTGTGGATTTTGACTGATTTGAGCACCGCCTTGATGGAATAAGAGTGGGGACCTTAGCTGGGAGGCAGGCAGGGGCAGGTGGGGCAGCCTGCCCACATGGTGCCCTGGGCTAGGTATTACCTCATCCGCCTATCCAGCCCTTAGTTGGTGAATGATAAGTCTTTGGCTCGGCCTGTAATGGGAGATACGCGATCCTTGAGGGCTCAGATTCAGAATTTCATAAGCTCTAGATTCACTCAGGTTGAACTTCTCCCTCACATACCTTGTATTAGAATAAGAAACTGAACACAGCTTGTGGGGGAGGCAATGGCCTGGTTTTTATGCCATGTAATGCATTAAACCTGCCATTGTCCTTAATAGAACCTCACTGCTAACTCGTGGATGGCTTTTATATATTTGCTCTCTCTCCTTCATTGTTTTTAAATTCTCTTTTTACATATATATAGTTAAATTTGCATTTTTAGTTAATATTCTAAACAGTTAGATCTAAGTTGGAAACATGCATTCTGTAATTTACGGAATTGATTAATATTTCTGATTTTGTTTAGCCAAATGCTATAGTATCTTTGGAGTTCACATGTACACAGTTACCTAACCTTTCCAACATAGGTACTATTCAAAAATAATTTTGAAGCATTTAGCAGCATGTTTTGAAAATTTTGAATTTTTCACTTATTGATATCAAAATTGAATATGTTTAGCTATAGTCCTTGTTAAGTATACTGAAACCTGAGTGTGCTAACCATTATTTTGTGCAAAAACTAACTGATCAGGGTTACAAATTATTAGCTATTAAAATTAGAGGCCTCTGTTGGAGGGATTTCATACTCCCTTTGTGGTGGATCATAACTGGAGAACAGTGACTGAAATAGAAAAAGTAAAACAACCAAGGACAGCAAATATAGACTAAGGAGGAGATTGCTCTGGCAGCCATTTGGAATATATCTTGTCAGTATTCTGTGACTAAAACTGAGGCAATCATTATCAATTTAGTAACTAGCACATAACCACACCACACGAGCATTTAAGATACTCCCCACAAAATCACCCTGCTACAATGGGAGGGTCCCCTGACCCCCACATTGGGATTTTAGATGTTTATGATATTCACTGACTACTTCACAAAGTACTTTTCTGTAACATTAAAACTATCCTTCAATTTATTAAAAAAAGCTCCTTAAGAGCCATATATGGGAAATACTTGCTGGGTAACACATGGCAGGGAAAGTGGGTCTCTGAAGTGGATGTTTTAAAAAATGCTTTTATGTCTGGGACTGCTGAAACAATAAAGTGTCCTAAACATACAGAATGACAGCTGAAAAGCAAAAGCCTGAAATGTCCTTACTTAGACTACTAGAGCCTGCTACTTAATTTTGCTTCCTTTCAAACATGGGGCCCATACTGAATGGATGGAGATAATGTAATTTTTGACAAGTTTATGATTACAGGAAGACCTTCCTGGATTGGCAGCACTGTTCTGGGTCTTGGGGAATTAGAGTTGACCTTCCATTCTTAAGATGGAACTACTACACAATAAGCAAGTAATCCAGTAAATAAAAGTACAGTCTGTCCCCAATGCCAGAAGAAATGTGATAGAGAATAACTGATCCAGCCCTTACCTAGTGAGTACTGGCTCAGGGAATTTTAGCTGCTGTATCACTATTGTTGTTGTTGTAATTGAATGGTCTGTTGCAGGTGAAAGGTTCCTTGACTAAATTCGTGAAGACCTATATCAGATGGATCACTAAGTTAATGCCTGTGCTTTTCGACACAGTATTATTCCCCCTTTTTGCTTCATCATCTCCCATGAGTACAATCAGTTGACAATTGCTGGAAAAATCAACTGTGCCTGAATGTTTAGGAAGCTATTTGGGATTTCCAGTGGTTTTCTTTCTTTTAATAATAAAGCAGGAGGTCCCCATTTAGGGGGTAGCAGTGATCATCATTCATTTCTTCTGCTTCCTGCCGCCTTCTGCTTCTTTGCTCAATAGGAACTTCAGGGGAAACAAGATCTCATTTAAAGTTTCTAAGTAAGAAAATCCAAGGTTCTTGTCTTTATCCTACTTCCCAGTGGCAGTGTAAGGATATTCAGTGAAACATTGAGCACCATCTCTCCGGGTTCGGCACACCCCATGTCAGAGGGAGTAGGGTGAAAGGAGGCAGTGCTGGCAGCAGCCAGGAAAGTGGTGAGAGTTCTACTGCTGTGCCAGCTGGGCCACCTGTGAAGTCACTGCCAAAGTCAACATGTGCAGCCTTTGTGTCTGGCCAGCAGGTTTCATAATGGCGGTTAATGGAAGTTCCTGTTCAGACAGACGCCTTGAAATGCTTTGTGTATTTAGTCTCCACAGGGCCTGGGCTTTTCTCCTCTTATGGAAAAGCAAGATCTTCAGGGCATTTTTAATTCTGCCTTTAACCGGTCACTTGGCAAGATCATAGGAAGCTTTGTAAGTGGCTGTTAAAGGTGAAGAACAGTATTCTTAGTGACAGTTCAGTAGAAATTTATAGCTGACCTAATGTGTACCAAGTTTGTTCTGGAAAGGTAGCGGGGGGGGGGGTCACAAAATGACTAAGCAGTGGACCTGAGACCTGGGACTCTTGGTCTGATTAAGGTGTGGAGGAGAGACCGGTAAATAAATAACCATATTATAAATCAGCACCAAAGACTTGGTGGAAGGAGCATCTGCATGGGTCATGTGAGAGGGTGGGAGCTGACTTCCTTGTCTTAAAGTCTTCTTTGAGGGGTGGAATAAGTTTCAGTGCCAGTGAGGAGAGGTGAGAAGGATTATTCTCAGTAGTAGTAGCATCTGCTACCTTCTGGGGTCAGTCTGAGGGAGGTGTATGGAAGGGGACTGCCTCGTGTGTGCAATCTGTGCAGTTACACAGGGCCTCATGCTTAGAAGGGCCCCACAGTTGGTTTATTCTGCCATTCCATTTTAAACTTCTTAATTTTTTAACAGTAGGCCCCATTAATTATTTCCAGTTTGCACTGAGTCTTGCAGATCATGTAGCCAGTCCTGTGTATTGGAGGTGGATCTATAAAGATGAGTTGTGCCAAATTGTGAAGAGCTCTGTCAGTCAAGCTGCAGAAAATCTGGCTTTATTCTAGAAGCAGTGGGGAGCCATGAGAGGAGAGGTATGATGGCAGGAGTTTAGAAGGAAAACTGGAGAGGCTGGTGAGACCAGGGAGGCTGGCAGTCTGTGGATTGAGGCTGGAATAGAGCTACAGTTGACACATCTGGTGGAAATGGGCCAGCTTTGGGCAATAGGAACAAAGGCAGAGAGGGTGGTTGGAGATGGTTGGGGTTTCTAGCTGGTCTGGAGATTCCACTCAGCAACAGAAATGTAGGAGAATGGAGTCCCTAAGCCAGTGGCAGCTAGGCAGATGTTTTGCAGGAGTGGGGTAAGGCCCTTTCCAAGACCCGGAAATCTCTGGTGGGACAGCTTGTGGAAACATGCACTGCAGCTGCTTAGCTGCAGCAAATGACCTGCAGATCAAGGTTTTTGTCAGTATCGAGAGCTTCACTAGAACAAATATTCATCCAAAAATAAACTTCCCGTTCTTCCTGTTTTTATAACTTGCCTATTTCCTCTGAGTTTGAGGCTGGTGTCCAGTTCCGTGGGTTATTAATCTTCAGAGGATCAAGACCTCTATAGAAGTATTTCCTGTACATATTTATCTACCCAGCCCTAAATTATTTTCTCCAAATGATAAGAGAACTTTTCCATAATGGTGTGTCAGACTTTTCCTTTGAGAGATTTCAGTTACACACCCCAGCAAGTAAAGCTAAACCAGAAAGACTTAGCCCAGAACATGGGAAGCCCAAGTAATGGTGAAGAGTGACCTGAAGGGGGTTTTGATGGGCACTGTCAGTCACCTCCTCCAGGTTAAAGGTGGCTTCTTTCTGGACAGAGTCCTAGGGAGATAAAGTGACAGCTGCAGAAGGCCCCATTTGAGGAAATTTTAAATACCCTACTGAATGTCCACCAGGGAATAATAGCTCCAGAAATGTCTCTGACCCTTTGAAGGGTTCAAAATACCCCTCATTGGACCAGAATTTGTTCTTGAAACATCTTTCATCTATAAATAGGGCCTCTACCTTCCCCTTTTCTGTCACAGATGAGGGAATTAAGAGTATATTTGGTACTCATGACTGTGCACAAAGAAAAAGGGAAAAGCCACCTTGAAACCTGGGCCAAGTTCAGACCTGATAGACAAATAGACAAGCTTGGTTAACTCGGCAAGGGCATTCTCCTCATCGACCCAGTGAGTCTACCTGCCTTTGGGACACTTTCTTGGGTCTCCTACTTTCTCTGCTTACAAATCCCAAGCTAGCTTTCTGGTGGGTTATTTTTTAAATGTGAGCCTTCTGGTATGACTCTTGCAGAGAGGCCATGGGGACTGGCTGCGTGGGTGGCTGCTTGTGCCGCAGCGGAACTTGGAGAGAAGCCAGCTGCCTTTTACTGAGGCCTTCCGAGGTGGGGCTGAGATGTCATATTTTGCAGAAGGCACTGCTCCTCCCCCTTGGCAGCTCAGGTGACTGGATTGGGAATTACTGCTCCAGACCCTGGCCTGCTACTCTAGACCCGCACTGTCCAGTACCTCAGCCTCTAGCCTCCGGGGCTGTTGTGCACTTGAAATGAGGCTATGTGCTGTAAATGAGATGTGCTGTGAGTGTAATATACACGTCAGATTTTGAAGCCTTATTATGAAGAAAAAAAAAGTAAAATATCTTATTAGTAATTCTTTCATTTTGGTGACTTGTTGACATGAAAATCTTTTAGATGTTTTGGATTATGTAAGCTATATTTGAATTCATTTTGCCTGGTTTTTAGTTTTTTAATGTGACTACTAAAAAAATCAGCATATCCATATGGGGCTCACATTACATTTCTATAGGACAGAGCTGCTAGTCTATATTGTGAGATCAGCTGCCACTTGTGGCTTTGAAGCCAGTACCTTCCCAGAGTCAGGGAGGGTGAGGGAGGCCTATTTCCCAGGTGGCCTGGTTGGAGGAGGTGACCCAGCCCTAAATGGAGACTGCCTTTGGCGGTGGGTAGGATGCCTACTTCTAGGCAAAGAATTAATAACTTAATAAGCAGCATCAGGAATTAAAAAAAAAAAATCCTTTGAAAAGCACCCTTCCTAGTTTAATTTTTTTCTTAGCCTGCCTTGCAGACCAGCCTCCTTTCTGGAAGCCTTTTTTTCAGACCTAGAATTCTCCTGTCAGCATGGAACCTGCAGGCATGGTTTGTGTTGTCCAGAGGGACTTATTGTTTTATTTTCCTGTTTAGATTGTTCTTCTGCCTCCAGATCAGGCTAGTAGCTGCCAGCCCAGGACCTACCAGATAGGCCTGGGAAGCCACTCTTTCAGACCAGTCCTGTTGTGTCACACACACACACACAAACACACACCCTACCCCCCACCTCCTGGAGTGGTTACTCAAGTGTAAATATGTCTTGGGAAAACACAAGGTGGATGTGAAGCTTAGAAAACTCCTGCTCTGAGAAGTACAGAAGTACAAAGCCACAACCCACCTCCTGATGTTGGGGTGGTGTTTCAGGAAGAAAAAGGGGGGAAATTCCACTGGTGTTTGAAAGCCCCAAACAATTCCCTGTTGCAAGGAGGCATTTCACATTGACTTCAGAGGTCCAGGAAGTTCAGAGGTCCTGTTAAATTGTTTAGTTATCTTTTGCCAAAAGGATATTACATGGTGAAATTTCTGTGCTTGGGCACCTGTGCTGGGGTGGGGTAGTGGGGTGGGGAGATCTGTCATCAGTAGCAGAGCAGCCCCACACAGAAGCACTTAGTAATTTTGACATATTGTGTCCACATTGCTGTCCATGGTATACCACACCTTTATTGGGATAATCGACACCAGAACCAGCATTTAAGTGCTTACTCTATGTGATGTGCTTTATTAAAAGTACAGTTAATTTGCATCACAAACTCTAAGCTACCACAGAGCAGACGCCATTGTTCTTCTATTTTGCAGATGGAAAAGCTGCAGTTTAGCAAGATGAACTCATACCTAGAAATTGATGGGGCAGAGAGTGCAGCTTGGGCTGTGCAACAGCAGAGACCAGTGTTTAAGCATAGGGTGTCACTCTACCTGGCTCAGACTAGCCCATGTATGCATTCCTCCATTTTACACAAGCATATGTTTATTATAGACACATCTCCTGGTGCAGTCTGGGACACGACACCATGGGAATATTCAGTTCTGGGTTGCTGAACCAGCTGAGCGAAGAGTTGAGAAAAACTGGGCGCTTCTGAGCTTTGCCGAGAGGACACCCTCTCACATGACCCGTAAAGTTCTATATGGTGCAGAACTTTTTCCCTATGTGGCTTTGGTGTCCAGGGCTGTCTCAAAAGATGTTCTACTTGCCTCTCTAGAGTGCCCTGCTGCTGTTATGTTGGTGCAACTCCAGAGGTGGCCGGCTAAGCTGGTGAGGTTTGGAAACCAGCAGAGGGGTTAACAGCTATATGCTCTAGAGTCAGAATGTTCTTTTGATTCTACCTCTCAAAAGAGGTAGTAGCTTCCTAGCTTGGGTTCTTTGTTTTCTGGACTGTAAAATGAGGGTATTCATAGTACCCATTTCAGAACAGCTCTGAGAATTTTAGGACACAAATTTTAGGCATAGAGTACTTGGCACATCAGGTAAATGTCAGCTGGTATTTTATCATGATTATCATTAATGCCATTTAATGATATGGATGATAGATTATTGACATATGCAAAATGTACCATAGGATATGATCATATGGCCTGAGTTTATTGTTTTAAGGCAAACATATCAGAACATATCCCTTTGTATCTGAGTATGTACCTTTGTACTTGATTGTTGTATCTTTCAAAGCCATGACCTCGCTTCACGAGGCTCCATGCATACTTGATCTCTCAACCATTTGCTTGAAACATTTTCAGTAGCCTTTCTGGAACTCTTCAGAAGAAAAAAAGATGTCGATATTAAGTATTTAAATTGTGAAGGTAGATTTTAAGTTTAGAAATAGCCTTAAATTCATTATAGCTATGTTTGATGACTAAGACAATAAGCATTGGTGACAGAGTCACTATCAGTTAAATACTGATACTTAACTATAAAAAGTAAGGATTTATTTATTTATTTATTTTAATTTTACTGTCTGGCTCATTTATTGTAACACTAGTCGTGAAGGCAGTTTCAGAAGAAAGGTTTCAGGCAGCTTTTGACTTGGGACAGCATCCTTAGAACACTGGTAGAGTTTCCCAGGGCAAAAGCTTTAGAGGTAAGGGTTTGGGGGTGAGGAGGCAGTGTTGACCAAGACCTGTTTTTGAGGTATAAATTAGTATTTTCTGCACCTACTATATTAACACTGGCAGCTCAGTTAGCTTTGTGTTTGGGGTTTGTGTAGCTGCTGATGGGGCCAGTAGCAAAAGAAGGTGTCATGCATTTAAGTAGCAGAGGCCAAAACCTGGCTTTGGACCTACATTGACTTGTATTTTAGGTCCGTTTATTATGCCTTGTGATAACACAGAATTCAAGTCCAGAAGTGTGAGTGTGTGTCAAGGGAGGAGCCATCAGGTTGGTGTCCTCAGCCAAGACTTTAAAGTTGGGCGTGTGGGAAGCACTCCTTCCACGTGGACTGCTGAGTGGCTAGAAAGCAACAGTCAGCAAGGGTTCACTGCGGGTGGAGGAAAAATGCATGTCCCCATGACAAATGATGGAAGAAAGTTCAAGGGTTTTGTATCTTTAGGCTCTTGATGACTAATAGGTACACCAAGCAACCTTTGGAATATTTCCTACAGGTGGAAATGACAGATGCCATGTTTGGCATATCCAAATGTTCATCTTGGAGGGTGTGGCTGTGGAGAAGGCATGGGGCTTTGGAATTTGGCTGAATTCTATCTCTGCCCTCTGTTGCTTGGTTGACTATGGTGTCATAACTAGGATTGCCTGGCCTCATTTCTCTTGTCTGTTAAATGGGAACACAATTACACTTCAGGGTTGTGGTGAGCGAGGATTGCAGGTTTTAACACAGAGGGAGGGCCTCAACAGATGTAAACCCTCCACCTCTCCCAAGGTACTGTGAGCAACACCAACATTAACCCCATAGCTACAAGAAAGTGGACAGAATATGCCACCTGCCACAGGAAAATTTCCCTGATCTTTTTGTGAGGTGAGGTTTTGGCTCCTGCTTGCCAGTTGCTGTTTGCCTGTAATAAGATCAGCTGTTAGGGCTCCAGCACTATAACATACAGCTCCAGCAGCTCTGACAAATAAAGCTACCTAAGACTCTTCAGACTCCTAAAAACAGTAGCTTTTCTGTAGCTAACGTAGGCTGGACTCAGCAAGATGAACATTGGCACTTAATGCTCACAGGTTGGTGACAGAGAACAGTCAGTGGAATGCTTGATAGGAATGCAGTCCTGCTACTGATAACAAGTCTTCTCTCATTTTAAAATAGATTTAAAATAGGCCTACTTCTGGTTTTAATCTATTGGCTAAGTCCCTAGTTTTTCCTATAGCGCTACTGTCATCCTTGATTGTGCTGGTAATTTAGGGAAGCTTGGCCTGGATCTGACTTGGGGGCTCTGGAGAGACAAATAATTAGGCCTAGGAGGTTACAGGCATGAGCAGAGAGTGTCTAGCTGCTAGTAGTCTCACACTTAACCCTGACTTTTTCCAGAACCACTCTTTTGGGTTCCTGGAGCGCTGACTCTCAAACTTTGCTATACATTAAAATTACCTGGGGAACTTTGAAAAATCCAGAAATTCAGGATGTGCCCTCAAACATTGAAATCAGACACCAATTAAAAGTACATGTGCATGAATACAGGCACATGTGTACACACTCACATACCCTCCCAGATGATTCTAGTGTGTAGCCAAGTTTAAGAACAGTGTCTTAGTTGACAAGATGAAAAATTTCTTGGTGCAATTACTTACTGAGTTGACTTGCTATTGTGTGATCATTTTGTCATCACTTATCATCTGGGTCAAGAAATCACGCCAAACTGCCTGTTCTGGTCAGTAATGAGTTTTCAGTGACATGTGGCTATTATAATAGCCTGTTTCCTTATTATGAAACGTATTAAACTTCACAAAGGTACAGACTCCATGTACTCATCACCCAGCAGTCATTCTTGTTTTCTCTGCCCCACCACACATACTTTTTATTGGAGGTAGAAGGTAGGCTGGAGTATTTGAAGCAAATCTCAGACATTATTTTATCCATAAATACTTCAGTATATATTTCTAAGAGTTAAGAACTTAAAAAAAAAAAAAGACTGTTAATATCATTATCACACCTAAGAAAATTAACAGTAATTCCTTAATCTCTTCTAATGCCAAATCCTTGTTCAGCTTTCTCCAACTTGTCTCAAAAGTGCTTTTATACATTTAGTTTATTCCAATTAGGGCTACAAAAAGTATAATTCATTTTTAATAGTTTGACTTTAACCTCAGGGTATAAGCCATCATTGTGCACACACTCAGGAAATGATGCATTTTCATGGCTGAAAAGAGATGTGAATGGCACTTGACTAGGCTGATATTTACAGGATGGTCTCTTCTCCTTATCTTCTTTAACCCTTCTGGTGAGACCTTGACTGTCATGGAGGAAATGCTTGTTTAGGCCCCAGCCACAACACTTCTGTGCTGCTCTGCTTCTGCCTGAAGGCATGTTCCCTTTGGTAAACTTAGATTAGAACCTTCAGGGTGCGTGTGGAAAGAGTATGAGTCAGCTCCATAGACAGTTTAGAATTTCCTTCTCCTTTGCTGGAGGCGGTGGTGGAACAGCCTATTGGGCTCCTCCCTGGACGCTGCTAAGGGATCCTGCTTTGCCTGTTTCCTCTGGGGATTCATGTGGGACTTGTGCTCTGATAGAGGGACAAATCAACAGCAACTCAGCCCTGCTTCCCTAGGGGTACAGGTGGTTCTGTGTGACTTTACCTCCAGCTGACCTCTAGGTCCAGGTCCAGATCATGACTAGAGGAGGAGAGGGTTGACATTATCTGCTACTGTTGACTAATGGTTGTAAGGAAAAGTGAGTTTTAGCTTTGGGGTATGATCCACATCCTTTTAAACTGGTGTTAGTTTTAAGCTGGCCTCTTAGATCCAAGGTCAGGAGTATAGCTTTGCCCCCGGTCTCCTGGTCTTGATCCACCAGCATTGCCCAGCTTTCCTTTCAATTTTCTCTTTCCTGTCTACTTATATTATTAACAGTTTTCTCATTTAGTTGTTACCAGTCCATTCCTTGTAGAATTTTGAAGCTTCAGGGACTGAATCACTTTGAGCTCTACATTTTCTAGACAAGGAAATTGAGGAACAAAGAAGATAAGTGACTCTGCCCAGGATCATATAACTAGCAGCAAAGCCAGGCCCAAGTTACTGCCTCCCAATAGAATGAATTTGCAGGATTTCTGACTCCAGTAATGTGTGCTGTTTACATAGGTGTATGATTAAAGAGTATTGTGTTTTCTCAGAAGAGATTTCTATATTCACAGCTGGATATCTGCATAGCCATCTGTCAAATAGAGATAGCTTCCACGTTTGCTTAGCTAGGAAGCTACCATTGTCTTGGATAGGTTTTTTTGTGACCAACATCAAGGTGAATAATAGATTTCTCTTCCGAAGTCTATTCGTAGAATTATACAGCCTTTGAGCAACTTCAGGGCTAATTCTGGCTTAAAGTTAGGGAAACGACAGAATGGACTGTGCTGGGCTGATGGCAGATTTGGGTCTAGCATGCTCAATCTGTGTAGTGATATCCATGATATGAATGTACCTTGAGCAGACTTCAAACACCTATCAGCCTGACAGATAGTAAATACACTACATGGTCACCCTTTAGACACTCCCTATATTCCCACTTCAGGTCTCCAGGCAAACTCATCCCCTTAACTTAAAATTTCACCCTTAGATCCGGGTTTGGTTTTTATCTGCAGCCCAAGTCTCTAAGGTCAGGTTCTGTTGCCCTGTTTGCTCTCTCGGCTTGAAGGGTAGAGTGGTCTTGTAATGGCCACCTAGGCTCCAACTCAATGATATATAGGCAGTCCTTGGAGAAATTGCAGGTTTGGTTCCAAACCACCACAATAAAGCGAGAATTGCAGTAAAATGAGTCATCATCTTTTTGCTGGTGGAAGGTCTTGCCTTTGATTTCTTTATCAAAAAACAAAAAACAATATCTGTAAAGCACAGTAAAGTGAATTGCAGTAAATTAAAGCACAATAAAACGATGTAAGCCTGTGCGCAGAACTCTGAATGCTCTTACCTTTTCCTTGCTAATCAAACTCTTGGCTCCTTCCATAATTTCCCAGAGTAGCTTTCCCGTATTTCTGATATATTTTGAATTCCTTCTGCCTTGTTTGTTTAAGAGATTCATACTATAGAAACTAAGTCGACCCGGTAATTCAGCCACCTAATTTTCCTCCACACAAGCCAGAAATAAAATTGTGGGTGTGTTGCTAGAACCATACGGAGCATCCCACGCAAGTGGTTCCTCGGTGAATGTGAGTTCCCCTTCACCATTCTCTAAAGAAATGTGGTTCAGTCTACAAGCATAGCTCTGAAAGGTCTTCACATTATAGGATCTCTTATTTATTTTTTAAAAATCTGCTTAGCATAATAACCCATGTGCATTTAATCAGTGCAGGTCTTCTGACTCTGGCCAAGCTGAACATCTCCAAATTAACCATGAGCTTTGGAGAGATCTTTATTTTACAAACCCTATGCCAACCCATTACACTCTAAGGGGACATGGCTGAAAACTGACTTGACTTTACATGAGATTTCTGTACCTCTCTGAAATCTCATAGGTAACAGTAGAAATCATCTGCCTCCCCACTCTTCCTTGATGAGCCCAGCCCTTGTCATTCACTTTAGTATTTTATTTGAAACAGGCAATTTCCTATTGTTTTGATTTTGCAAAAATGTCGATATTTGCCAGTGAGACAACAAATGACCACCAAAAAGATACTGTATGTCTAAGTAAACTCCAGATTTAATCTCTATGCAAACAGCTGGCCAAGGCTCTTCTGGGGCAGGGGAGGCGGGCGGTAAGAAAACTAACTGAAGGCAGTTAGAATGGTTTCTTTTGTTCAAATTTCCTCTCCCAGAGACCAGTCCCAGGAGTCCCTTCACCTGCATTATCCATTAATGCTTTTGGGTTCGTTTCCCCCAAATAAACAAGTTTTCCTGCCAAAGAAAATAGGCAGCACAATTGGATGCAGAGACATGTCTTGGGACCTGAATTTGAGGCATGTTCTTCATTTTTCTGGATTGGCCCCCAGTCTTATTACTCTGGGCTCTTGTTGGCAGTGATGGTGTTGTAGCAACCCTCGTTTCTGAAGGCCCCTCGTGCTATATTAACCCTGCCCATGGCTGTCCAGCCCTCTTGAAAGCATAATCCATTTCTGTTTGCTCAGTTTTGTGAATGTCTCTTCCAGATCATCTTTCACATCTTGCTTCAAGCTCTGGGGACACATGTGGTTTTAGCATAATGCACAGATGTGACTTGGGGGAGGGGAGGCATAGCTGTGGACTCACAAAAGCTGGGGTCACTGGACTCAAATAGGGGAGGTCATCCTCTTGAATGGGCAGGTCAGAATGAGGGGAAGCAGAAAGACTAGCAGACAGCAACAGGCTCTCTAGATTTCTCACCATGAGACAGTGCTGTGGTGTATGTTTTGTGTTGTAAGGGAAGCACGAGCTGTAGCTTATATGGAGCACATCACCATAAATAATGTTCATGTGTCTGATTCTAAATTGAGACATTAAGCAGAATAAGGGACCAAAACTTATATAGGGAAAAGAACTAGTTCTTTATCCACCCACATATTGATCACCAGTGGTCTATAGACTTTTCTATGAAGGTCTTGATAGTAAATATTTTCAGTTTAGGAACCATATGATTTCTGTCGCAATTGCTCAACTCTGTCTTTGTAGCTCTAAACTAAACCATCTATAGACGATATGTAAACATATTGATGTGGTGGTTGGCCATAATTTGCCCACCCCTGATAGTCTAAGTTCATAAAACTTACAGATATCCTTATTGCTATTTGCATGAGTTAATGCATATTCTGTACATGGTCAGGTCTTATACCCATACTGTGAATGATCACATTTGTCCCATACAGAACAATTATCTGAGCTAATTAATAGTATTGTACCCATTTTATAAACAAAGAGGCTTAGAGAAGTTAAATAACATAAAGGTCAGGCCAGGTTTTGAATCAAAACAGCCTGACCCCAGGCTCATGCTTTTTACCATTACATAGAACAGCCTGTAGTCCATCATTGGTACCCATGTTTGCTTTTAGATCTTCACATTAGCCATTATTTGGATGTTAGCCCAAGAAAACATACAGACAGATCATTGCTTTTTAAAAAAAAAAAAAAAAAAAACCTTGTACAAATTAATACATGGCAAGAATTTTTAAACTAAGTGTCCATTTACAAGTTAAAAGAAATTGGAAGCCATGTTCTGCTGTGTTTCTAGGCTCATTTTGCTTAACCCCCAAGAATCAGTGCTAGGAGACTGGCCTGGAGAGCATAGAGGCCAAAGATACTGGGCTGGTTTCCAGGTTCCAAGACCCAGTGCTCTGAAAATGGTAAGGTGGAGCTGGGCCTGGAGTACACTACTGCTCCTAGGGATGGCCTCACCCACAGCCATCTGCCTCTAACAGAACAGCCAGCACCAGCAGGCGCTGTCCACCCCTTGTACACACAGGTGCAAGCTCCTTGGCTGCCACTGATGGTGGCATAAGACACTTCAGCGTGGGCAGGGAAGACTTGATTAATCACATAATACAAGTTATTTGCTGATCTACCAGTGGTCATAGTGTGCAAGGCAACCAAATATAAGTGTCTTTTAAAGATAGCAGAAACCAAGTTTGGATGTCTTTTGTTGTGATAGTAAGTAAAGTGTATTCTGAAGAAAACTTAGAGTGAAAAATCAGAAAAAAAAGGTATCCTGTATTTCATCACCTACATTTCCCAAAGTGCTTTCTTTTGCTCGCTGGGACAAATAATAGAAGTGGGGGTTCCTGTGGTCAAATAAATTTGTGAAATGCAAGACTAAACAAACTTAAACAATATTCTCAAAGACATAGCATACTTTTTCCCCCAAAATGTTTGAGGGTTTTGTTTTGCTTTTTTTAAAACCTTTTATAAAATAGTTTGTAAGGAATACCATTCTGAGAAACCATAACCCAGAGGCATTTCTCAATGTTTACATTTTGGTAAATTTCCTTATGGTCTAAGATTTTTTGTATAAATGGGTGACAGTGGCTGCAGCAACAACCATGGTGGTTATTAAACCATAGAAGTTTTTTTTTTTTGGTAGTAGGAATTATATATTTGCTTATTTTGAAATAGTTTAGCTAATGGAAAAGTTTCAAGAATAGTACAAAGGGCTCCTCTGTACCCATTTTGCCATTTAACATTTTACCACATTGATCTTATTCTCATTCCTTTTATGTGTGCATGTTTGTACATGCATATTGTTGCTATTACTTTCATAATCATTGCTATTTTTTTTATGAACTATGGATTTATTTCCTGACAATATCCACAGGGCCACTTGATTGCACTGTATAAACGGTGCCCCACTCACATGTATGGCAGGTTCATACCTGACTAGAAAAGTGCCTTGTTTGGGTACAAATTAGACGGTAAAAACTGAAAATATTTAATTTCTGTAAAGAAACTCAAACTAGACTAGAAGTTTAATTCCCCTATTTGTACCTGTTGCATTAGGCACATTATGCTTTGCAAGTGTATGAAAGGTTATTGTTAAATTGCCAGAGAACATTTTGATAAGCTTGTAGCTTGCAGTCTTAAGAGGGAAGAATTTGTCAGAACCAAGGAAGGCTTCACTTCAGGCCCACACATCATCCAAAACCATCTGAATTTGTGAGGTTGCCATTTGATGTTGTGTGGGGACTGTCATACCATTTTCAGCTTGGTTTGCAGTCCTCTTGGGCAGTGTCCTTCAAGAATTGGGCTTGTGTTTTGGCTGAGGCGGAAGCCTTAGCCTGACACACCCTCCTGTCCTTTAGTTTCAGAACAAAAGGAAGTAGTCCAAAGCACCTAGGCTTTAGAGGGACCTTTTATTTCAGGTGACCTAGGATAAGTTGTCATGCTTTCAGAACATATCAACATAATATCAACACAGATTGTTTTTAATGACATCTAGTTTCAACAGTGGTTTCATTTAACATATATTGGAACTTCCACATCTAGGTTTTTTCTGGCCATGAAATCAAAGCTTTCTTCCTCCTTCATAAGTTTTAAGTAACCCAGTTTGAACATAAGTGAGTCATGCAAACACTACCACCTTACAAAGAGTTTTGTTGGTGTAAGGGGATTGTGGATGTGATTTACATAACCTCTCATGGAGCATTTCCAGAACCATATAAGGAAGCTGAAAATAGTTATCTCCTTCTGGTTATGTCAATATTGAGCTTACGAATGAGGCTGGGGCTTATGTCTTTAAAGAAAGTAAAAGGAACAACCACCAGACAATCTTGGGAGGAGAAGGCATCAAACAGTTGTTTGTGGGGGTCACAGTGGCCTTAGGACACATATCATACCTTCAAGCTGGATGCTCCCACATCCTCAGGGCTACTTGATTACACTGTATAAACAGTGCCCTACTCACACGCATGCAGGTCATACCCAAATAGAAAAGTGCCTTGTTTGGGTTCAAATTAGACTGGAGGGACTGAAAATATTTTTATTTTGAAAAAAAAAATTTTATTATGAAAAGTTTCAAAGATACAAAAGAACAATACAGCCAATCCTTATATACTCACCCCACAGCTGCAACATTTATCAAGATTTTGCCACATTTCTTTATTTCTCATCCCCACCTTTTTGGCTAAAGTATTTCATAACAAGTTTCCAAAACCTTTAACATGATGCCACTATCCCACCTCAGAAAATTAATCCAGGGCCCAAAATTTTGATGTGATTTTCAATTCTTACAAAATAAGAATTGAAGGCCGTGCCTATTCTGATTCACTTATAGCTTGAAAGAGGGGTGTCCTTGATCTCAACTCAGAACAAAATTATTTGGATTGGGGATGAGGGCAGGTGAACAGTTTACAGTTGTGGTTCTACAGACTATAACCTCAGGTATTGAGCTGTGCCATTTGCTTCCTGGGCATTTCATAGTATCATTAATGATTGATAATTATAACTTACAGGAATTTTTTTAAACAATATTTTAATTGGAAAAAGCATCTGTCAGCTGTCAGGCTTCCAGCTCCCATTTTTGAGAAGCAGGATGTTGGATGTGAGTAATGACACAACAGGCCTATAAAATGCGGACTAGCCCTCGGATGACTCATCCAGCACGATGCAGTAATTTGTCAAGGAGACTGAATCATATATGGGGGAAACCACTTCTCAGGCAGCCAGCTGGTTCTCAGGTCCGCAAGAGAGGATCCATTTTTATCGGAAGCTTTATAGTAGCAATAATGCTAATATCCAGCACTTGGGCTCTACAATGTAGAGGAAATGGCGCCGCCCAGCAGGTATGTGCTTACTGTTTACATGAACTTTATTTTCTCCTTCTGCTTAACCTTTCCAGTGTTTGCTTTCAACAGTTTTTAAGAGAGGAAACATATTCTAATGTAAGGAACTGAAGTGCGCGTGTTTGTGTATGTATGCCCACATGCAAGGACACATAGGTAACCATGATCTTTTGATGGACACAATTCTTGTCCACTCATCCCTCTTTCTGAAAACAAATTTCTCCTTAGATATTCAGATATAGATGGTCTTAACTCATTCCCTTTTTTAAGCCTTGAGTTTAAAAGATGCTGTTTGGGAAACAGTTTGCAGAGGTGGTGTACATTTTGCAGGGCTAGCTTAAAACTTAAAAAAATGAACTAAGCAGAGGTGAGCTAAAGAAAAATGATCTAATTATAACTATTATGCTTGTTATGTTATGCTTGTTATGTTTGATTTTTTTCCCAATATTGTGCTTTTCCTGCCCTTCAAGATGCATGATTTAATGCAAGAAAGCTTTATTCTCCTCTAGAGTGAATATTCAGGGTTTTGTTTTGTTTTGTTTTGTTTTGTTTTTACAAATTATAATTTGCTCATACTGAATTCATGCATTAACTTTTTCTAGGTAGGGGAAGGGGGAATGGGGGTTTGGTATCAACATTTAATTATAGCTTTCACGTGATCTGAAGGATTGTTCTGCATAACTGGTAGGCTGTGTCGCCTGTCTGACCTTCTCTCTTTCTTCACCCACTAAATTTAAACAATGGCTGGCTAGTTAAGGCACATATCTTGTTTATTTGAGTATATTAAACATTCCTCTGTGTGTTGATGGTCCATTCAGTGTCTCATTTTTTAAAAATACTTTTTGTATTCTATTTAGTAGGGACAGAAGCATTACTGTTTATGCTTTTCTGGTCTGTCTGTCCAGAATGGCTGGCTCAGGACCTATAATACAACTACCCACAATTTTGCCTAAGGTTCAGTATTTGTGAGGCAGCCCCATCTTTGGTGGTAAATTCTTTATCACTCAGACAGAATTAAACAAATCTGGGGTTACCAAGCTGGAAAAATAGGCAGTGTGTATCTCTTCCCTTTTCTTGCAAAGCCCCTCTGTATTTTAAATTTTCACTAAATGTATTAAATTTACTTGATTAAATACATTTAGAAATTCAGATAATCTGGAAAGCCAGTATGAAGGAAGTTTGTTTGGTTCTTTTGTTTAGTAGATTAAGGAGTACACTTTTTTTTTTAGAATGGCCAATTTGTTTTTGGAGACAGGACCATCTCCAAATTTCATTAATTTTGCATTCTATAAATGAAAGCCACCTGTTATGCTGTAACATTGCTAATTATGGGAGAGGACAGTAATGAGGAAGAATAGTATTTGAAATATGTGGGGGTTTTGCTAAGAATTTTCCTGCCCACATCTGTAGTGCTTATTTTTATATGTGTGTGTGTACATACATAGTACATATTTAATAATGACATTTGGTGATATTAAAAATACTTCAGATTCAAAGTCAAGATCCTTTTTTTATCCTTCTCAATAACATTTTTAAGTTGCAAAGGAAAAGCTACTTAAAATGTTAACTTGAAGTAAAGCATGCATTTTGTGACATAGTAAATGGGGTTAACTGTTGAAGCTTTGGTGACTGCCACACTCAGCTCAGGGTTCACTTTGTCAAAAGCTATCAGAAAAATAATCTGACTTTATAATGTGGACTAAAGGCAGAATAGCTAATTTGCTCTAATTTTGCTGAAATATTAGGCTCCATTTTACCTTTTTTCTCTTGAAGCCTACAGAAAATGACTATAGGCAGGTATGTAAAAACATGGCTTTTAAAGTTCTCAATTTATTCGTGTTTTCTGTGAAAATGCTTTGCTTCCCTGTGATTTCTGTAGTCAAGATTATCTCAGATCTTGTCTGGATTATTTCAGGGCAGCATAGATTTTGTTCAACTTTGGTTACATTACACACTCAAGACATATTGATCATGCAATTTGGCAATGCTAATCACCTCTCCAATTGGGGCCATGGCTCCTCAAAGGCCCCTTTGCTGTTAAGTACCATGAGCCATCAGTCCAGAGTGACCATGTGGTTTTTACATTCCTTCTTTCCCTTTTGAGGGAAAAGGAATACAGAGCCACAGCCAGTACCAAGGGTCTCGTATTATTCATCTTGGAAGCAATCAATAGATGTTGACTGAAGCACTGCCTATGTTCAGAGATACGTGCTGCATAGTGTTAAATTAAAAAATGCTTGCGAATTAGGCCCAGCCCTGTCCTTGCTTTAATTCCCTCTTCAGCAGGGATTTATCGTTATTGGCGATAGATTCCTCCTGGGTTTTCTTTTATTCATAGATTTACTGGAGTCTATAATCAGAAGCCACGAATTACTCTGTGTAGAAGTAACTTTTAGCTATTCCCTTTTGGTTCTTCATACTAACTCTTCTTGGGTGGATATCAAGAAAGAACCAGCTTGCTCAAAAATTCATGGTTTTGGTGGCCATGTTTTCTGAGCCAAGTAGAGTAACACAACCTTGGACAAAGGATTTTTTTTTTCTCTTCTTCCTAAAGGGGTGTGGCAGGCAGGGAGAGAGAGCATTTGAATCCTCAAAACTTAGGGAGTCCAGGCTATTTAGTTAAAACAGATGGGTAAGCATCAAGGATAGTTTTTCCCAACCTTTGAGGTTTGAAGACCTTCCCCGTCTCTTTCGCACCTATTGAAAATACATTCTAATGACACAAACCTATAATGAATTCAGTAAACATTTAATAAAAACAAGTTTACTGGAAAATCACTTAGATTATCTATCAACATTTAAAAATACTTATTTGTATTTAAAGAGACCTGTTCAGTGAGTCCATAGTCTGTTCTTGCTGTACGGTGGATGATTTATGGATGTGTAATGATAACTATAGCCCCCTGGGGGAGGGCTGGACCTGTCCTAAGCCCCTTGTCCATTGCTCACTGTTCTGCTGTTACACTGTCCTACCCACATCCTGAGTTTATGATCACTCTGCCTACACAGTGGGTGAGATTAATAGCACTCTAGATAAATCTTGTAACATTATCTGTAAATATCGACTTTCGTGTGTAGCTCAGAAAAGCCAGAACTACAGAACAGCCTTCTTAGAGCATAAACCCACTCTTAAGGATACATAAATAGGATGAATGACCACTCTCTTGTCAAACCAGAATGGACTTTTATTAGTCCTGAGCATTCTTCCAGTTATGTTTGCTGACGGCTTGTTTGCATTGACATCTATGCCCAGATTGTCTTAGGGTGCACGTGAGACAGTTGAGGAAGCCGTGCCCAATTCCAGTTGGATTCTTAATCACCAGCATTTCTTCATGACTGATGACCACGCAAGGGAGAGCAGATGCTTCAGAAACAGGCTGGCACTTAAGCCCTCTTAGAAAGAGCTTTTGGCTGGCATGATAGTCTATACCTTCCTTGCTACACATTCTGAGAGCAGCTCAGATAGTTAGATGCATCATCTTCATGGAGCTCGGTGTGCAAGGAACCACGAGATACTATCTCTTTCCAGATTTCAATCCAAGAGATGACTTTTAGCTTTCAGCGTTAATTCATAGTTGTAAAGATTTTCAGATTAGAGGTGTCCAAGCTTGGTCGGCTTTTTTTGTGGTTTTATTTTAAACACATGTTCCTTGTACCCATCCAGTGGAAGGAGAGAGGTTGCTCTGACCCCATGGGGCCCACTGTTTGACCGGGCCTTTTGAATTCCATTAAATGGAGTGCAGACAGCGTGTGTCATAAAGGCTGCTTGGGAAGGGTGAAGAGCAAAATTAGTGTCTGTGGGTGGGCATGTGTTCTCATCACATTGCCAAAGAACTGCAATGTGCAAAATCTGGCAGGAACTTGTTCCAAAGAAAAATAAAACGGCCCCTTTTTCCTGCTTTGAGAAATATGAAAAAACATTACTGACCCCCATGTTGAAGAAATAGAACTGCTAGAAAATCCTTGGGATTTGTTTTTAAATCTTAAAACTGAAGTTGGATAGAAAAAATAAAAGATACTAATCATAAAAAATATTTTTAGGGATTCTGTCGCCTATAATGTAAACATGATAAGCATTCTATTAAAATATAATGAATATAATTAGCTATGTGTTAGGGGAATTTTTAGAGCTAACAATTAAGAGAACGTCTATTATGCTTAACTTATGTTCTTTTCTTTTATGTAAGAAAAGCCATTTTTATCTTGGTAAAACCCATTACAAAGGTAATATTTGTTTTTGATAGATGCAATTTATCTTGTATTCCAAAGAACAGAGAGCCTAGGACACATTTAAAGCACGAGGTCTCCTTTTATAGATACCTAGAAAAGATCTTGCCAATTTTAAAATTGTTTCTTAGACTGTAGAGGACTATTTCTTAGCTTAGTGAGGAGAGTTTTGTGTAATTTTAAAGGGATAATGTTTACTTCCTAGGACTATGGAAATGTTCTTTTGTCAAAGCCCAAACTTTATGAATTTGGGGTCCTTGAGTATACCTATTTGGCCCCTTTTTCTCAAGTTGTTTTTTGTGTATGTGCATATGGCAGAAAACACATAACATAAAATTTGCCATCTTAACCATTTTTAAGTGTACAGTACATTAGCATCTTCTGTATGCATATTGTCATGAACAGATCTCTAGAACCTTTTCATCTTGCAAAACTGAAACTCTACACCCATTACACTCTCCATGTCCCCTTACCCCAGCCCTTCACAACCACCATTCATTCTACTTTCTGTTTCTGTGAGTTTGACTATTTTAGATAGCACAATTTAAAAGTGAAATCATGCTGTATTTGTCTTTTTGTGACTGGCTTATTTCACTTAGCATAACGTCCTGAGGGTTCATCCATATTTTAGCATGTGACAGGATTTCTCTCTTTTTTTTAAAGCTGAAAAATATTCTAGTGCATGTATTTTCTTTATCCATTCATCCTTCAATGAATAGTTAGGTTGTTTCCACCTCTTTACTATTGAACATGGATGTGAAGTTGTCTTTTGAGATAGAAGTTGACTTTCAATAAATGTTAGGGTAATTCTCTATATGCAAACACATGAGAAAAAGTGCCATTATGTCATAACACCTTATATTTATCTAGCCTTTTCAGATTACACAAGAGCTTCCGTATACCAAGTTACTCACTGTAGGAAATGGTTTAGGTATGTAGCAATTTTCAGTCCAGGTTGTTGTATTTATGAAACCTTCAGAGATCATGACTTTCCTGGAGGAGAACTTAGTCCTGAGAAGTGGCCATAGCACACTGGTGAGTGAAATGGGCTGTGTTCCTCTTGACCAGACAATAAAACAAAGCCCTTTTATTCTTCTAATACCAAATGACAGCCTCCAGTGACAGCATGGTTTCATGGTAGTGTAATTGCATCTGTTTGGCCATACAGACTGCCACCTGGTCAATAAAGCTCTCTGGTGGGAGAAGTTGGCTATGGCTACTTGGTTGTCCTGCCTTGAGCAGTGGCAGTGGTCTTTAGCCACTGTTGAATGTGTGACCTAAAGCTTGGTTGGACTCCGTGGTGCAGGTGTGTTGGTGATGGGCAGGAAAACCCAAGTTCAGTCAGCCCCAAGGGTCTCAATTATCTGTGAAGACCAGGAGTCTTGAAATCAGATGGCTTCTAGTCCTTCCACAAGCTGACAAACTTCATTATGTGGGGATAGTTCTAGTGTTCCCTGGAAGCTCTCTTTGAAATCAAGCTGGGATACTCTCCTACAAATGAAACAGTATTTTGAGAATATCATGTTAAACTGTGAGCAAGCTTAGTAGTTAGTTGGCCTACACATTGTCCTTACTGTTCAGCTCTTATGGCAGAGAAGTCATGTACCATGTACCACATGTACCATGTGGATAGCTCTGTTTTGTAATAACTCAGAAGGAAATTGCCCTCGTAAGTCAAATTCTGTTCTTCTGTGTAGTCAAGAACTAGTCAAGAACCCACTGCTGCCTGATTATCCTATGAGCCTGAACCTTGCCTTGTTCCTGCCCTTCTATTCTAATTGCTCACCACTAGTCGATGCTACCACAGAACAGTTTGCTCAGTAACACTTACTTGGAGCTCCTAATTGATAGCATCAGTACCATTGTCATAAAAGTGCTTTCCTTTTGGTTTGCTTGCTTGCTTAGGTCTAAAGATTTCTAACCCTCATTAGGAGCTCATCATCAGATTGACTCTTTTTAGAACTATTCAAGATGCAGTGGAGCCAAATTTCAGGTATCCCAAAATGAAGCCTACATTGAGAGTTTAAGAATTCTTCCTTGCTTACTGACCCCACACCCAGGAAGGAAAACTCCTAGCCATAGCTGATTAGAACTGGCTGTTCCCACTGGAGGTGGGAAAGAAGCTTCTGTTAAGGAGACTGTCAGTGAGCAGTAAAAACCATTCAGGAATAGATCTGTGATTCAACTATTTTAGGATTTGATTAGGCTTTCATGTTCTGGATTGGGAATCCTGCTGTTCACTATTTTATGCATTTCCTGTGGATAAAATACATTCCAGTCTCAAACAACTGATTTACAAAAAAACTTTTCGACCTGAACTCATTTGTGACATTGAAGCAGCCAAGACCCAACATGAAACTAGAAACAAGTCAAGTAATTGCTTCATTACCTCTTCCGAACAGTTTTCCCTTCTCTCTCTGAATGTAGTGAAGATTGGTACATACTGGATCAGCTGTCTTGAGTCAACTTATACAGCATTTAGGTTGAACTATTTGGGAGAAAAAAGGAAGATCCTTCTTCTCTTTACCTGCTTTTGTTCCATAAATATGTCTTGGGGATTTTCTTCTATGTGGCTGACGAGACTCTCACATTTCTGGGTGCGTAAACCCAGCTAGATGGCTAGATCGTGCCTATTTTATTCAAAGGACCTTATTAAATTTATCAAAACTCAATTTTCATCATTTTCTTGTTTTTTTTTTCAAAATACTTTGATAGACCATTTTCACCCCCTGGGAATTTCATAATTGCATAATAACACTTGGACTGTTAGTTTGTCATGGCTTCAGGTCTTTGTGGTTTGGGTTTTTTTTCCTATTCAAAAGATGTTTTCAGTTGCATTTTACTGCTGAAAGATTTCTGGTCTGCTTTTGTAGAATATTTGGGTGGCTTAAGTTTGCTAAGTTCTCTGGCACAGCTAAAGGACGTTAAGGGCATGTTGGGTTTTTTTGTTGGCTTTAACACACAGTTTAAAAAGTGCCTTCAAAAGTCATCTGGCCCCTACCCCTCATTTTACATATGAAGAAATTGAGGCTGGCTAGCAGAATCTGGGGTGCCACAGCCAGTACTGAGAAGGAGATGTGCCTTATAGTTTTAAGTCTGGTGACTTATGACACAACTTACACTGATGGATCCCAAAATGAGGCCTTTGTTGGTGGTAAACTTTGCGGAGCTGAGCAAGAATTCCCAGCCCCAGCATTATTTTTATGTGGCTGCGTTATTGGGGATAACTTCTTGATTTCTCTTTTTGATTTCTTTGACAATTGGTTGCCATCCAGTAAATTTTAAGAGAATAACTTCTCATATCCTCTAGATCACCTAGCTTAGATATGGGGACCCTTGCCACAACACGGGACATCTTTAAAACAAAGTGCCAGGGGGAGGGGACAGTCTAAAGAGAGACTGAGTGCTTGCTTCGGCAACACATGTACTAAAAAGAGACTTAATCTTAGTCCTTTATTTGTCCCCAATGCCAGTGACCTTGAACAAATGTCTCTTCCAGTCTGAATTTTAATTCTTCCATCTAAGTGAGGGACCTAGAATAGATGGTCTCTATGATTCTAGCTGAAAAAATTATATAGCTAATTTGTTTGGGTAGTTCTTCACTAGTCTTAATTGAAGACCTAAATTCCACCTGCAGGCCTACCTCTGTTCCCGTCGCTGCCTGGGAAATGAAGAGATTAGAATTGTGCAGGGAGAACAAACATGTCACCTGTACTTTGTTTCTTTGTGTGTTAAGCTTTTTATCTCTGATGAAGGGGGTGGCAGAATCCTAGAAGAAAAGGAACTAAATGAATTGGTAATTTTTGCCAGCTGAAAGGATGTCCATTTCCGGTGGATCTGTCAGGAATATAAGTAGAGAGGCTCTTAAAATCCAGTCAGCCTATTGCTAGTGCAACATGCTGACTTTCTTTCCTTCCTCCCTGTGGGCAAAATTATCACCTCATTTTGTTTGAGAACAGGTTTTAATAAGGGCTGACTTATAAAGGACTTTGTAGGTTTAGAATTTGGTATTAACATACTTTGGTGAAATAATTCCCTGCCCTTTTGACCATGGTTTGCTTTGGGGATCAGAAGGGATGGTGGGTGACGGGTAAAAAATGGGAAATGTGTCCTGGATCACATGAGATGTAACCAGATTTCAATACCATTATCATCATTTTCTAGGGTTAGTGTTGACCTTCATTTAGAATGTCACACAATAAATTTTTCTTGTTATGAAAATATTTAATTGTTCAGAAAATGTTGTTGCAAGAAGCATACAGTCAATACTCACCAGCTCCTGATGCTAGCATTTTGCTGCTATTGCTGTATCACACAGGTACCTCTCCCTCCATCTAACCCTCCATCTAACCCTCCATCCAAGATACCATGTTACTTTTATGCATTTCAAAGTAAGTTGCAAACATTGGTATGCTTCTCCTTCAACATTTCACCGTGTGGATCATTAAGTAAGCTCTTCCTTTGTTTTCTCCAATTCAACGGGAAAGAAAATGAAGATATTCTGAGAAAGGCACAGAAGTTCAAGGGCTTCAATTTAAAGATCTAAATTGGAGATTATTAACTTTAAACAAACTCTCTTGCCATTTGTGTTTTGAAGTACTAATTTTTCTTTTACGTGTATACTTTAATATAGTGAGAGTTAATTTTGTTTAGTAATCTTTCATTTCCATCAGCTGGCCTTTGGGGTTTAAATGTGGATAAGGGTATGTAAAAACAGGGAAAGTCAAAATTACTGCTTTCAGAGTAAAAAGTAGGAGAAGACCCGTTCTTCAGGGGTGGGTTATTTTGTTTGCTTTAAGGTGGTAATCCTTTGATCTTGATTAATTATGAACTCCATTGAGCTCCGGGCTCAGCAAAGCAGCAGACAGTAAAAGCAAAACTATATAAACCTGGATTCAGACTTTGGCCTCTACCTTCTCGGGACTCTTCTTGTCCCCATTTCACACCGTGTGATCACCCTGAAACTCAGTCCTTTGGACAGAACAATTTCAGTCTGTAAGAAGTAGATTCATTCTATTTTGGTTTGAATAAAATAAATTTTATTTTTTTTGAAGTAGTTTCTTCATGTTAAAGTTGTCTGTGTTTGGGTGATTTTTTTTGACAAAAACTTGGAAGTCTCTTATGGATGCCTTGAATGTTAATGAACTATTGTAATAAAATGTTTTTAAAAACTTTTTCAAAAAACTTAAAATTTTGTTGAAGTCAGTGTAATTGTAATTAAAAAAAATTTTTTGCTTTTAATTATATTTTATTTACTTTGTTGGAGGGTAATTTGAGCTAGTTTAATTTCCTGGAGCCAGTATTTTAAGACTCAAAAATAATTTAAAATGTATTCTTCAGCCGACTATTCAGGTAATTACATACTGTATAGATATTTGACAGATAACGGATATAGAAGTCCTAAGTGGTTGACCAAGAAACCTACCTTGGATTTAAGGGGCATATGCTCAGTAATCTCTAGTTCCCTGGACCCTGGAGTGGGAGAATTAGGATTACTGCTGTTAGTAGGAATTAGAAGAGATAGTTTTCAAAGTTTATGAAAAATGATTACTTTCTTCACTGATTGTATATCTCCTGCAATAAACTACCCGTCCTGTCCTGTCCTGCCCTGCCCGTCTCCAGGCTTGACCTCAGCCGAGCCTTTCTCTTCCTGGCCCGGGTGTATTACTCACCTCAAGAGGTACTTGCTCAGGAACGATATATTGACACAGGGAGGATTTCCCAAGAGTCATGGAGCGGGGAAAAAACATCCTAGACACAACTAAAATTGCCTTTTTGGGTGCTTAAGCTAAGATTTACTTAAGCAAACGTTTCATTGCCCAGCTCTAAAACTACCCAGTGTGATGGTTTTAGGTTATACATTAGCAGAACAGCCCCAATGCCTTTATTTTTATTGTGCCCCAGTTATAAGTGATCCATCATCATGGGTATTTTATATTATGGTTTTTGAATGTAAGTGCTGAATTTAAATGTTGGTAGGAAAGGTAGTTTAAATAAAACAAAACTGTAGTTCCATCCTTAAGACATTTGATACATTAAGTCAAAAGATTTTTGTAAAAAGACTTTTACAAAAGAAAAATTGAGAGTAATATAAGTAGAATCCAACTGTATCACTCTTTTCCTGTGGAAGATTTATGCTTGTTCAAACTACAGGCCATAAAAGCTTACAGGTTAAATTAAAATTTTCAGTTAAACACAGTACTGCAGAGTGGAGTGAGTCTAATATAACTTGTAAACCTTGCTGAGAAAACCCCAAAACCAGTGTTTTATAAGGTAATTTCCAGCATACCCGGGCACTATCGTGGGCATCATCACCTTCCATTCATAATCTGTGAAGATTTGCCCCTAGAATTGGAGCTATCACTAAGATCAGGGCCACCAAAATCTCTGACTTGCCTCTGCCAGCTGTAGATTGTAGAACCATAGGTCACTCCTTCTCCCAGGCTGTGGTGATTTCAGAGGATCCCTAATTGCCTCTGGTATTTCCTCAACTGTTGCCTCAAAGGCCCCTTAAGCCTCTGTAAAGCTTAGGAGTTTAACTTCCAGTCCCAATCTTTGTTCCTTTGTGTCTTTGCTTCATTCCCCGTCTTTGGTCACTGTGGGTTGCAGGGCACAGCAACAAAGAAAGAGGGACCCTTAGATTATGAAGATAACACATATAAAAGCTCTGTTATAATCTTCTGAGAAATTACTTTGCATGGGCAAGATGAACTGCAATACCTCGGACTAGCAGGGACACAGTGCAGATTGGATTGCTGAGGCTACTTTCCTCTCAATAAATCTGGTCACTAGCAGAGTCTCTTGACACCGTGAGTTCAAAATCATGGTGTTAGCACCTATGCAAGTACATGGATACATTTCTTAGCAGTTACTGGGGTAGGGCAGTTTCCAAGATGACTTTCTATCAAGTGTGGGTCATGACTGATTTCACAGATGTTAAGTTACTGTGTGGAGCCCTTTTTTTTTTTTTTTTAAGTCATCATATCCTACTTTTCAGCTTCCCCAACTCTATCATGCAAACCATGTTCAGAAAATATCTTCTCTGCTTCGTAGTGCCTTCCCATGAGCATTTGAGAGGAAGCTGATGCCTTCACCAGAACTGACTCCTGCCAGGTCTAGGATCTTTAGGGTTTTCCTACCATTGTTTTCCATAACAGCCTAATCGATACAAGCAGCAGACACATTTTGGTAGACATTAAATTAAGCAGGCAGAGCAAGTGTTCTACCTTCAGTGGCCCTTACAGAGCGGAAAATAGTGTTCCCACCATTCACAGAACTACATAATGTATAACTTTCATTGCCTATAAAGTTCGGAGTATATAAATTTCTAAAACCAGACCAGTCCACTTAAAAAATAATAATTTTTAAGTAGTTGATACTTAATATAAAACAGCCATTCAGGGAACCACCACTCAAATAAAATATGACCAAGATCTTTGGCTTCTCAACACATTTAATTCTGTGGAAATATTTTGTTGATTATTTTTTAAAAGATGGCTAGGTATTTCATATGCATATATACACATATATACATACAATTCGATGAAATCAAAGAGCCTTTAGAAATCTTAGGCCCAAAGAAGACTGGGGGTGGGCGGGGGATGTGATTACAATAAACAGTGTGTGTGGCTCCCCCGGAGGACTTGGGGTTCTGTGCGGCTCAGATGGCAGCTGGGGGTCAGGCTTCGTGGAAGAGGGAGCCTGAGAGTCTGGATCTTAGCTAATCCCCCTTCAAGGTCTGGTAAAGTGGGAAAGGGAGGAAAAGAGGGCTGGGAGGAAGTGAATGTAATGTTTAGCATAATGTACAGATAGATAAAGGAGCCATGTAATCAGATAAGGGCTAGATGAGGAGGGGGCTGGGAAGTATTTATGGGGGATGTAAAAGTTCCAGTCTCCCTTTCTGAAACAGAGGGGGAAAGTCAGGAGCAGAGAGCCCATTCACAGATGACAGATGGAATTATTTTCCTCTACAGGTGTCCCTGAAATGTAGGCTCCTGCCTGGTCTTTATTAATCTGACTTACATTGATAATTGCTGCAAGTCCGTTTTGGATTTTTTCCTGTTGTTAAGGGCATGACAGCCTCCATGCCACTCTGCTCTCTGACAGCTGAAAAAGGCAGTCAGTGGCCAGGGAGGCTGGACCTGTTTTTGTAATCAAAGCCGCCAGCCTTTTAGCAAAAATGATCGTGATGGCTACAACTTAACCAAACTTCTCTGCATCAGACAGTTGGCCTCTATCACTGCTTTTAACCTTCAGACATCCTATGCATCTTCTCTTCACGGTTTGGTTTTGATGTTTTTTGTTTTGCAAATGAGGAAACTGAAGCTCAAAAAGAGGCTTCTTCAGCTACTGAGGAGGTCAAGGCACTGCTGACCTGTCCCTGGCCCTGAATATTATTTATAGACACAGTGCTGCCACAGCACCATTTCCTCCAATTCCTTTGTTTACTTCTGTAATGTGTCCCAGACAGGGCCTGCTTTGAATCTGGAGAGAACTTAGGACATTAAGGCCTGAGGTCTAAACCTTGCTGTGCCACCGTGGAATCAGTATCTCCCATGCAATGAAAATCTAGTTTTGAAATTGTTCTTTCTGTGCCTCCTCATCCTGCCCTCGAAAGTTACCTACCCTTTCTGCATGTCAAGCCATCACAGCATGTCCTATTTTTACAATTAAAGCCACATATTGGGAACACAAAGCTTTCTCCTTAAAGAAACTTCGTTTAAATGGCATATCCCCAGCCCAATTTGTAAGAGTCAGGTTTACCCAGAATTTACCTAAAGAAGATGGCATCAGGTGGCAGTGGACACCATTTGTAACAACATCGATTCTTTGGGACAGTTTAGCTCAAATTCAGACACTAGAGATCTAGTCAGTTGGTGTTTGGACCCACATCTGGAAATTCACCAGGTCATAATCAGTTACACCAGTTGCAGTTGAAACTTTCAGAAGTATTTTTTGTTGTTATTTTTTACAATAATATTTTTGGGGAATTCTCTAAATTTTCCTTGTGCACATTCAAAAACTAATCTACCCTTGCCTCCCTCCCCGCAACCAATCCCACATCTGGTTTAAACATGTTTGATTCTTTCCAGAAAGAGAGGAGGAAAGGTGGGAAGGGAGTTTTCCTTCTTTGTACCTTTTGGTGGTAGAGTTCATTGTTGTTTCTGTTCTGGGTGGGGCGAAATGCCTGAATAACGTAAATACAGCACAGATAGGAAGCAGCTGGCATGAAGCCATGCAGCTGGGTTATCCAGACATCCTTCGCAGCTTTTGCTGCAGCACTTTATCCCCCTGTCTTGTTTTAAATAGCCAGATGCCTCAGTTAATTCTGGCTGTTGGAGATGTGGCCAGAGGAGATGGCGGGGGTGGGAGCGGAGTTTTTGTCCCCCTAGCCCCAACACACGTACCCCTTGGGAAGGGGCATAGGAGGAATCAGGGCAAGAAAAAAGATGCTGCAGACCAACAGCGAAGGCCAAAATAATAGCCCCTGCAGTCTGGAAGCCAAGAGGGTATTTTTTGTTAAGTATCTAATAAATGAATACTTTTTGGAAATAAGTTGATGGCACTAACATAAGTCATGCAAACTACTCTTTTTTTATATTTACTTAATCTTTCAAAGGAAAGGAGACCAGCACACAGCTGCAAAACAAAAAAAGTAAAAGGTGTGTAGAGTTTCAGTTGTTCACCTTGGCCATTTCCTGTTAGGATGAATCTATAGTACATTCACAGAAGATTTGAAAAAGCTGTGTTTCATACTGGAAAGTTATATATCCTGAGGACCCTTAGTTTTTTAGACTAAAAGACATGGGAGGATAAAGGATATTCTCAAGTTGGTTGTATGTAACTAATATAAACAAATGTTATAAAATATTCTTAATCTTCGTAACCTAAAGGGATATGCATGTTGAAATCTGAAATGAATGAATTATTGATAGAAACTATGTGACTTTTTTAAATCAGTTTTTTGTTTAATGAAAAGGAAATCTTTGCCCTATCCCAGTTAAACTATTGTGGCTCATAAACAAATGAATATTGAACACTATATTTTCCCAGGACTCCTATTAGCAACAAATAATTTTTTAAAACCTGTTCATAAATATTGTGTATTTAACCTGATCACTTTGCAGGCTACTGTGTATAAAATACAGCTCTATGCTCCAGGGATATAGCAATGACAAAAGGAGCAAAGTCCCTGCTCTCATGGAGTTTACATTCTAGTTGGGGAAAGTGGGCAAATAGATAAAGCAGTTATTGATTCAGTAGTGTGTGGAAAGACAAAGGACGAGAAGATTTAAGAGAAATTGTCAGAGAAGTCTTCTTGGGAAGAGACCTTAATGAAATAAGGGAATAGCCCTAGTTGGTATGTGGGGAGAAGAGCAGGGAAAAGGTGTTTTAAGCGAAAGAAATAGCATGTGCAAAGGCCCTCTGAGGTGGGAGTGTGCTTTTTGTGGAGGACCATCAAGGACAGCGGGACTGAAGTGGAATGAGCAAGGAGGAGAGTGGTAAGATAAGTGCTATTTTTTTTACTTTGACTCAGAGCAATATAAGGGATCTATTGGAAGGTTTGTTAGAGTGTCACAACGTGAATTCCTTTCCAGTGTTTTATTTGGGCAAGCATGGAAACAAGGAGGCTAGTTACCAGGCTATTGCAATAGTCTGAGAAGTGATGGTATTAGGGATCAGGGCAGTGTCGATTGAAGTAGTAAAAGTGGATTCTGGATATGTTTCAAAGGGAGAACCAATAAGAGAGAAAGGTGCTGGGAATCACTGAGGTGACACCCAAGCAGAGAAATCACATAGACAGTTGGCTTTACTGATCTGAAGCTTAGGGAAGAGGTCTGGTAGAAATGTGAACTGAGCATTGTTAGTACATAGAGTATTTAAGTTGCAAGTTGTTGGCCCTGGCTTGGATCATGGGTGGTTTATCCACAGTTACAAAAGGAGAGGCAGAGAATACTAGTACAGAGGAGTAGGCGTGCTTGTGGGCACAGGAACAAGGTCTCTTCTGATTGTGTCTATTTTCTCAGTGAAATTAAAGCAAACTCATCCAACACCTGAGAGGTAGTGGGTAGAAGGACATATGAAATAATCTTGGGGAAATGTAGCAGGATACTGAGTGGCATTTAAGGAACCATTGAGGTGAGTGTTTATCACTTTAAAACTAGACCTATAAGCAAAATAGACTGAGGTTTTACCTCTCACCATGTACAGAAGCCTGAGTTGGGAGCATGGAGTTAAGTATTAAATGAGTATGAGTATGAGTGTCTTGATAGACCATGGACCATAAGTTGGGTAGAGAATCAAGTGAGAACATGAAGGGTATAGGGAATAGGCAGGGAAAAGATGGTCATAATACCAGATTGTTGGCCCCATTGGGGTGAAGACTTACTGTAGTCTGGAGAGAGTTGCATAGTCGGGAGGTGGTGCCTAGAAGCTGGATACTTAAAATATGAAGGTTTTACATGTGTTGGTAATGACAAGGACAAGGTTGTAACCTAGGCATGGGTGGCTGAAACTGGGTGTAAGACAAAGGCATTGGAAGAGAAGAGTTCCAGAAACTGAGAGGCCAAAGAATTGAATTGGAAGGATCCTCTGTATAGATAATGAAATTACAAAAAACAAACAAACAAAAAAAAACCATAACAGGGATTATGATGGAGAGATGGAGGGCCTGTGAGCCCACTTGCTAATGTCCTCAAGGAATGAGGGCTGGGGGAGTGGTGACCCAAAGGTCTGTGGAAGATTGAAGAAGTATAGTGGGGCATGGTCAGACTTGTGAGTTTCAGAGGAACTGAGGAAAGGGCCAGTAAGCCTGCAGCGGAGGCGAATATCCTACCCCACACCGAGGCTCAGCAGGGAGGAGTGTGAGAGGAAGAAAGTAGCCCCATGTGCAAGGGCTGCAGAGGCTCAGCCCAGAGCACATATGCATTGAGGTTAAGAAAGTGAAAGAACCTGGAGTAGTCGGATTCATAAGAGAGAAAGTAGGATGGTGGTTGCCAGGGGCTGGGGAGAGGGGAGAATGGAGAGTGAGTATTTCATGGAGTTTCAGTGTGGAAAATGAAAAAAGTTCTGGAAATGGATGGAAAGGATGGTTGTAGAACAGTATAACTGTACTTAATGCCATAGAATCTAATATCTAAAATGGCTAAAATAGTAAATTTTACATTACATATATTTTACTGTAACAGTAAGTGAAAGGAAAAGTCTGAGGAAAGGATGAGGAAGTAAGGGGAAAGTTGGACCTTGAGTCTTGGGAGCACAGGACGAGGGGTATTGGGCCCAGTAGAGGGTGAGCTGCAGGGAGTCCTGGAAAACCTGGGTGGCTTTGCCTTTGGGGGTGAGCGGGGCAGAGGGATTGTCTAAATGTTCTCCAGCAGACTGCGTGGCCAGGCTCTGAGTGCCAGGCCTAGGGGACGGAAAGAGGGAGTTCTCTGTTACTTTTCATCTTTGTTTCCCTGGAATCTGGCACAGAGTCTGACATATAGAAGACGGGAATATTTGTTTGAATGAGTAAACAATAATTTTTATCCAAAGGTAAAGAACAGCAGGTGAGAATTTAATGGCCTTGCTGAAAATCCAAGTAAATTTCCCTCAAAGTGATGAAGAATGAAAAGAAGCAAGAGTTGGTCTCTGGAGGAGAAAGAGTATGTTTAGCAAATGTGTAAAAGAACTTATTATGAAATATGAAATTAAATTTAGATCGGAAAAAATAAAATCATAAACAGAAGACTACACATGTGTAAAGGGTATTTGAATTGAAATATTTTCTCACCTATGTCAATGAAATTATGGTGAACTTGTAATGTGGAAGTGGATTTTTCTGTTCTTATGCCAAATCAGATTATTAGCTTTATAAAATGTTAAACCTTGCTCATTCACTTTAAACTAAGTTTAAAGGATTGTAACTGTAATGTCCTCTTTAGTTGCTAGGTTTGTCTTTCCTAGCTCTTAGATACCAAACCATAGAGATCAACTCATTCATTTTATTAATACCACTTAGAAACTGGAGAATGTTATGTTTGCATACATCTTCAAAGACTCAAATATTTTTTAATTACTGGGCATCTTTTTAAAAATGTACTTTCATTTTAAGTATTGCTTTTTCCCTAAAAGTTGAGATGGGTTAGTTACCTTTTAAGGTTGCTGCCAAGCATAGATTTTCTTTTGACAAGTCCAGAAAATACTGGCTGGTGGTCATCTTGCATTGTGAAACAACATTGTCATGCAGCTACCCGACCGTTGTCATGCCCCATTGTTCTTGTTGTTGTCGTTTTAGTGACAGCTATATTGTGCGTGTCAAGGCTGTGGTTATGACCAGAGATGACTCCAGCGGGGGCTGGTTCCCACAGGAAGGAGGCGGGATCAGTCGTGTGGGGGTCTGTAAGGTCATGCACCCCGAAGGCAATGGACGAAGCGGCTTTCTCATCCATGGGGAACGACAGAAAGACAAACTGGTAATGGCAGACGTGGAATGTTAAATCAGCAACAACTGATTTCTTTAAATTAAGTTATAGCCTTCCTGTAGGTTATTTTTTCCTTCTTTCTCTGGCTTCAAAAGTTATGACTCTGGAGCTGGTGCCAAATTGCAAAATGTAACCTTGGCTTTCCAGCAAAGTCACTTTTTACCACACATCATATAACTCAGATGCTAAGAAATCACATATTTAGCTGTCTTGTTTGCATCTTTGATTAATTATGCTATCTTTCTGTCACTGTAACAAGATATTCATAACAAAAGTATGTTCTTATGAATCAGATCATAGTGATCTGTGAAGTCAGAGATTTTTAAAATATAGGGTTTATTCATGGAGCATGCCATCAAGGTTTGGCTGGTGAAAGGTAAAATGAAAAGAAAGAGTCATCTGACATTTGGTTACTTCTAAATAAATGTTTATCTAAAAGACACCAGCTTTTATTTCAGAAGCTATGAATAAAATATGTTTGGAAAAGAAAGTAACAAAAAGTAGCGATATTACACTTTAATAATTCTATATGCTTAAATATATACACTTTGAAAAAATATATTTGCACTTTGGAGAGTAATCATGATCTCACAGGAGTTGGGCTTGGATAAGTCCAAACAGTTGCATGAAAGAACTTGGATGTCCAGTTCTATGTTATGAAAGAATCCATGAAATGAAGGAAGATTGAATGTTTAAATCTACTTTTAATTGGTGGCCTTGAACCTTGAAGGACATTGCTCCTATCTTTATTTGATCATGGAATATATATATATATATATATATATATATATATATATATATACTAGAAAGCCATTAGCTAATTTAAAATTTCAAGATTATACAGGATCTCAACAGAGAAAATATAAAGACACTGCAGAACTATGCCAGTGTTAGGTTTGAGACCCTTAATATGATGGCATCTGTTGAGTTTTATGTGCTAAATGTACAAATTTTATCTTTTCTTGCAATCACTTACTGTTTTTAAAAGTTACAAAATAGAACAGTTTATAAATTTATATATGGATTTACAGAAATGCTGTTTTCACAGGATTCATTTCTGAAAATGAAATGAGTGAAAATTTAAAGGATGAATGTAGCTCATTTTAAGAAGTATGTCTATTCAGGAAATTTCCTACATAATGGTCAAATAATTAAAACATTCCAGTTGATAAGATATTTATAATAAAGGCAATGTAAATGCATTACTAACAAAAAAAAATAATTACCACCATTTATCTAGCATTTACTCAGTGCTAGCCCTTTAATTAGATTGTATCATTCCTTCCATCAGCCTGTATAATTAATTATATGTGAAGAAATTACGATTCAGAAAGACTCCTTGTTCTTGGTGACCAATATTTGATATCCTATCACTTTGATCCCAAAATTGAGCCAAAGTCACATATGCACAACCACCTTTAGCTCTTCAATGTAGTTTTCCCCTTGTGCATATTTTAATTTTAATTTTTTTTATTTTGGTGACATTGGTTAACAAAATTCAGTAAGTTTCAGGTGTATAATTCAACAGTAAGGCACACATATATGTATATATAATACACATTGCATCGTGTGCTTACTGCCCATAGTTAGATTTCTTTCTGTCACCATAGTTTTATTTTTACATGACTATAATCAGAGCTCATAAACAGTTTTGTATCTAGTTTATTTTGCCCCCACATTCTCTTAAGAAATTTTTCATGTTACTGGTATCAAGTTGATGTTCCGTTGTTTTTATGACTCTTGATGCTTGTACAAAGCTGTTACCAGCATATATGAGAATTTCTTTTAACATGAGGGTCAGATATTCTACATCTTTACCAATTTGATAGAGTACCAGTAGTATCTTAATGTTGATTACTAAGATCAAATGATTTTTTGTTTGGCAAACAGTGATAGCTAAATTATCTGTTAATGTGCCTTTGCATATTTACCTACTGGGGCCTTATTTTTTTTCTTCATACGAATGTTCTTGTATAACAAGGATATTAACCTACATCTGTCATTTATTGCAAATATTTTTATAACCCGTTGCTTGCCTTTTTTATTTTAGTTGGTGTTCTTTTTCTACAAAAAAAATTGAAAGAAAAGCATTTTGCCTTTTCACCTTTTTATTACTTTTGTTTTACCAGATTATCTTACCTGAATGGTTATATCTTTTTAGATCTGTTTTTTTCCTGGTATTTCTATGGTTTGTCATAGAATATGTCAACCTAAAATAGCCTTTAGATTGTTTCATCCAGCTCCTTCATTTTATAAATACATTTATAAATTTGTATATTACCACTGACTTATATTAAATAATTGTACATTTTTATCATTTTGTTTAAGGCCCTTTATGTAAATAGCCTCAGTTAAATTCCTGCAATTTAGGAAGGAAAATGCTATTTTATCTCCAATCTGTAATGGAGAACCTCAGTGCTCAGTGATCCATTTCCTCTGTCTAGAGCACAAATGCTTAGCAGAGCCACCACTAGGAACTATTTCACTGTGAAGCCAAAACCTGGTCCCTTTGTATTAACTCTGCATAGTAGCAGGGCAGTCCTAGTTGTGGACCAGCGTCTATTGTTTGTTGCTATTGCAAAAGGATTGTGTACCGCACCCTCTCCTCCATCACATTTCTCCATTAGTTCGTCTCTCTTCCTGACCCCTTTGCATTCTGTGACTCTACACTTTTGGACTTTTACATCCACTAGTACTTAAATCACACACCTATATATCCAGTTGTGTTACTCTATCTTTCCATCCCTCAGCATGTCACACGCTGGAACATTCTGTCTGGATTCCTATATTTAGTGGTAGTTAAACCTCTCCCCCACCCTGTCCCAAAACACACCACACACCACACACACACACACTCACTCACTCACTCACTCACACACTCTGGAGCTAAGGTGATTCATTTTGTTTGGCCTCCCAGGCTTCAATAATGCAGCACTTCAATCCGTTGGAGAGTATGAGCCCACATGGGAACTCTGTAAAGGCATGGTTGTTGAAGGAGTCCCCTCTAAATGGTGGAATTGTGAAGAAAGAGTGGAGATCATTTTTGGAATACAGTAGTTGGATGGTATCAGAGTTCTAAATGTTCCAACAAAGACATGAAATGTTTTTTCTGATGGAAACCGTGTTGTCAGTAGTTTTTCCAATATAGAACAGTTCTAGAATTCAGCACATTAGTTTTTGTTGTTGTTATATGAATTATGTGTTAAGGTCTATGCACAGACTTTTTTTGGGAAAGTCTGTATTCCAGACATCCATTCACAAGTCATTATTTGGATGGTTTTTTTGTAAATTGGGGATAATCAAGTTTTCCTGAGCAATTATATGTAAATTTAAAATTTTTAGTTCAATCTTATTTTAAATGGGTTAGAGGAGTTTACTCCTGGCACAAATGCTGTCAGAAACCACTGATGAAGGTTAACCACAAAATATAGAAGGTCGATCATTCTAGTCATTGCCCATGTACAAGTCTGTGAACACACCCACACACACTTGGTGTGAGTTCCAGCTGGCAAAGCTCTCTGAAAGGCAGTTTGGCAGGATATTGGTTTTAAATGTACATACCATTTTACCTGGCAGTTCTACATCTAAACCCTATTCTATAGAAATACACACAGATTTTTATGGACAACAACAGTTCTCAAAAATTTTTGGTCTCAGGGTCCCTTTATACTCTGAGGACCCCCAAAAGCTTTTGTCTTTATGGATTAGAGCTACTAATATTTATCATATTCTAAATTAAAACTGAAATTAAAAAATGTTAAATAATAGTGTTAGCATCAATGACATTCTTTACGACAAATAACTCTATAACTGTTTTCCAGAATAAAAATAGTGAAGAAAGTAGCATTGTTTTACTTGCTTTGCAAATCTCATTAATATCTGGCTTAATAGAAAATAGCTAGATTCTAATGTCTACTCCCACTTTCAATTTAGTGCAATATGCCATTTTGGTTGAAGTATATGAAGAAAGTCCAGTCTTATACACATACGTAGTTGGAAAAGGGAGAAGTATTTTAATAGTTCTTTCAGATCATTGTAGATATATTTCTTTGATACTATACCAAAACTTGGCTTGTAGTAGTTTCATAAGTGTGGAATCTGAAGCCATATCAGTGAACTTTACATAGTCTGTTACATTAAGATCTACTGATGGTTTGTCATTCACTTTAAAATTTTTACTGATTTTGTAACATAATGTATTGGTCACTTGACCAAATACTGGTTTACTGAGTTAAACATACCTTCCAGATATTGATCATACATATAACTATGCAGCAGCAAAAAGTCACATTTCTTAGTATCATCACTAATCTCATTAGAAAAGTCTTTCAGTATTGGGAAGCTGTCCAATTTTAACTTTCACTTGAAAGTTCAGATTGTATTAGCAACAACAAATACTTCCAGTTTTTCTTGAAATGACAGGCTTACTGTATTCGTATTCAAGAAAACGTCTGCCAGATATACAAGTCTTAAAAACCATAGTACATCTGTCAGTGGTACTTTCAAGTAAACCTGGTGATCCATGAGAAAAGCAGGTACTTCAACTCACAACTGCAACAATTCCACAAGTGCTTTTCCTTGAGATTCGTCATTCTTCCATATGCAGCAGAAGTGAAAAGGCTATTAAAAATCCTCTTCCTTTTTCCAGCTATGCATTTGTGCAAAGCCAGAGTTTCTTCATATACTTAATCCAAAGTAAGACATCATAGCAGCTTGAATGCAAAAGCAAAGATGAGAATCTAATTATATGTACTTCCCATTGCATCACACAAAATAAGAGATGTGTATTCAAGGGTCAAGATTTAATTTCTAACTGCTTCATCAAGGACAGTTTTATGTAAAACTGGCACTTTTTACTTTGACCATGTGACATGATGAGTCTGGTGACTTTAGTACAGTTTTGTGCCACTGCACTGCCTTGATTTGTGCCACAGCAGATTAGTTTTACCCACCGTTTCTTTTTTGCCATCCTTGACCCTCTGAAAGGGCCTGGGGCAGTGGAGTAGAGGGGGAAGGCTCCTAAGAGCCTACAGACCAGATTTTGAAGACATGTATAAAACTGTTTATTTCCAGCATTGTCTATAAAAGTGACCAATTAGAAATAACCTAAAAATGTCCATTAGTATGGTGAATGGCTGAATAATTCTAATACATTTATAGTGAGGAATATCATAAAGACATTAAAGAGAGTTCTTTTACCTTCCTATATCTCTAAGACATGTTTTTAAGGAAAATAAAAGGCAAATCTCAGAGTAACTTATAGGTGTGGCTATAAATTACTTCCCCCACACACAACTTATATACTCAAGTCACAGGAAGGGAACTGGGATTGTGTCCACCAGTGGGTAACTCTGGAAGTAGAGAGGTGTTGAGGGCGAGGAGGGAGAGATGGGTAAGAATGAAGACTTCGTGTATTCAACTAAATTACTTAAATCTTGTATTTCTTCTGTAGCTAAAAGCCTTCAACAAGAATATATGATCACTTTTTTTCTACCAGTGCATCTTATTTTAAAAAGATAATTTAAAAGGCTTTCTCAAGTTTTAAGTTAATGCCTAAACTTCATTAGAGAGTTTATACATGTTATTGCCAAACTTCACTAGAGAGTTTATACCTGTTAGGAAGACTAAACCATCTGAACTTTTTCATTTTTGTCATTAAACTTAGATATATAAAGATGTTATTTTATTGAAGAGGACATAGAGATGGTATCTGATTCCCTCCCTATCAAATTATATGTCTGAACTTTTCTAAAAATTTAAACTTCTGAGGAAAGTTACCTTTGGAATAATCTTAAACTTGCAAAATGTCAACCAAAGACTAATTATTTTCACCCTAAAATGTGGAGAAATTGGAAGTCTTTGTTTTCACAAAAAGTTTATTTTGAGACTTTGAATTGAGACTATTAAATTTTAAAATAGATAACATTTGTTAGTTAAAGCCTTGGTTATTTGGATTTCCCCGATTTGGAATGGGGCTGGGCTGACATTTAATCATTGTACTATTCTTAGGAGAAAATGGCCATAATAAGCAATTTAATCATAAATAGAACTGTGTGAGGGGACTGTTGTCCTCTTTCAATACAATATAATAAAGTTAACTACTTGGGACTGCTACTTGATACACCAATTTGACTTTTATCCTTATCTGTTTATAAGTTAGGGGACATTTAGTATGCAACACTTAATTTCTGTTTGCTTAGATGTATCCTTGAAACCTGTACTCATTTAAAGATATTCTCTAATTTGAATTTATACTAATTTAGGCAGGCCTTTTTTTACTCTTGCCTTTCACTTTAAAATTAATAAGATTTCATTTTGTTAAATGCAGAGCTTTACCAGAACAAGATTTGAGCTATTAACACTCAGCAAAATTATTCTGGTATGCATTTTGAAGCCCATAGGAATAAATATTGTCGATATTTTAGGGTTTTTTGTGAAGAATGGAATTTACATTCATATGATTACATTGCTTTTATGCTGTAATATTAAACTCTGGTATCTTTATCAGCAATAGCACTGTGCTAGACACGGAGGGAGTTATTTTATAATACATCGTGATCTTTTACAGTCTAATTGGGAATAAAATGAATGCACATGAAATGTTAGAGAATAATATGAAATCTAGTACTAAATTGTGAAGGTGACAAGAATTGGAGTAAATAAAAGAGCAAATATACTAGAAAATGAGTGTGACCCTGTTCAGTTTCTCATTATTCATTGTTTTCAGAGCATTTTCATGTATATGTTCTCATCGATAATGCTGGTCACTGGTGTTATTTCCATTTTATAGATAAAAAGACTGAGGATCTGAGACAAGCTACTCAGAGTTGTAACTTAGTCAATGGCAGTTCTGGGACTGGATTGCTAGAAACTTGGGAGATCATTCTAATAATCCAGAAAAAAATTTAATAGAGACCCAGATCAGAGTGATAGCAACTAAAATGGGTTGGAAAAATGAAATGGACATGGTGATTAATAATACAGGGGATAGAGAAAGCAGAAGAGACAAAGATCTCCATGGAGGTATGAGCCAGAGAGAATGAACAGAGAGAGGCTGGCTTTGCTAGATATAGGGAATCTGGGAGAGGAAACTAATGGCAGAAATTTCAGAGAGAGTTAATTTTTCAGCATACTGAATTTGATCTCATGAAGAAACACCCATTAAGACAGAGGAGGGAAGATTGAAAGCCACTAGTACAACAAAGTCCCTGACAGTAAACCTGGAATAGAGCAAAGCCCCAAGACCTGGACCTCAGCTTAGTGCCCCCCAGTCAGGAGATGAGGAAGAGGAATGAGTGAGATGAAGAGCGTTGTTAAGGAATACCACAGTGCAGTGGGGATCATCAAAGACAAAAGCGGGTAGGGTGAGGGGGTTAACAAAGGGTGGATGGTCCACAGAGGCAAGCAAAAGCCTTTCAAGATGGAGATACAACCATGTGAAGGCAAGGATAAGGGTTTTTATAGTTGCCACCAATGATGAATGGTTTCTAATTAGATTTTTTTAAACAGATACTGTAGTGACTGTTTCACAAGTAACCGGCCTGTGTGTTTCAATCCTTCAGGTGGTATTGGAATGCTATATAAGAAAGGACTTGGTCTACACCAAAGCCAACCCAACCTTTCATCACTGGAAGGTCGACAATAGGAAGTTTGGACTTACTTTCCAAAGTCCTGCTGATGCTCGAGCCTTTGACAGGGGAGTGAGGAAAGCAATCGAAGACCTTATAGAAGGTATTAAATTTTTCACTACATTTTTAATGGAACAGTGAATGGGACTGTCCTGAGTTCTTTTTATTTCAGTCGTCTGACATCATATATTTGTTGTTGATTTGCAGGAGCATTGGGAGCCAGGTCAGTAGATGCCAAAACTTTAGGAACATCGAAGGAGAACAATTATAAAGTGACAGTATAGGGGAAAAGCATATGGGTTTTAGAGCAAGGAGTGGTCCCAACTGGTTTTAGACTCGGTGCTAAGAAGACAAGTTTTGGACTTCAAAGTGAAGGACATTTTGATGTATTTCACCTTTCCCTGACTATTGAAATGGCTTTGATCTGATCGATATTTTGGCTCAGAAGCAGAGAATAGATTCTAATGCCTCAGAAGGCTCCAGGCCTACCCACCGCTCTCCTGTAATCAGAGCCCAGGTGTACAGCTGCCACTGTAAGAGAAAGGGATCTGTGATTCCTGGAGCCCTGGTTTGGTTCAGGCCTTAGTCTGTGCTGGGTTGGGTTGGGTAGCAGACGTGTTGCATTTGATCCTGGCCGATAGGTTCTTAGGCGATCGATTTTCATGGGCTTTTCTAGAGTCCACAGATGCAAACACACAAATTCTCCACTTTAACACACTCAGTTACCAAATCAGAGGGTTAATGGTGCCACAGTCCTGTGAAGAAAGTATGTTTCATTTGTTTAAGAAATAACAGTAATCAGAAGTTATTTTCCTCATTGTGAATTTGAAGAAGAGAGAAAAGCAAGTCTTCAATGAAAAATTGTTTAACATCAGTGGTAAGACAATTCTAGCTTGAACATGAATCTGTTAACTACAACCATATATTAGCCAAAAAGATAATAAAAACCAGCATTCATACATAGGTCTAACATAGTGGCAAATGTTTAAAATGTTGTTATTAAACATAGCTTTAAAATGTTTAGAGCGAAAATAGCTCCTCCTATATTACTGATAGAACTTTATAGTATGCCCATGTACTTAATCGCTGAAGCTACACACAAAATTTGATTCTTGTGATTTTTCTTCTGTATATACTTTACCTAGCTGGGTTTTTAAAAATCAAACCTGCCTTAAACTTTGATTGACTAGAATAATTCAAATGATAGAGAAAAAGCCTGAAAGATCAATAGGAATTGCACAAAGGGTATTATGGGACTTATTTTTCCTTCTGCAATGCCTCATTGGATATTTATTTCTCTTCTCTTTCTGAGCAATTCTTTTAATTTTGATTTTATATAATAGCGAAATATCTTCTAAATGCACATTTTTAAAGACTTGACCAAGAAAAGGAGAAGATGGAGAACAAATTTCCCTTTTGGTATAGCTTTCTCTTATGCACATTTGACCGTGTTTTTCTTTTGGGCCATTAACAGTGCCAGCTGAGTTGGTGCATTACTGGGTACTGTTAGAGGAGAGGGATATGTCTACTGGTTTGCATACCAGAATGAAGAAAGAGGTGAACAAGTAAATAAATTGATCCCAAAATTCATTCCATGAAGGAGTAAACTGAGTTTACTGACATGAGTCTAAATTTTGGCCTACAGAAACAGAGAAACTCACTGATGCCCAGGTATCATCTCAGAAGGTGGCTCCCACAATCTGGGTTTTAGAGTAGTGTCTGAATGTCAGAATAGGAGGCAACCATTCAGCTATTTTAATCACATACCCTCTTTGGTAGATAATAAAACCAGAAAGCTGAGTCCAGTTCACACAGTGAGACTGTGGCGGGCCTAACCTGGTAGTTCTCCAACCATTGCTTTTCCCACTATGCACTGCAACCCCCACCTGGGGTGTTGCTGGTGGAGGGTGGTCTTGATGCATGCACTTCAGAGCAGGGCAGGCTCTCCTCTCCCCTTCAATGTGGTACCTCTGTGCTTGTTCCCTAGTGGCCAGTGCAGAAGTTGTAGGGGTTACTTGCAAACAACAGTAGGCAAAGTTAATTTGGGGAGCATCCTGGCAAGTGTCAAAATAGAATAAATTAAAAGCATTAATTCTCAAGTAACATGTTTCTGCTGGTGATCCACATGCAAACGGAATGGAATGTGGTTTTATTGAAATGTACTTTTTAAATGATTGCATTTGATTTGTCCTCTTTGTAAACACTTTTTATTAACATTTTTTGTCTTTTTAGGCTCGACCACATCATCTTCCACCATCCATAATGAAGCTGAGCTTGGCGATGATGACGTTTTTACGGTAAGTTCCCAATTCTTTGCTTTGCAGCTTGGTGAATAATCAGGGAGAGGTTCTGTTTAAGCATATGAAAGACACTTCACAATTTGGCTTGTGTGGTTGCTATTGAGAGGCCATTGGTGAGATCTCTGTCTTGTCACAATTTTGCCAGTGCTGGGTTTGCCTTTGTTGTTCATGTTGCAGTGGTACCATCCCCCACATGGTATGGTAGTGTCCTTTCTCCTGGACCTGTCCCAGCTTCTCTCACAGTCTTCCCTCAGATTTATGGGATCAACTATCTGGTTTACTTAGGACCATCCTAGTTTTAGTACTCTAAGTCCCTCGTTCTGCAAAACACCAGGCAAACGGGGACAACTGGTCACCCTGGCCAGAATATTAATACAGCCCCCTCCATGGCATAGAGGAAGCAAGCCAGAATTAGTCTTGCTGCTGAGTAATTAAACATCTGATAAGGAAGGCCTATAGGCTGAGTTGAGGTTAGGCCCAAGTGTGCTAAGACAGGAAAGGGCCTGGATATGGGATATAACTAAAGAGAAAATGATTTCTCAGCTTGCTTCTTCATTTAAGTCATGGGCTCTAGAAGTTAATTAACAAGTAGTTTATTGCATGCCTGCTGTGTGTTTGGTGCAGAGTGAAGCTGTAGGGCAGCATTTTAAACTCTTGGCTTTTACCTTGTAAGCTAGGACACACACACACAGACATCCAGAGACACCTGAAATCAGATCATACTTCACGCTCTGCATATTGGGTTTTTTCTTCATTCTCTTCTACTTTTTATTAAGAACCTTCTCAAGCATGCAGGAAAATTTAAAGAATAATGCTTTTATACTCTGTACCTACATTCAGCAGTTGTAACATTTCACCCCATTTACTTTTTCTGTGTATGTATGTGTACTCACACACATACATACACACATTTTTTTTTTTTTGCTGATCTAGTTGAAAGTAAGTCACCACTAAATAGTCCGACATGCACCTCCTAAAAATAAGGCATTCTCTTACATAAGCACATTATAACTGTACCTAAAAAAAAAAATAGGAATCTCACATCATCTCATAGTTTTCCAGTTGTCTCTCAGTTGTCCTAAGAGTATCTTTTTTAAAGCTAGTTTTTCATATTTTAAAAAATTGGTTGAAACCCTTTAAACCTGCTTCCCAGTGGACTCATCATGCAGTTAGTGACTTGAAAAACACTCCTTTGGGACTACAGAGGTGTATAAACCATGGCTCCAGCCCTCATAGAGATAATAGGATGGTTTGGACAGAGATGAGATTGACCATGAAAGGCTTAGAGACTGAATCAGAGTACTTTACAGGGAAGGGTGTGGGGGTTGGAGAAGACCACTAGAGGGTGAAGCTGGACTTGACTTTGGTGGCATTTGAACGAGGTTCGGGAAGTGGCTTCGAGGCTGGGAACTACAGTGGTGAAGGCAGAATCAGGGATGTGCATGGTGAGTTACGTGAGCACCGTGGGTCCCAACCTGATGTGAACAGAGCGTGCATAGGGGTTTCAGGAAATGAACTCAGTTGTCCTTTCATGGAGCGGCTGGTGTGATGTGACTCTGAACAGGCTTCCTATAGTGCTCTGAGCAGATCCTCTCAACAGTTGGCATGTTGCTTACATCTGTTCCTTTGTCACGTTTCAAGAGACAAACAACAGCAGGTGGGTTAAAAGGTGGCTTCCTGTGCTCCAGAGCAAAACTGTCATTCGCAGCTGCTTCCCAGCTACCTGCCAGAAGTGATTTATATAATGAGGAGAAGCCAAGAGGCAAAGGAGTGATGGAAGCCAGCATCCCTCCTGGTTTTGCCCTTTAATCCACAGGGGATCAACATGCTGCTCTAGGGTAACACCAAATGCCTGGAAGGAAGTATAGAAACAGCCCTGCTGCTTCCAGACACTTGGAACTCAGTGGAGAAGGAGCTCCACTTATTTGCATTTCGTGTAGGCCTTGATGTATATGATCAGTTGCCTTCATTCCATTTGTTTACAACAAGGGCCTGTAAGTTATAGTATCTCCCTTCCCCAAGACAGTATGGTCCAGTCATTAGGCCATTACATCCCATGTCAGGATGGCCGGGTCATCAGGGCCTTATGCACCAGGTTTCCCATTTGTTCATGAGCTCCTTGTCACTAGACTTTCTGTTCTAAGACAGTAAATGAGATGTCTGAAAGCTAGAACCAAGGAAGTGAGCAGCTGCCTTAACTCCTGTATAGTCTTTCTACTGTTTCCCACAGTTTGTTGTAGTCTAAAACGTTTAATGGTATGACAGATGTGTAGAGTTTGGAACTCATTTATTATAGAAAGAGTAGAAGTGGTGATAAGACCCTCTTCCATCTTATGATGAGCCAGAATGACGAGAATTTCCTAAGAGAATAGCACATGTATGGGAACCCCTGTAGGGGTGTAACTTGGAGAATCAGGAGTGTATATTCTGTTTCTGCTGCTGGGGCTAGGGGCAAACAGGACAGTGTGGACAATATATTGATGTATGTTCCCTGTTGAGGAATGAAGTGGAGGAATGTGTACTCCTAACTCCTTGTGGAGTGATTATCTGGCTAGGTACTCACTGAGCATGGACTATTTCTATCCCCCAAACCAGCTTGTCCACCTGACTTCTCAGGATGGTAAAACCATGTTGCAGTTCCTCAGAGTAGAATGAATGTCCTGCTTAGTGTGAATATATATACACACCTGCCCTGCACTGCCCTGCCCAAGCATCTGTTGCCAGTTCCCAACACTGTTGCTTCCATCATGTCCCTATACTTTTTTCCATTTCACTGCCACCAGCCTGGTATGGGTCCACATTTTTCCTGCCAGAACCACCACCAGAGACTCCTGATTAGCAACTCTTCCACTGACTTTCTTAGTCTGAGATGCTTGCTTTTCCATTCATGTGTTCTGATATTTCTCCCTTGATCAACTGATTGTTCTCTCTTGTTTAAGATCCTGTAGCACTCTGTTGTTATTTCTTCCTCTCACCACTTGAAAGCCTGCCCATTTTTGGCTTTCATATTTTATTTGCTGAATGAATGAATCTTCATCCATTTAGAAGCAGGTTATTCTTCATTATAGTCCCTGCAACCCTATAAAGCTTTGCTCTATAAATGTTTGATAAATGGGTGGTCTGAACCCCAGATAACAGCAGGTCCTCAAATAGTGTCATTTCATTATAACGTTGATGAGATGCTGTAGGAACTTAACTCTTGTGGATATCGATTAGCCTGTGTTAAAATCGGTTTTATTATCTGTCGTTTTGCTTACAGTTGCAGAACCTGTCAGTGGCATTAAGTGAAGATTACTGTATTGTGTGTAAAATCGTAGGTTGTCACATTTTATTAATTTGCTTTATTGCGGGACCATTTAAAAGTAGAGGATGTTAAGGGATTCTCAATAGCTTCGCGTCATGTTTTTCTAGCTGTGTTTTGTGCTCAATCTATAACTAGGAGCTGAGCTCCTAGCATTGTTACCCAATGTAAGCTTTTGTCAGCTCATGCTTCTGGCCCTCTCATCAACTTTCTCCCTTGCAGCACTTTTCTTTCACGGCCTCCCTACTCCATGGGAGACCTCACTTATGATGATTGATCCAGGTGAACACAAATACCTAGGTGGCAAGGGTGTACCCAGCATTAAATATTGGATATATGAGGGAATTCCAGTGCCTGAACCATTTGGTATAAATTTATAAGATGAGTAATACAAAGAATATAAAACAACAACAAAAAGATTAGCATTCTGTAAATGGCTAAGAGCATACTCTCCGTGGCTCTGATGGACAGCTTTTCATTTCTTTCACTTCCGAGGAGAGGAGACTTGAGAGGGACAGGATAGAAAGAACCTCAAGTCTGTTCCCTCTGTTGTGCTCTTGTCTTTGTGGAGGAGGCCCATGTAAACATGAGATATGAACAGTTTAGCTCCGTGGATAAGCTGAGCTGGTTTGTTCCCCATCTTAGAACTGACTTCCTCCTAGGTCCCTATAGGTAAGGACTATGAGGCCAAAAAGTTAAGAACCTGCAAAGAAAGGGGTTCTTGGGGGGAGAGAGTGAGTAGAGAAAATGAACTGATATAGAACTCAAGAGAATCTGGGTTTTATAGTCATTTAATAAATAATTTTCCAAATTTCTGTTTTATAGGGTTTGATCCATTCAAACTCAGTGATTTATTTACAGCTACAAAATTCTAAAATCATTTCAAACTGTTATGAGCATCTTCATAGACAAACAAGGATAATTTTAATGTAATCTTGGGAGAATGCAGCTGCAGTGTATACATACTTTTAGAGCAGGTTAACCTAGACTCTGGTCAAGTGTTGGTGCTTCAGCTGTCATTGTGCTGAGTGGCTGGATTCTGGCTCTAAAGCTGGGGTATTAGGGAAATATTTGCTTTATAGGAAGATACTTGAAGGTGTATAAAATAGCCAAATCTTCATCTTCTATAATAAGAATTTCTTGAATAATATCTAAATCTGCAAATCAAGAAATAGTATAAACATATGGGATTGAAAACTGGAGAGAAATACAAGAAGAGCCACAAGAGTTGAAATGTATTTATTTCTCTGGAGGATGAGAAGCTAAGATGGGGAGGGATGAGACTCTTTGAAGTATTAAGTGATATATGTGCATGTCCTAATTAAAAAAAAAGAATGGGGGGCCGGATTCTCAAAAGAGGAATGAGGGGTCAAGGGAGAAGAAGGAATGAGACAGACAGCCTAGTTACAACAATCCCAATTCTCTCATCTGGGCGTTTAAAGGGATTAAAGAAAAACAACTGAGTGCACTAGATGTTCTTCTTCCCACTCTTTTCTCGGCCTTGTGTTAGGAAGCAGTATGTTCACTGTGGAAATAATGGCACATTAACGGTAGGATAACTTACAGGAATTAGCTGGACATTTATTTGCCTTGTTAGGTGACAAGGATAGCTCTAAACAAAGCAACTCCTTAGAATTATAGATCTTGGGATTGGAAGGGATTTTGAGTTCTTATCAGCTCAGTCAGACTTGCTAAGATCACACAGCTAGTTCATTGTGGAGGAATAGTGAACACTAACTCCCAACCTTTCTAGTTCACCGCTGCTTATTTTTCTCTTCCTCTGTTGAATAATCATATTTATGGTATTTCAGCTGTTCTATGTTTCAAACAGCCACCAAATACTAGAGTTACATTGTAAGGTTCTCTTGGACCCAAGTTGGAAAGGGGAGAAATAAAAGGGTGACTGTGTGACTAATGCCCGTGTGGCCCCTTCATGTGATGGACTTGGAGCCTCCTCAGCAAGGGTTAAAGCCTTGAGGCCCCTAGCACTGCTAAGCTTGGCCTTAGGAGGCCTACCCTACATGTACAAGGTTTTGGCATTTTCCCCCCACCTTCTAGGTTTATACTTACCATCTAAGTGTTGTTTCTGGATTTGGGCAGCCTTTCTCAATCAATTATTCCCAATTAAGCCCAAGCACCTTGAGGTATCTATCCTTATTACATAATGAGTTGACTTCTTTGCTGTGCAACTGGAATGATACTGTTTACCATCCTTTGCAGAACTGAAAAGAGTCAGTCACAACATTTTGTTTGGGTCTGAATTCTCTCCGAGAACCCAGTTGAAAAGGCTTATATTTGGGTTATGTTTTTGGTGTTTCATTGTATTTTATTTCTTAGATAGGCAGTCCTCCTTCACATGGGAAAAATATCATGTCTTTTATAGCCTCGGCAGCTTCTAGCCATGTTTCGCCCAGACGGGAAAACTTGGTCCTTCCTTGTGCCCTACTCTCAAACCATTGACATCTTGTTTATTATAAGCTGTGTTTTATTACTTTCTGGCTCTTCAGAACAGTTATTACTGACATCTCTGACCCCTTCCACTCACCCCAGGTGCTTTCTAAAGCATGGCTAGAGCAAGTGCTTGAAACCAAAGCAATTTTTGTCCTAGACGAGCTGTTGAGTATTTGCAAGTTGTCCTTATTTTCGTTCTTGATTAAATAGAAAAAAAAAAATTCATTGAATTTTGTAATTAGCAAAGATTTCATTTATATAGAAGCAGAAGAGTGCAGAATACCACAAAATTTTCCTCTTCTTGGAGAGTTTTTCACCTAATCTATTCCCAACAAACATTAAAACAGAAGGCAAATCTACCAGTTTTGTAAAAAAATGAGGTTTGGTCATTGACTTTCTAAGAAAGAGTTTGTAAAAGCTAAAGTGATGTGTGACCCCTGGGGTCGTAGAGTTTGGAAGTGAGGGAGAGGCCTAGATTATAAACTGGGATCTGCCATTAATTAGTAAGCTGTGATCATTGATCTTCTGAACACAAAGCCTTCTCAGGGTGAATGTATTCCCTCCAATCTTATTTACTGGCCCAAGATGGGGGAAGGATAAGAGCTGGGATGTGGAGCAGCCTGTGACACTGTTCCTTGCACTTCTCACATGTTATTGGATTTGGTCCTCAGCCATACCGAGGTACATGTTAGCACTGCATTTCTGCTGACAAGATCACCAAGGCTCAGAGAGGTGAAGTGACTTGTGCTTGGTTCCACACTGTTCACCCAGAATGTAAACCCCAAATCTGCTTGTTGCCTTTCAGAGAGCTTTAAGAAAAGGAAATATTTATCGATACGTTTTAGTAAAATTTAAATATTAAATATACCAGATTCCCTTCATTGCAGAAGAACCACCTAAGTGGTGAACTTTTCAACTAGGGCATTGGCTTAAAACCTCAGCATCTCTTCAGTGGAGGTAGGAGGGTCCCCAGTCGCTCTTTGAAAGCCCCATTCTCTTTTTAGAAGATCAGTTGATCAAAAATGTTTTTGTTGTCTCTCCCTTTGGAATTAAGGGATTGGGATAGAGTGGGGTAAGGTGGCAGCGGGGATGTGTAAAGGGAAAATTGCTTGAAAGTGGAAATTCTGTAAAGTTTAACTAGTGAAACTGATCCATGGTGGTTTATTAAGAAAGGCAAAAAAGTCTTGGGAGGGGCAGCCCTATGCTGTAGTTGACACCATGGAGCAGTGTCCCATAACTGTTGCTGACTGAGACCCAGCACTGCGTGGGTGCCATGGAAGGTCTCAGAAGATGGATGGGAGATGTTTTATCTTCTAAATGACAATTATCAAGCTCACATTACATAGTAAGAGGAGGATCTTTTTATTTTGCATGCAGTGCCTTAACAGTGGCTAAATTAAAGCAATTAAATTGTCTAAGGCTCATACAAAAGCTTTGAAATGCTCTCAATTTCAGGAAGGCCATAGAAAGGCATTTTGCTAACCCTCCCACTTAATGTCTTTTATTTGTACATTCCTCATCTTTTTAAGCAGCAGCTAGTAGGATACTATTATTTCCATTTTACTAATTCATATAGAGTACACGTTCGATGTTACCTGAAACCTGGCCTTCCTTCTCCCAACCTTCAGCTCTTCCAGTGAAGCTAAGCTGTGGGCTTATTGGAGTCCTTTCCTTTCATATCAAAATTTCATCTAACTTCCAGAATTAGAAACATACATTATTTTTCATGTGTGGGAATTTCATTTTTGTTTTCTCCCAATGTAAGAATGCCCAGTTTATCTATTTTCTGGGTCTTGGAGAGGGTGATGCCTTAGAGTGTAGGACAAAGTTATCTTTCTCCCCAGAAGCTGCCTCTCAGACCTAAACTGCTTACTAGCTGGAGCCATAAAAGAGCGGGTGCCTGGCTGATTTCCTGCTCTGCTTGCCTCTTTGAAACCTGGAACCAATGTAGGCCTTTAAGATGAGTCAGCCAGTGCTACCTGCTCCCAAAGACGTGTTGACACAATGGGCGACAGCTTCCTGTTTACCAAAGGAAAAAGAATTGACCACAGGCCAATTGGTCTAACAGATACTGAGGGAAAGGTGTGCTCTGTTGAAGAGTTAGAAACAACAGTTCATCCGAACCACCTTAGTCAGGAGCCTTCTGAGGTGCTCAACCATCCAGTTAATGTCTCCTGGGAGGCAGAAGCAGCCCAGAATTTTATATGATCAGGCTAGTCTCCCAGCCTGAGGTAGAGAGGAATGACATATTTATATATAGTGCCTATGTGTATATACATACCTTTTAAAAATAATAAAAAGGGGAGCTTGGCTATAGGAAGAATATTGAATATTGCTTTGGTTGTATCAGCTGTTGAGATCTATTTTGGTGGTAGACTGCAGTAAAAATAATACAAATTGTGGTCATAACTACTAGTAAGCCATCTTCAAAAATTCAAAATAGCAGCAGCATATACACAGGACAGAAATTCTAATTATCTGAATTATTCCTGTGGCTTTTGTGGGGGGCGGGTACGGTGATGGCTTTATTTAGTATGTATGTATGTATGTATGTATTGAGACATTTTTTACATGCATCCTGTGACTATTGAATCATATATAAGCAACAGTCTTAATCAAACCCCTTTGACCTGTAATATTCTTAGGAGGAGGGAAGAAGTATTACACATAAAATTGTTAGAGATAGACCTTGGAGATTATCCAGTACATCCCCCTTATTTTTCACAATTTGTCCAAGACATGTGGCTGAGCCTGGCATCAAGGTTTTCGATTCTTTCTGTATAGAGCTATTTTTGATTAACATTGCTGTGATTCCTGGATGATGTGGTCGGGCTTCTTAACTTTATTTCCTGTGCCTTACTGAAAACATGTAGGCCTGCTGGCCTCTCCTGAACGGGCTTCTGAGTGGACTTGGCCCCAAGCACTGTGTGCTTTCTTCTATCAGCTCATGTGTTCCTGGGGACACAGGGATGATGAACTGACTGTATTTGTTTGCTTGCGCCTCTGGAGGTGGGGTTCATTCCTTTTGTCTCCATCCTGAAAGGGAGAAAATTAACAGAAATTAACAGTGGTCCGCCTTCTCGTAGTCTCACCAATATACCCAGTAAGAGTCCTACTCTAGAAAGCTGTAAACCTAGTGTCCCTTCATAGTTCCAAGTGTCCTTGAAAAACAGCCCTGGGCACTCTTTCTCTCCTATAACCACTGTCTGCCAGCTGCTGCCACCTTTGTTCTCTACCCCATCCCCTTTTGGAAAAAAACAAAACCCAGGGGAATTGAAGTGAGATATATATATATATATATATATATATATATATATATATATATATATATACACATACACAGAATTTCATCCCAGGTTGGGTAACTTATTTAAGCAAACTGTCCTCAGCTGGTCTGGCCTCTTGGTTCTTTCTCTCCTTTCTTGAGCTTTTCTTAGTCAAAGAGGTTGGCCTTCCAAATGAAGAAGACTCATTCCCAGCCCTAGGGCATGTGGACAGATGCATGTGCTTCTTCAAGAACTTCCAGGTAAACTCAAGGAACTTCTATAGGACAGAGGGAAGAATGGTCAAGTTTCCAAGAGTAAGAAAGCATAGTTTACAAAATATGCCCATACAGTCGGAGAGAGCCAGCCACAGGTGTAGCATCGGGCATCCATCTTTCAGTCTCATTTCTCCATTCAGACCAATTCCTACACAAACCAGACAACCTCGGCCCAGTGTCTTTTGTACTTCAGAATTTGATTTACTGTCAAGGTATCAACACTAGAGTCAGTTGTTAAAAGGAAAAGTATCAACTCTTGGAGCTCTTTGGTTTTCTTCTCACTTGTTAAATTCTGGAGAATTATAGGAAATAATCTGAATACTCAAGTACAACTTATGCCTGAAGAGTCCAACCACTGGAAGCTTATTCTTTTTGAAGAAGTTTATCAGATGTTCACTGGTGAACTTGGGCCTCTGTTTTTCTTCCTCTGGACCTTGGTTTGGGTTGTCCAGTTATCTAGAATGCCCTTCCTCAGAGAAGACACCTGGCTTTGCCCCCTGCCCACGTCACCTTCTCTGTCAGTACTCACATCTCATAAAGCCCCAGCCCAAACCCAAATACCCTTCAAGGAAGGGAAAGGTGTTTGTACTACCAGAGTGGATTTGGTCAGGCTGGTGGAGGCCCAGTTTTGTGTTTTTAAGGTTGGGAGTGCCCACTCTTTCATCTCAGTACACTGATTCTTGCTTCCACCTCCCTTCCCTCACCCTCTTCTTCCCTATCAAGGCATTGACTCAGCATACTGCCCTGTTAGAGGACTTTAGGGCCAGGTCATACAGAGCTTGTTACCGCTCATGTGAAGTTTTACAGTAACCACAGAAATTTGAAAATGTCGTCAAAGGTCTGTCCCTCACAAAGAGACCAAACTTAGGTGGAGAAACACAGCCCCCTTGTTATATTGTGGAAAGCTGCCTAGCTCAGTATACAAGACTAGCCTAACCCCACTGTGAAACTAGGCAAGGACCGCTCAGGTAGAGAAAAACAGAAGTCAGACTCAATGATAAATCTACATGCAACGTTTCTAAGTAAAATATTAACAAAATACATCAAATATTTATAAAACAAATTTAATGAAAGACCAGTAGAATATCTCCTAGGAATGCAGAAGTGTTTTATATTGAAAAAGATAACTGTTTGATTCATACATTAATAAAACAAAGGTAAAAGACTAATTATGTCAATAGATACACAAAAAAAATCTGGTGACATCTAACAGCTTTTAGTAAAAACCCTTAGCAATCTAGAATACAAGGAAACTTTTTGGAATTTTACTTTATAATCACTCCAGCTATCTAGAAATATATTTTGGTAAAGAAGCGTTAGAAGTTCCATCAAGGTAAAGCTCAAGCAAGGCGACCATCATCACCTCCATGCTTTCACATCTTGCTGGAAGCCCTGTGAAAAATTGCAACAAGAAAAAGAAGGTATAAATAATGGAAAAGAGACCAGACTATGTCTTGTGGGTAGTATGGTATACTTAGAAAAATCCAGAGTCAGTGGATAAAAAAATATTTGGACTTTTATAATGATTTAAGGCGACCAGATACAGGATCAACAGCATCAGTATCTTTTCTGTAATCAGCAATAACGGTTTGAAAAATGAAACTGTTTAATCTCATTTCATTTATGCAGTAACCCTGAGGATGATTTTAGCTCCATTTTGCAGATGTGAAACCTGGAGTTAGAGGTCAACTTGACCACAATCACACAACTTATAATTAGCAGAGAATGATTCAAATAGTTGGCCTGAGCTGAGACCCTGTTATTTAACATTACAATACTCCACTGCATATGTTGTTCAGTGCTTCATAATAGGTTGTAAACTTTGTAGACTTCTTTTTAATTGTAGGCCACTGATGTTGCATCAGTCAAACCCAAACCCAGAAGCAAGTTTTGGAGGGTACATTTGCACTTACTCCATCACAGAGCTGGAAACCTCCCATGAGCTGACGGCAGTGGCCAGCCTTGCTGTCCCCGGTGGGCAGCACTGAAGTCTCACTCTGACTGCTCTTTCCAGACACGGGGAAGCGTGTTGCCAAAGCCACCCCTTTTAGGAGCCTCAGGTCCCCAAACACAGAGTAGCTGCAGAGGACTTCTACTTTTGTTCTTTAGTTCAAATCCGCACCAGTTCTAAGACACTTTCTGGAGAGCAAGGCAAGTTTAACACACAGCCAGAGTCTCTCTGAGTTGAAGGTGAAACTGTCAGATTGGTAGGTGTCTTACTTATCTTGTGCACACAAATAACAGAGAGATATTCAAGAATCTTGTTTGTGCATGTGTGTGTGCTTGCACGCACAGCTCAGGAGGCTGCTTTTCTCCAGCCGTATGTGAAAACCAAGAGCAGAGTTAAGGAGAGCCGGTCAGAGGTAAACATGGGTAGAAGGTGTTTCCCCTCTCCATTCTTGGAGATGCTCTGATAATACATTCCTTTTGTTTGTAGGTCACACTCACCACTTTGCAAGATTTGTCTGATAGTACAGATCTGAAATAAGCCTCAGCTTCCAGTGGAGCCTCTTGTATGTTCTTTCCAGAGTCTAAACCAACACGGAGCAGTTTGGCAGGAAAGGCTCTGGTCTGGGCCAGACATGCAGGAGGCCATGTACTGTAGGCACGCCTCAAAGTTTTCTGGCTTGCTTTCTTCTTTGTGCAAATCCATCAGTTTTGCAGATCTTGAGAGGCCTTTCTCAGTCTCACATTCTCTGACAATGTCCAGGAAGCTTTGCACTTGACTGTGTGCAATGGAAAGGCTGTTCGGGGCTGGGGAGGTTGATGGGTGCATCAGGGGATGGCATTTCTGATTGGCTCAGGAATACTAGGCAAGCTGGGTTGCCGCTTTTCTTAGAACGCCTTTCTAATCGTTGTTTACCCGGACATGAGATGGATTAGGGTGAACAACTGATGAACACAGAGGTGACCATGTGTGTTCACTGGTTTCTGATAACTAAATGAATGCTTATTACCATGTTCAACACAAGGGTAGCTTTTTTTTCAATGAGAGTCGACATTCAATTTTATTAGTTTCAAGTGTACACAAGGGTAGCTTCTAACCTCAAAGACAATCATCACGTGGGTGTTGGATAGGAATTTAACCCTTGAGGTTTGAATCACACAAGGGCCCTTACTTGCTTATTCAGAAAGTATTGAGATCTTTAGAAACCTTTGTATTGTGAGACAACATCTCATCTTTTGTGTCAAGCAGGGTGTACTTTCTTGGAGAAGTGTTAATCTCAACAAAATACCTCCAGAGTGAGCATTAGAATGGGCTCACCTAACCAGAGAAGCAGCATGTGGGTGTTGAAATCCCACTGGGCTTGGTTGTCAGGGGCTGTGTTCTAGTCCAGCTCTGCAGAGGCTGCCTGCCACATTTTCTTGTGTGTAAAGTGGAGACAATATTTTACCTGCACCCATGCTCACCTGTAGCCGGGGCCTGGCACATCCTCCATACTCACAGGAGACTATTAAGAATTCCTGGCTTTGTCATTTTGTCTGATCAATAACCACCATGTGGTAAAGAGGGAGATGCAGTACCTCCGGGGACAAAAGGAAGGAGTGAGTGAGAGTTGGAGAACAGGTGGATTTGGAAAAATAAAAACTCTTGTGCATCAGTTCGGTCTCTTAGTTACTGGGATTTAAAGAGTAAATAGTACTTCTTCCCTATCCGAGCTCTGAACCAACTGAGAAAAACAGAAGTTAAGAGGCCCTCTATGCTCTTGGCTTATATCTGCAGGCAGTGGACGACGTCCCAGGACCTGGCCCGCCAGGCTTAGGGGCACTGAAGTGCTACAGACTCTCCACAGTGGGGCAGGCCGTTGACCCCAAGCGGACGTCACAGTTCCAAGAATGGTTGCCAGCACATACTATTTACCAACTGAGTGGCTTTCAAGAGGCAGAGGAGTAAAGTAGCAGACTGCATGCCTAGTTCCACTCCATTCGTGGAGATGAGGGAGGGCCAGAGAGAGGCCAGGAATATGATGCAGTGAAACTGCTGCCACACAGAAGGGATCGGGAGTAAAGAAAAAGTGCACCAAGTGATAAACCCAACACATCTCATTCGTTACCAAAGGGAATTGGCTCATGTCATTGAAACATCCTATCCTAGAGTGGATCAGAATTCAGGCTTGACTACATTCAGAAATTTAGGGTGTCTGTGGGGACCTTCTTCTCTTGGTTTTACTTCACTTTAACTTCAGAAGGTTCTTAGCCTGTACCTTCACCAGGATTCCAGGCTTATGGGATCCTTTGATCTTAACTTCAGAGATAAAGACAGCATCTTAAAAAGAATCTTTGCTGACCTGTCAAAAATTCATATTGCTTGAGAGGACCATGTGTCCATACCTGAATTAGTCATTGCAGTTGAAGGATTAGAAACAGTTATCAGCCCACATCACTTGAACCGAACAGAAAAATCCAGAAGGGGTTGGGTCCCCAAAGGGATGTTGCACATGTCCACCAGGTTTTAAAAATTAACAATAGTTGTGTTGCACTATGAGTGTCTTTTCTTTTCCCTAAATACTTGTAGTGCCATTTTTCTGAGCATTTATTACTTTATAAACAGGAAGTGGGGGATAAAAATAGCCTTTATAAGTCTTTGTTTTAACCTTGCCCTCAGAAGGACTTATGGCACTAACAAAAGACATAAAATCAAGAGATAAATAACCAAGTGAGATAAGAGGAATGTAAGAGTGAGAAGCAACAGCCAAGCAGCAGTTCTACATATTTGCCAGAAATAAGATCGCTAAGAACAAGAAAAACCTTGTTTTCATTTGTTGAGGGCATGGAGGGTCATGACTCTGTGGAGATGGAAGGTGGGGTGGGGAGTGTAAGGAGTCCTGATTTTAAAGATGGTTGCCAGCTGCATTTAACAAAGCCTTTTATGTGTTTGTGGAAAGGGGGGCGGGTGCAGGAGGAGTGGTTGTGGGGAGCGACAGTCACCTGTCCCTTTTCATTGAGTTTTCTGTAGAAGCATAAAGCACCTAGGTGGTAGGTATATTAGGAGGTGGTGGGGCCCCCTGTGCACTGGCCACAGTCCATTTCAATAGCTGATCACCTTCCAAAAGACACTGTCATGGAGTCTCCAATCTGAACGTGTCTCTACTGGGAAAACAGCTCTGTACTCACCCCCATAGGTGTTGACTTTCATCCCTCTGTGCAGTCATACATCTTGCTTCATTAAAGTAAAACCCTAAATTTGCTTCCAACCCAAAGATTTCTTCTTGGAAAGCAAGTACCCACGACAACCCCCAAGGTTTCCGAATTTTTCTTAGGCCAGGATGGGCCCCATGTACAAACATTTTGGTTTTATTTTTGCCTGTTAACATCTCCCCTGCTTGCTTGCCAGAGTACCTCACAACCAGGGTTACGAATGGGGCAACCATACTTGATCAACCTGGGATACACAGCGGGAAGCCTGGTGTAGTGAGCCAGAACCTGGTTGCTGCTCCCACATTTGAGAAAACCCAACTTATTAGGGGCTGGGGCCTGGGTTTCCCTGCCTGTTGAGCCAGCCACACCACGTTTAGACAATCTTGCCCTTCAGGGGTCCTCCCACCTTCTATAGCCAGGATAAACTCAAGATTTAGGGAAGTCCAGCAAGATGCCACAAGTGGGGTTAGACACATGTTAGGGTTTGGTGTGTGGCTTTAGTTTTTAGTTTTATTTTTTTAATTAACTCTTGGTTACCTCTCTCTAAACAGACAGCTACAGACAGTTCTTCTAATTCCTCGCAAAAGAGGGAACAACCTACTCGGACAATCTCCTCCCCCACAGCCTATGAGCCCCGGAAGATTTATACCCTGGGCCACCTCCACGACTCATACTCCACGGACCACTATCACCTTGAACAGGTGAGTGGCAGTCTCCTTCCTCTCCCCAAGCCCAGGCCTCTTCCGTTCTGCTTTGTACCGTCTCATATCAGAGGTGGTGGGGACAGCTCACCTTTACTCAGAGTTTTCTTTGTGCCAGACATCTTGCTAAACCCTTGTGCTTTATCTCATTTAATTCTCTCAAACTGCCACACAGGGCAGGTCCTTTGGCCCAGTTTATAGATGAGGAAGCCGAGGCTTAGACAGCATCCCTCGTGGAACAAGATTCAGATGCATGTCTGCTCGCTGGGGTACTGTGATGCCTCCCATATTCCTCTGGCTTTGGAGGGAAGCACAGGGTGACGGTCGAGACTGCGCTGGGCTTGTGTACCCTGGAATCTCGGGCTGCAGGCCCAGGCTTGCTTGGGGAGATGTAGCTGGAGTCTGGAATTCAGTATCAACAAATATTTACCAAGCGGCTGTTTTTGCAGAGCAGGTTCCCAAACTGTGGGCCATGGACTCATGCCTGTGTAGGGAGATGTGGCCATGAGTCTGCTTTGAAAAGAAAAAAGGAGCATGCTTAACAAAGTTAGATTTATATGGCTTTTTATTTAAAAAATATTTATTGCTTTCTAATATTTTGGCATTAAACATGTTCTTTTTAAAAATCCCACTATGGTAGCAGTAGATGGGAATTGACTTTGATTCTCCTTACTTTGCAAAAATAAAATATTAGCAAAGCCTGTGCCAGCTTCCAAAATTTGTTTGTAGGATTGTGATTTTCCAAAGTCTAGGAAATTCTGATGTCAAGAATCTGACGGGGATTAAGGCCAAGTGTGTGAGATGTGGCCTCTGCCCTCAGGGAGCTCATGGTCTGGTGGGAAGTGAAGGGTAAATCTAGTTACCAGGTAAAAGTTCTCTAACTGCTGTAATAATGATAATGGCAACAGATATCAAACACATCCTGTATGACAAGCTGTGTGTGTTGACACACTGCATAGATTCTTTGTTCTCACAACAGCCCTATGCACTTTGATAGTCAGGGAAACTGAGTCTGGTGCTTAGTAACTTGCTAAATTCCACAACCCAAATTTAACTCAAGTGGGTTCACTCAGAGCCATTATCTTCCCCCCTTAAAAAGCCTTCATTCCCAAAAGACTTCAAAGGTGGAAAATCTCTACCACAACCAAGATGTCCTGTGTGAGTCCAGCTTACCTGCATCTAGTCGGGAACTACTGACTTAGCACACCTGTCACTCTGGACAAGGCACTGTTGTGAACTGTAGAGGGACTGCCTGCAGAGACAACTCTTCACCCTAAGGGAGAATGCAGTTTGGGGTCAAAGGCCAGAAGGGTTAGGTCTTTGGCTGGCCTGCCTCTGTCGGATTCCAGCTCTACCACTCAAAATCAGTGAGATCCTGGCAGGACTTGAACCCAGGCAGTTGGCCTCAGGGACCTCCACCTTCACCCTTTTCTTATCTGGGTGTCTAATCTTCGCACCCAGATTACAAGGTTCTTGTGCACCTTATAGTTCCTGGTATCTCCTTTTGCTTTTTTGAGCATGATCCACAGTGAGAAATGCATTTTATAATGTCACCCAGGACACACATTGTATACACATAATGAAAAGTATTTACCTTTATAAAATGGCAGTGAGCTCCAGTGTTGTTCTATTTCACTGAGGGGGGAAAAAAAGTTGTCTTGCAAAGGAGAATGTACTGTACAAAACCAGGCAAAACTAATCTCTGAGAAATCTAGCTACTGGTCACCATCACCCTTAGTGCTGGGTGGTAAGTGAAAGGGAGATGGGGGGTGTCCCAGGGGAGACCTCTGCCTTCTTCTTGTTCTGGGTGTGTCCAGCTTCTGAAAATTCATACTCTATTACAGTGTATGCACTTTCCCCACATATATAGTAATAATTAAAAAGATGGGGAAAGCTGGTCTTGACCCATTAAACAAATTTCCTGACCCAGGAATGAATGGAGACAATTTGAAATAAATCTTTGACCCACAGGATTTTCATAATTAAAGTATGGGTCAGTTTCTTTAAAAAAAAAAAAAATGCCTCTGTCAAGGTGAAAGGTGCATACTGGATCCTTCCCTGCCCCCCCCCCCCCCCCCCCCCGCCATTGCTGTAAAATACTGTCTCCTTTCTCTTGGGCAGCCAATGCCAAGGCCCTACCGCCAGGTGAGCTTCCCGGACGATGACGAGGAGATCGTGCGCATCAACCCCCGGGAGAAGATCTGGATGACGGGCTACGAGGACTACCGGCACGCGCCCATGAGGGGCAAGCACCTGGACCCCTCGGAGGACTCAGACTCCTACGTGCGCTTCGCCAAGGGCGAGGTCCCCAAGCACGACTACAACTACCCCTACGTGGACTCCTCGGACTTTGGCCTCGGCGAGGACCCCAAAGGGCGCGGGGGCGGTGTGATCAAGACCCAGCCCTTGCGGGGCAAGTCCCGGCGGCGGAAGGAGGACGGAGAGCGCTCCCGGTGTGAGTACTGCAGGGACATGTTCAACCACGAGGAGAACCGGAGGGGCCACTGCCAGGATGCCCCCGACGCCGTGAGAACTTGCATCCGCCGGGTGAGCTGTATGTGGTGTGCGGACAGCATGCTCTATCACTGTATGTCGGACCCTGAGGGCGACTATACAGACCCATGCTCGTGCGACACTAGCGACGAGAAGTTTTGCCTCCGGTGGATGGCTCTTATTGCCTTGTCTTTCTTGGCCCCCTGTATGTGCTGTTACCTGCCCCTCCGGGCCTGCTACCACTGTGGGGTGATGTGCAGGTGCTGCGGGGGAAAGCACAAAGCAGCCGTGTGACTCCGTGTCCCTCACTTACCCTCCTCCATCCACAGCCACAGGGAACTTGTCTTCTACACACTCTCATCTTCTCCCCTTCCCCCTGAGACCTGGAAGTGCCCTTCCAGCCTGGACAACCTGCCTGGTGGACTCTGCACTCCCCCAGCCACCCATCCATCCACAAACACAGTGTTCTAAAGAAAGGAACCTACACCTAGACTCTCGTGTATTATTAACAATCTGTAATCAAGCTAACTGTCTTATACCTGTGTTGATTTCCTGCCTTTCCTCCCCACCTCTTCCAGTTCAAAGGCACCTGCACTCGGAACTGCTGATTTTGGTGGGTTTTGTAATTGGTTTTTCCAAGAGTGTAGAAGACTATTTCTCTTGGTTCAGCTTACTTATTGCTCAGCACCATTGGGTTCCTGCAGAAATGTGATGTCAGAAAGATGAAACCCAACCAGAAATATTTTAACCTGCTATTATGTATAGGAGGTGAGCTAGTTAACAAACTTCTACCACGAAACAAGATCGCTTTAACTTTTCTAAAGCCACATTTCCCATGTAAGCTACAATTTCTATCTTGAGCCCATTATCATTTTCTGCCCTCTTCCCTCCCAATCTGTTAGTTATTTGCAATGCAAAATACGCACCGGTAAAATGACCGAGAATTGAGCCTTAACTTCAGATTATTTTGTGAGAATCAGGAAAATTCTTTAAACTGCATCACCTCCTCTCGGGCCAGGGCTAGAAGGGGATTTCAGGTTTCTCTGAGCCTCTCCAAGGTAGAACTTTTTAAAATTATGTCACCACCACTTCTAAAAATTTAGCAATATTGGAAGAAAACACTAATGAAGAAATTTTGCTCATTGTTTTGCAAACCAAATATTCTCTTTACAGTGATCTCCAAACAAGTTCCAGTTGAGAAACACTATAGGTGTGGTAAATAAAACTATAGGAGCTTCCCCAACACACACACTGGCTATTTTCTATTAACCAGGGAAGTTTTAAATGTCATAAATTTGGAGTGGTGGGTTGCATTTTGTTTGTGGGTTTGTGTTTTCATCTTAGATTCAATTTCACATCAACAGATTCTTCATTTATACTTGGGAAAAAACAAGGCCATATGTAAAAACCCTTTCAATGCCTAAGTGTCTTTCTCCTGCAACTCCAAACCCAGACTTGCCATTTTGTGTGCACAGATGGCCAAGTCAGCAGACTGGGTCTACCTGTCACCTTGGCACGTAGGAGGCTTCTAATTAGCTGGAAAAGAGTATTTTTATAATCTGTTGCAAGGAATAGCCAAATCTTTAGAGCAGAAAGAAGTGAAGAGTGGTTACCTGTACCTAGCATAGTACAATCAGAATGTCGTGGAGAATGTAGGGGGCAGGCTTGTCAACCAACACTGGCTCTTCTTCCCCCTGGGATCTTCCTGTGGTAACTGCCAGCTGGGGGCATGGCCTAATCCCTCTCTCCCCACTTCCCCCGTTCCTTCTTTATTGCACACAGGACATCAGTCTTCAAGGAAGGGGACTTTTTTTTTCAGTCTGCCAATCATATTGGGGAAATGCTAGCCACGCTTACCTTTATGGGAATGTTTTCAGCTCGTGTCAGAGCCCATCGTATTTCTTTAGTCAGATCATTGGTGTAAATACTCACTGTGCTTAAGAGCTAGTTGGTAAATGTTTTCACTTGTTGGAATGACTGGTTTGGGCCTTTCAGTCTGAAAAAAGAGCAGAGAGCTGTCAATGTGATGATGGGGAAAAAAGAACAGCTTCCTTGCTTGGAGAACATCTAGAAAACCTCAGCCAGCCTCCCAGCATTGTCGAGAGACCATCTTCCCCCCCAACCCTGAGGCCTTTCCTCGGGGTCCTTCTCAAGGTCTCCTCTCTACAAAGCACAACACTAATGTATGTTTTGTTAGAACTCAGTTCAAGTGCCCCTATTTATTTCATTAAGAATACACATATTCCAGCTGCTTTTTGTTTGTTGTCTCTATTTAGTTGTTTCTATCTTTCTTCACCCCTTTTGCTTTTCTACCCTTTGATAGTTATGCTAGTGAATCTTGCTCCACGTATACTTTTTGGTTTGTGAAGGCAGCGGTTAAGGGCACAGGGACAGCCATGGGGACATTTATGTAAATACGTCTCTAATTGCCACACTGCAGCTGAACAGTGTGCAGTATTTTCCCAGTCAGCTTTGCCATACTGACGTCAATCATTTGAGAGAAATTATTCAGATTTTATTTTTGTATCTGTGGTAACAAGACATTAACCAAAAGATTGTCTGTTTGGAAGCTTCCCCCTTCCCCAAAGCTGTTTGCTCTCATTAACAAATTAAAGTGCCTGAAGCATAATTTCATTCTTTACCTGTATACTAAACAACCTGTTGTATTGATTTTTTTATAACCCTTTTTACCTCTGTGTAAAAAATATATATACAAGTGTATGATGTACATTTTAGTTCTTAACTTTTTTTTATGGTTTCTAATATGTATGACCAATGTAGCCATTGCTTTAAAATGTACCATGTAAATATAAACACATCCTATCAGATTGCTGACTTCAGGCTATTTGTCTGGCTGGAAATGGGGTGGCCAGTTTGAGCCTCCTCAGACATGGGAGTTCTTACACACAGGATGGGAAGGGGTTTCCTTTGGAGAAGGATGTGTGGACACTGGTCTGTTTTTGTGAGGCCCTTCCCGCCTATGGTTATGTCATATTCCCAAGGGGAGACTGGAGCTCCTCCGGCTCAAATGCTTCAAGTGAAAGGAATGCTGTATGTCACCGCCAGGGGAACACCCCCTCTTCCTAGGCCTGGCTGCCCCATGTGTGCTTCTCTGAGGGAACAGCTGTACTTCCTCCAAGTTGTTTTCCACCAATTCCTGCTGAACCTCGGGTGTGTATTTGTGGAATCTGGAAAACAGTTTCTCACAAAACAATTGTTAAAACTGCAAGACCCTTGGTCTCCTCAGAGCAGTTCTATTTCAGTGGCATTTGGCCCACTTTGCCTTCCAAACGAGTTCTTTGGATATTTAAAAGTTATAGTGACAATCTTCTGAGGAAATAAAGTGTGGGGTCTTAAGAGTCAGAGAGGAAATTTTCGACTCCTTTTCTAGAAGACAGCCTTTAAAAAAGAAAAGTGTAAAAGGGCTCCTCGCCTTAATTTTAACTCCTCCACAAAGAAATGACTGCCAGGCCACTGGCAAAGGTGAAAAGCAGAAGATACTGGGAGTTAGAACAGGAGGAGAAACAAGCCATAAGGATTGGTAAGTAAGAGATTACTAGAGAGCTTGATGAAAGCTGTTTTATGAGGAGGGTGAACAGTAAACATGAAGGATGTATAAACAAATGTAAAACATTTTTTCAAGTTTTATAGTAAAGGAATAATAGGATTGCTCTGAAGTAGAATTTGTGAATTAAATATTTGCCAAAACAATGTGTATACATTTACTTCTGATGACACTTTTGAATAAGTTGTTCTGATTTTTAAAAAAAAAAAATGAGGAGAGAGCTCAGAAGGTACCTCTAGAGCTGCCATGGGGAAGGAGCCATAAAACCTTAACTGGACCTTCATGGCCCCATAGGCACAAACATCCCATTTCATGTTTGCGGTTGAACTGAAGCTTAGAAAGGGAAAGTAACTAAGGTGACGTGACATGCAGTCACGTGAGGCAAGGACTGAACCAGGCCTGAACTCCAGTGACTGCAGAGCCCAGGTTCTTACTGGACCTCAAACTGATCATTGCTTCCCTCCCTGTTTTAGAACTTGAAGAGCAGACACCAGTCAAGAGCTTTATCCTGTCGGCCCTGTTCTTTGAGGCCCCTCAGGAACAGCTCGTCATCCTTGGTGCCGTGCCCTGTGTGCTCAGCCAGCAGATGAGCATACTACACATGTCATCTCCTTTAACCCTCTGCAGAGTAGATGCTGTATGTGTACATTAACAGGTAAGGAAGGGGAAATAGACAAACATTACCTCAATCGAAGTCACTAGACAGTCTGTCCTTGGGCAAATGACCATCTTTTTGAGCCTCAGTTTTCTCAGGTGGAACAACACCTACCCTCATCACAACGCAAAGGTTAAATGACAAGCAGTAGTTAGACTGCAGTACACAGAAAGTCCTTCCAAACCGCTAATTTTTCCCTCTGAGGACAACCTCTTAAAGCACAGGAGGCAGAAGCCATTGTGGACATATTGTAAGTATCTAGGCCTCTATAACCTATATGTTGAGCTTTCTTTTTCTTAACCTCTTTTAAATTCTAAGTTAGGTTTTGATTCCTTGCTGACCCTCCCAGATACATTAAGGGCCCAAGTGAGAGCTGTAGAAATGCACTAAGCTGGCTGGAGTCAATAAGAGGGCATTACATAATGACAGAGGAGGCATCAATCCAAGAGAATAATATAACACTAGTAAATAATTATGCACCCAACAGAGACACCTAAATATATAAAGCAAATACCTACGGGGAAGAAATAGTACAATAACAGTAGGAGATGTTAATACCCCACTTTCATCAATGGGTAGGTTATTTGGAAAGGAAAACAATAAGGAAATAGTAGCCTTAAGTGACCCATCAGATGGACTTAACAGACATATAGAATATTCCATTCAAAAGCAACAGAATACATATTCTTGTCGAGCAGACATGGAACATTCTCCAGGATAGATCATGCTACAGCACAACCAGTGGGTCAAGAAGAAAAATAATACTTCGAGACAAATGAAAATGAAAATTACTGAAACTTATGGGATATAGCAGGTCTAAGTTCATAGATCTAAATATCTACATTAAAAAATAAGATCTCGTCTTTTGCCATGCTTCCTTGAACAAGCCCGATCCCATCTGATCTTGGAAACTAAGCAAGGTCGGGCCCAGTTAGTACTTGGATGGGATACCACCTAGGAAGACCAGGTGCTGTAAGCGTAAAAAAAAAGGGGGGGTGGAGATTGTAAGCTGACAAGGTCCTTGCAATCTGTGTGGTCAACCAAGGGTTGCCTTGCCTAAAAAAAATAAATGAGATCTCAAATGAACAACCTAACTTTATACCTCAAGAAACTAGAAAAAGAATAAAACTAAGCCCAAATTAGTATAAGAAAAGGAAATAAAAATCAGAAGAAACAAAAAGGCAATAAAGATCAAACTAATAGCTGGGTCTTTGAAAAGATAAAATATATAGACCTTTAGCTACACTCAACAACAGACAAATCAGAAATGAAAGATGTTACAATTGATACCATAGAAATGTAAAGGATCATGAAAGTACCATGAACAATTATCTGCCAACAGATTGAATAACCTACAAGAAATGGATAAATTTCTAGAAACATAACTTATCAAGAAGAAAGGGGAAGATCTGAGCAGGCTTATAAGTAAAAAGACTGAATCAGTAATCAAAAAACCACCCAGCAAACCGAAGTCCAGGACCATATGGCTTCACTGGCGAATTCAAACATTGCCAGTTCTCAAACTCTTCCCCAAAATAGAAGGATACTTCCAAACTTATTATTCTAGACTAACATTACACTGATAGTAGAATCAGACAAGCTCACCACAAGAAAATTATAGGCCAATATCCTTATGAACATAGATACAAAAATCTTCAATAAAATATTAGGAAACCAAATTTGTTGATACATTAAAATAACCATACACCATGATCAAGTGTGATTTATTCCAGAGATGCATGGCTCAACATGCACAAATCAGTGTGATACAACATATTAACAAAATGAAGAATAAAAATATGTTCATCTTAATAGATACAGGAAAGGCATTTGACAAAATTTAACATCCATTCATAATAAACTCTCGAGAAAGTGGGTTTAGAAGGAGCATTACTAAAAAAAATAAAAGCCATGCATGCATGACAAGACCACTGCTAACATATTCTGTGGGGAAAAGATGAAAAATTTTCCTCTAAGATCAGGAACAAAGCAAAGATACCCACTCACCCTGTTTAATCAACATAGCAAAGAAGTCCTAGCCAGAGCAATTAGGCAAGAAAAGGTATATGAATTGGAAAGGAAGATGCAAAACTGTCACTATTTGCAGATTACATGATACATATAGAAAACTCTAAAGACTCCAAAAAAAAACTTAGAATAAAAAAACAGTAAAGTTGCAGGATACAAAAATCAATATACAAAAATCTGTTGTATTTCTATACACTATTGACAGAAATTTAGAAAACAATATCATTTATGATTATGTCAAAAAGAAGTACATAGGAATAAATTTACCTAAAGAGGTGGAAGACCTATACATTGAAAACTATTAAGACACTGATTAAAGAAATTGACACAAATGAAAAAATATTTTGTGCTCATGGACTGGAAGAATTAATGTTGTTAAAATGGCCATACTATCCAAAGCAATCGATAAATTCAGTTCAATCTTCATAAAATTCCAATGACATTTTTCACAGAAATAGAATAATCCAAAATTTGTATGGAACCACAAAAGATCCTGAATAGCCAAAACAACATTTGCAAAGAAGAACAAAGCTGGAAGCATCACACTTTCTGATTTCAAACTATATTACAATGCTATCATAATCAAAACAGCCTGGAATTGGCTTAAAGACAGGTTAATCAGTGGAACACAATGGACAACCCAGAAATAAACCCACACATCAATGACAGATTAATTTACAATAAAGAATATACAGTGGGGGAAGGACAGTCTCTTCTATAAATGGTGTTGGGAAAACTGGACAGATGCAAAAGAATACACACAAATAAAACTGTACCACTATCTTAGACCATACACAAAAATTAAGATAGATTAAATACTTGAATGTAAGATCTCAAACCCTTAAACTCCTAGAAGAAAATTAGCAGTAAGCTCCTTGACATTGGTGACATTAGTGATTTTTTTTTGGATTTGACACCAAAAGCAAAGGCAACAAAAACAAGTGGGGCTGCATCAAACTAAAAAGATGCACAGCAAAGGAAAACATCAACAAAATGAAAAGGCAACCTACTGAATGGGAAGAAATATTTGCAAATCTTATATCTGATAAAGGTAACCCCTGATAACAGATTAATATCCAAAATATATAAATAACTCATACAACCCAGTAACAAAAAAAATCCAATTTAAAAATGGGCAGAGGATGAATAGGCCTTTTTTCTAAGATGATATATAGGTGGCCAATAGGTACATGAAAAGGTGCCTGACATCACTGATCATCAAGAAAATGAGAATCTAAAATCAAAATGAGATGTCACCTCACACCTGTTAGAACAACTATTGTCCAAAGGCAAGAAATAAAAAATATTGGTGAAGATGTAGAGAAAAGAGAACCCTTGTGCACTGTGGGTGGAAATGTAAATTGGTGCAGCCACTATGGAAAACAGGATGGAGGATCTTCATAAAATTAAAAATAGAACTACTATATGATCTAGCAATTTCACATCTTGGCATAACACTAACCCTAATAGATACATGCATCCCAATGTTCATTATAGCATTATTTATAATTACCAAGACAGAAGCAACTTAAGTGTTCATCAATGGATGAATGGGTAAAGAAATTGTGGGATATGTATATGTTCAGTGGAATTTCAGGCATGAGAAAGAAGGAAATCCTGCTATTTGCAACAACATGGATGGATCACGAGGGCATTATACTAAGTGAAATAAGTCAAGCAGAGAAAGACAAATACCATATGATCTCACTTATATGGAATCTATAAAAAACAAGGTCATAGAGCACATTGATGGTTGGCAGATGCAGGAGTGGGGGCTAGGCAAAATGGATGAAAGTGGTCAAAAGCCACAAATTTCTAGTTATAAAATAAGTTCTGAGGATATAATACACTACATGGTCAATCTACTTAATACTGTAGTATATTTGAAAGGTGCTAAGAGAATAGATCTTAGAATATCTCATCATAAGAAAAATAATTTGGAACTGTGTGGCAATAGATGTTAATTAAACTTCCTGTGGCGATCATTTTGCAATATATTCAAATATCTAATTACGTTGTACCTAAAACTAATATGTCAATCATATCAATAAACTTTTTTAAAAAGCAGGTATCAGAATATAGCTATCTTCTATTAGGCAGACCTTAAAGAGATTTGCAAAATCTTTTAATTTTTTTATTTGGAAAATATTTTTTATTAAAAATGTTATGTTAATATGCAAAGCATTTATTTTTAAATAAATTTTTTATTTTAAATTTCTCAGTTTCAGTTTCTGATACAAACATATTGATAGCTATAACCTGCTTGCACTAAAGCTCTTTGGGGTCCTCAATAATTTTTAAGAGTATAAAGGGATCCCGAGAACAAAAGGTTTGTGGCCTCTTCCTCTCTTTGGTTAACAGGCTGTTTCTTAGTTAATTCTGCTCTTATTCTCTTCAAAGGCAGCTTTGACTCTGGCTCTTCTCTTTTTAGGTTACTTTATATTATCTTCTTATTTTAACTAGCTCTTTTTGTACCTCTTCTCTGACTGTTTATTCCTTCTGGTTCCTTCTTGAGCCAGTTCCACTGAGGCCCTATATTTTTGTAGTTTTCTTCCCTTGAGGCTCTACTATCCTTTCATTGGCCCTTTGTTGGTATTTTTCCATTGAATGGAGAGCCCTCTATCCATGCTCAGCCTTGGCCATCAGACAAGGTAAATTCAGTGTCCTTAGCCTCTCACTTGGGTGCTGGCAGCTTCTTCTCATGGATCTAAGTCTGCTTAGCTCAGATATTCTTGCCTGGTGAACATTATCTGTGGTATCTCTGAGTCAGCCTGTGGCTGCTCCTTCTGCTCAGCTCGAGATCTTTGATTAGGCTAGGAATCAAATGTAGTTTGCAGACTTTGGGGCAGCCACTCCCAGCAACGTTCCCTTTCCTACTACTGTTGATACTTCCTCTAGCAGTTAAACATCTGAAGATGATGCACAGCACACCTTCAGCCGTCCTTCTTACTCTGTGTGCTATGTGCTGGGAATTGCAGTCTTTGTTGCTTTGGAGAGAGGCAGAAAAGGAAGATGAAACTGTCTCACCTAGAATATAATTCCTGCCTGCCCTGGTGGAAGATCATTGCTGACAAATGGACCAAGTAAAACCATTTCCTTTCTTCCAGGGGTATGGGGGACTGTCTGTCCTGTTCTGGCTCGGCAGGGGTAGGGTGGGAGGGAACACAAATGGCACAAAATCTAAGAATGTTCTAAATGCATCTCAGGGGACAATGTGGTTTGTGAAAATTCTGCCAGGATTTTGGCTGATGGCCTTATCTTTTTGGCCATAGAGCTGTTGCCAAGTTTCACATCTATATGAGACTCGACTGGGAATCTTAGGGGATGCTGTAAGGGGTGTCAGGTGTGTCTGTCCTGCTTCTGCTCTTACCTGGGAGTCCTTGGCTCTGATTCTTCTCTTTTGGGGTTACTGTACATTATCTTATTTTAGCCAGCTCTCTTCGTATCTCTTCTATTTTGTCAAATATTTGAGGCTTAATGCAAAAACCATCCCACATTTTTTCTTCTTTTGTCGAGCCTAGGTAATAACTACCTCTGTCCCATGCTTGCCATACTCCGTTAGTAACTACGGTTGTCTCTTGAGTGTCTTCCAAAAAAGCCTTTTTCCCTGTCAAAAGAGAAAATCGATCATGCCTGCACAGCTCTGAAAGCTGACATTGTAGGCCATCACAAAACCATCCTGTGTAGCAAAGGAGAAAGGGCCAGAAGGAGAAACACGAGACTCAGGGCCAAGATCCCGTTCTGAGTCTGGGTGCAGGAAGTTGTGGTGTGGTTCCTGTATGCTGCTTTTGAGTGAATGTCTTTGCTTCCTCACTGGCCTGATGTGACAAGCAGAAGCCACTTTGAAAATGCCTCACCCTGCCAGGGCCCAGATGCCCTGATATTTACATGGTGGCCTTTCATTCTACGTACACAGTATGTGCCTCTGCAAATATTTCAGGCCTCCCTGCATGCTTGCGGGCCCCTAAGTGCCATTCACCAGCTTTTAAGTTTGTTTTGCAGGCAGTGAGCCACAGAGAGGGAGGCCTGACTCGGAGCACAGGGGGCCCTGCTGTCTGCTGCCGCCACCTCCTACCGCTGCAGACTTGGCAAGGAAGGAAGTAGTGGGTTTTACAGCTGGTGTTTTTGGTTTAGAAAAAAAGAGAGAGAGAAAAGAATTTTTTCAAAAATACCTTGGCCATGTAAAATGACACTAAATGTAAGTATATATGCAGTATTTTGGGACGAGAGAAATTGCCTGTTTTGCATGATTCATCATTCCTCTTGATGACAGCAAAGGAGGTTTGCACCAGCCTCTTGTATTTTGGGAGTTTGTTCCAAATGCTCTTAAGAGAGAGTGAGAAGGCCCAAGTTCCTCGCCCCTTCTCCAGAAAGGGTCGTGTCTGGGCTAGATTTAGGGTAGCATGGCGTGTGCTTCCTCTTCTCTCACCTGACTATGAAGATTCTCATTTTTCTATCAAAAACTGGTCAGCTGCTTCCTGGGTGTAGGGGAACCAGGATGTGGGGAGGGCAGAAAAGCCATGCTTTCCCGATTCTGATATGAGCCTTGACACATGTGTTGACAGACTGGATGGGAGGGCCCTGCCCGGTGCTGTCTCCCAACAGATGTGTCAGGGTCCCAGGGGTGGGGCGAGCATGGCCAAGGTTGGACGGATGATGGCTAGGAATACGCAGTCTTTCTAGGATTCGGCCTTTGCAAGTTCTCAAAAAATGGTGTGTTGCTCTGAGGCTGACACATACCTTGGCGGGGGTGCTGGGGCTTCTGCCCAGAGCTGGGAGTCCCCAGGGTCAGGCTGACCTCAAGGCTGTAGTTTAGCCTGAAGGAGGGGCTGCGTGGTGGGTGTGGTGGCCTCTCTGGGCAGATGTGTTCCCTGGAGCACCAGGACCACAAGAAGCAGGCTGACCCAGGGACCAAGTGCACAGTGAGTGCACACGGGGAGAGTCTGGCAGCGCTTCCCCAGCCTTCTGGCCGGCCCACCGAGGCACCCCACATTTCTTCCCTAACGTCCACTGTGAGATGGGAGGACCGCCTCGCTCCCTCCATCACAGGCATATCGCAAGTTCACTGTCTAGATAGGGCAGCCCTTCATAGAAAAGTGGGGTCATTCAACCTCTGAAATCCAAAACTTCACTTTTTTAAAGCTGCGTTAGACTCAAGTTTGGTGAAATAGAACTCTGAGTCCAAAAATTAAAACAATTAACTCTACAGTTAAGTCCCGTTTCTTGTTTTGGCGGGCCATTTCAAGAGTGTTTGCCTTATAATAATTTACTAGGGTTAAACTCTACAATTGTGTGGGGGTTTTCTGTGTGTTTTATTTGACAATATGATGGTTAAGAAAAATGAAAGCCCACTACAGATGAATTAGCAACTGAGTAGCACCTAAAAGCTAATATTGGTCCCCAAATCTATTATTATTGGGCTTGGCAGACACTTACTACTTGGGATTATCCATGTGACATGTCCCCCCTTCACATTGCCCAGGCCCTTGCAATTCTGTGTGACCACCTGCCTAGTTCTGGCCAGCGATCTGTGATTGGAAATGACTTAAGCATTCAAGAATCAGAGTGCGATTCCCCCAGTTCTCCCCTCCCCTCTCCAGCACTACACCCCTCCCCCAAGGGCAATCATGAAGGCCACCCATTGGGACGAGCCACAAGTCGAAAGCAGATTGGGTCACTGAGTCACGGAAGGAGAACAGCTGGCATGGGGAATGGACTGAGTCAGGGACTGATGAATAAGTAAAAAATAACCTTGGTATTATGCCAATTTCATTCTGGGTTTGTTAAAGCCAAAGACTCTCCTGACTGGTACAAAGAGCAGCAGTTTATATAAGAAACATCAACTTCAAAACACCAGCTTCACTCTAGTGAAGGGAAAGCAAAAAAGTGACAAGGGAATGACCCCTCCCCCTACACACAGTGCAGGAATCCCTAATTAATCCTGCATCCTCTTCCCTAGTTCCAAAAGTACCTTCATGATCTTCTCAAGCCTTAGAAGAGGCAAAGCTTTGTCGAGCAGACCTTCTCAAGCCAGGAGGGGACAGAGGAGAGAGCAGTATACAAGGAAATGAAAGCCCCCTCTCCAACTCCCCACTGTCCTTCCCACCATCTGTCTCTTGAGTGACCTTGAGTAAGCTGCTTCATCTCTCTGGAGTTCAGCCCAGGCCTCCTTAGGTGAGCCAGACGTGATGGGTCTCCACCTGCCTGGGGCAGCGGGCTTGACAGATGAGCTTTACAGTTCCTGACCGCCCCAAGCGGGGTGTGATAAGATGGTGGCTGGAGAGAGGAACCTCTGCTGTCCACATTCTTGTTTCAGTCAGAAATGTCCCCAGGGCACCTGGTGCTGCTGGAGTTTTGCTATCAAACCTGAAGGGTTTTGTGCATGAGATGTCCCAAAGCCAAGAACATGCTTGGCCCTCTGGGAGCCACACCCACACCCTGGACATGATAGAAGTGCAACCTCTGAGCCAGAAACCTAGTGAGTGATCCCAACTGTCCCAGGATATCATCTTGTTTTTGTGATTGAAAGCACAGTGTTGCTCACACACATTTGCAGAGCCACTTGCCTGAGGATACATATTGTGACATTGTTACTGATGACAAAAATCTAGAAAGGTTAAAAAAAATCTAGAAAGTCCTACATGTCCCTAGGAAGAAGTGGTTAAGTTCCTATATATCCATACTATAAACCACTATGCAGCCATTAAAAAGTCAGGCAGCTCTCTTTGTCCTGATGCTAAAGGCTTCTCAGACATAGTAAATGAAGAAAGCTAGGTACAGACAGTGTGGCGAGCACACGACCACTGGTATTCACACATGTGCAGACACACAAGCATTTACACAGCGGTGTGTATTCTGTATTGTCAGAAGGCAACAGAAAAAACCAGTAATGGTGGCTGCATCTGGACTGGAGTCTGGTGGAAAAGAGTTTGTTTTCACTGTGAACTCTGTTGTACTCTTTTACCACATGAGAGTGAAGGGATTGTTTCCCTTTAAGTTTTTATCAGAGAGGCAAAGAAAGGAAGTACTGCCTTAGAATTCCAATCCTAGATTTCCTGCCGACCTCACTGTGATCATGAGCAAGCCTCAGTTTCTTCATCTGTAAAATGGAGATAATAATGGAGCCTCCCTCCTGGGATTGTTGAAAGGATTAAATTAGACAATGTGTCAGAGTTTAGCACAGGGCCCCGCACCCATTAAGCATTTTTGGCATCCATTCGTGGCACCCATTAAGCTATTTTTGTTGAAGCCCAAAGCTCACTGTCCATTTGACCACAGATATTTGACAGAATCATTAAGACTGATCCTTGAAGAGAGAGTGTTGGTATTGATTTTAATATTTTATCACCTGGCAGCATCTTGTGGAAAATACTCATTCGTAGCCTCTTCCTGTACCCTGCCCAGCCTGCTCTTAACAGTCCCCAAAGCCTTCTTAAAAAGTGTGCTTCTCCATATGGTTTCCCAAAACTCCTACTCAATGGTCACGGCTGACATATTGCTGAGTGAACATCCTTTTCTCCTTGAGCTTTTACGAACGATGTGAAGCAAGGGAGAAAAAAATTATTGAAGCCATTATGTATCTGACACCAGTTCAATTACCTGGTCCATGCCCTTTACAGATAAGCACTTCCTAAACTTTGTTATCACTGCAGGACTGCTGCCAGCTGAAATCCACCCTGAACGTGGTCCACAGGAAAAGACCTCCGGGTGAGCAGGTTGCTGAGATACTCCTGCCTTCTGAACAGAGGGGACCAGGGGGCCTCCCAGGAAGAGAGGGGTGTCAAGGCACGGTTGTGGGGCCTTGCACTGTCCCACCCCAGCCTGAATCACATCACCCAGAGTTTTCAGTGATTGAAAAAAAACACACACACACACACACACCAACCTGGAGCTTCCAGGTCGGTGAGTGCACCTACATACAGGGGACGTGGCATATCCCAGGCCCACTCCCACCCTGGGACTCTCCAAACCTCGCTGTGTTTTTCATCTGGCTGCTTGTTCATCTATATCTTTTATCATGTCCCTTATAATAAACTGGTAAATGAATAAAAAGGGGGGAAAAGAGGGGCAGAGAGTGAAGATAGTAGAGAGAAGGAGAGAGAAATTTCCCTTGAGTAACTAGAGAATGAGCGAAGCGGAGCATATAAGAATAAAAAATGAAATTCTATTCAACCGATTATTATTCCTAGTGAAGGACTGACTATATTCTCTGGACTACAAAACAGAGAGAGGAAGCCTGGAGAGGTCAAGTAGCTTGAAAAGTCTAAGGGACCAAACCAAGTTTCTCAGATAATCCCTAAAAGTCTCCTACCTCAAAAAAAAAAAAAAAAAGAAATAGAAATAGACCTGTTTCTGTTCTACAGTCATAATAAATTTAGCATTTCTCACAAGAATGGAAACAGCCTATTGTACACCTTTTCTTGTTATACAAAACTGAAAATGAGTGAATAATTTTGTATTAATTATATTAGAAATGGAACTAAAACAACAACTAAAGAACATGGGTTGTATAGCCTCCTCTGCCTCCTCCCTTATAAGAAAAACATCTCTAGACTCTATTTCACTGCTTTGAACCCAGCCTCACCAGCCATAATAAACACTGGTTTACTTGTCTGTTAGACCAAAATTTATAAAAGTCTTAAGGAAAAGTGGCTATGCCTTATGCACCCATGCAACATCCATTAACGACCTGATTGCTGATAGTAAGTAGATACCAGGGAGACTGAGTTGTTAGGAGCTGTGATCCTGGAACCAAGGGAAGGACCTTGGAAGCCCTGGTTGGGATAGAGGAATGGAGCTGCTCGCCTTTGAAAAGACCACCAAGCTTGGACCATGAGCATCTTGGTAGCATCCATGACACTGGAGACCAGAGACCCTTCTCCCAGGCACCTGTGAATTACTGAATTCACATGGAGGAAAGGAAGGCCATCGCCTCCTAAAACATGACTGAGATGAATTCCTTACCATTCTGACAAGTGGAAGCTTGGAGCCCTATTTAATTAGAGGGACAAAGTGTGGGGAGTTTTTTTGTATCAAAAGTTGGGAAGTGAAAGTCACATCCACTACATTTGTATCCCTGGTGCCAGCACAGAAATTGGCACAGTAGTAGATGCCAATAAGTATAAAAGAATGACCAATCCTGAGGTCTTGTAAGAACTTCAGTTATGAAATGGAAACTCAATTTTCCTAAGTTTCATTATTTTCAAAGGCAGAGAGTGAGTGTTTACCATTTAAAAAACTGCTCACCCCCATTAGAAAGCAGAAATTCTCCCTTGAATCACATGTCACTCCCCTTCTCAATCCTTCCAGTGGCTTCCTGTCTAGCACTGATTAAAATCCAAAGTTCTTACAGTGACCCTCACAGTCCTACAAGATCTAGCCCTTGCTATCTTTTTGACCTCATCTCTTAATAACCTCTCCTTCTTACTCCCATAAGCCACACTGGCCTTTTTGTTTTTCCTCAAACATGTTCCTGCCGCAGGACCTTTGCACTTGCTGTTTTCTCCACCTGAAATGCTCTGTGCAGAGGCAGAGCTTCATTCTGGCTTCCTTCAGGTCTCTGCTCAAATGTGATCTCTTTAGAAAAGCCTTTCCAGTTCTCTTTATCGAAAATTGCATCCCATCTCAATCTCCCTATCCTACACGCTTTGCTTATGCTATATTTCTCCTCGTAGCCCTTAGATGACATATGATATAGTTATTTACTTATAGTCTTGTTTCCCCATTACAGAAATAAGAGGAAAAAAATCTTTTTCGTATTTACTCCTGAACTCCAATCCCTAGAAAGGGTATCTGGCACACTCAAGAAATATTTTTTGAGTAAATGAGTGAATTTAACCAACAAATTTGACTGCCTAGGCCACCACACTCCCTGGGAATTCTCTCAAGTGAGATTCAACTGGCATGAATTTCAGAAACAGAAATAAAAAGAGCTGGAGAAGACCTTGAGAGCACTGACTTCTGCCTTTTCAGGGCCCTGTGGAGGCTGGCTGTGAGTGCCTGACACCTGCCAGGTGAGGTGCTTTCTGCTGGTCATAAAGAAGCTGCCTTGAAGAGGGGAGACTCAGCCCAGTGACTGTTGCATCTTCTCCAACATCACTGAGCTCAGGGCAAGAGAGAAATTCTGGATGGTAAGAATCATTCTGAGAAAATACATTGGGAAACCTGGGTTAATACCTCCTGTGCATTGTGATTATAGATCGACTTTCTCAAACTTTTTTTAACCCTTTTTCTGGAGAAAGCTTTTGTGGTATTGGTATTCCCTGGGTCATATTTTTCCCAGCTAAAGAGCTTTCTGAAAAAGTGTGTGGGAAGCTGTGGGGAAGTCAGGTGCTTTGGTCCCCTAGAGCAGGGGTCCCTAACCGCCAGGCCACAAACTGGTACCTGTCCGTGGCCTGTTAGGAACTGGGCCACAAAGCAGGAGGTGAGCGGCAGGTGAGTGAGCAGGCCAAATTTCATCTGTATTTGCAGCCATCACTGCCTCAGCTCCACCTTAGATCAGGTGTTAGATTCTCAAAGGAATACCGGTTCCTGGTGCCAAAAGGTAGGGGACCAGTGACCTAAAGCACCCAGAGATGGGCCTTTCTGCAACGCCACACTGCTAGCCCCCATGGACATCCCTTTCCACATTCTGCTCCCGCCACACTGCTAGCCCCCATGGACATCCCTTTCCACATTCTGCCCCCGCCACACTGCCGTAGTCCAAAACTGGCTCCCCTCAGCATCTCCAAGTCCTACCACACTCGTCTCACCAAGCTCATCCTTTCCCCTCCAGGTGTCACTTTCACCTAGGCCCTGTGGGGAGGGCTCCCTCCCTCCTGGAGCCCATGGCTGCCTGCAGGGGAGAAGAACCTTCTGGAAGCATCCTCTCTTCCCTGCATTTGGGAGCTCCTTCATGGGGAGCCATTGCAAAGAAGACACATTTCCTGAACAGTATGTGCATGATCCACCTCCATAATTAACGACACACACGCAGTGGACACATGGATGTACATCTGCACACAGAGAAAGCTGGGATAAGTCCTCTGCAAGAGGAATGATGGTTATCTCTGGGCGGGGGGATTTGAGGTGTTATTTTTCTTTCTTTGGCTTAGCTTTATTTTTAAATTTTATTGTTCTACATGTATTTATAAAGAAAAAAAAAAAGAGCTCGTGTGTCACAGAATCTGCAGTGGTCCTTCGGTTCCTCTCTATGTGACCTCAGAGTACTCAACCTCTGGGGTTCCTCATCTCTGAGGTGCCCTACCTTGTTCCTTTTCACAGATCCTCTGGAACCCTTTCTGTTCAATAACTAGATTGCAAGCAGCTAGCAAGCAAATGTCCACGCCTCTGTATCTTCCAGCTTGCCGGAGCATGGCCTTGCAAGCTGCAGCAGTGTTATTTTTTTATTACTGCAGGTGCTAAATAAATCCTCAGTGACTAAGGCCAGAGCCAAACACATTTATCCTTGTCATGGCTCCAATTCTGTGAAGCTGGGATGAAGCCCAAGGCACTGGAGACACAATAAATCTGCTCTTTGGGCCCCACCCATTTCTCCACCAAGCAGATGTGGTAGCCGGGAGCCAAGGCTTGGGGGTCCCGGCACTGGTCTGAAAGCAGGAGCCAGCGTGAGGCCCTGTGAGCTGGGAGTCCCTGAAAAAGGCTAGCTGACTTCACAAAGCCTCCCCTCCCACAGGTGTGTGAGTCGCTTTTGGCAGTGATTTCCCTAGAAGGAAGGGTGAGGCCTGCCCAGTTGCAAAAGCAGTAGGTAAGAGCCATGCATGCCTGTGCTCTCTTCTGCCTTGAGCCTGAGCAAGTCCCTTTGCTTCTCTGGGCCTCACTTTCCTTGTCCCCTATAAGGAACAACAGCACCTGTATTTTGGATTATTGTGAGAATAAAATTAGATCATGAATATATAATCTGGCACAAAGCAAGCACTCGTAATGACCAAGGGGTACCTCTTCAGATGGTTTGAGGGTCCAGAGCTGGTCCCTAGTTGAGTAGCTAGGCCCCAGGTGGCTCAAACTTCAAGACTGGCATATTGCCTGTGAACCTTCCACCATTGCTAACCAAACTGCTGTGGATGTAATTCCTTTTAAGCAAGCTCTAGTTCTGACATGAGTGGGGCCGTTTTTTCTCCTGTATTCTGCAGTCTTGAGTGGATTTACTAAGCAAAAGCAGCTCATGATGCATCTTTCATGTCTTGTGTGCCAGAAATCTGCTAGGTGCTGCGTATCCTTTTTACAGGGAGGACATTTATTAGGGTGAAAAATAAGGTTGTGTCCAAAGCCACTCAGCATGATAAATGGTGCAGATGGGGTCCAGTGCTGCCGAGTTACTGCACCAGGGAGAAGAATCTCCTCCAAACTTAGCTTGTCCCTGTGTTGTTTTGCAGATTCTGGAATGTTCCATTCCATTTGTTTAACGCCATTTGGAGTGAAGGCTTCTTAATGCATCCTGCGAAGGAATGTGCTAAATGGTACTATATACAAACTCACTTCTCCCACATAATAGCCACACTAAGTGCCACAGCTTTAAATAATTCTAAGACACTCTTCTCAGGCTATTTGCGGCACAAGGAGGGAGGCCTGTTGCCTTCTTGCAGCTGTATTCCTCTGGGTTGGAGACTGTGATGGAGACCAGAGCAGGGTGCTGACTGAAAGAGTCTCTTCCAAATCCTGTGGGTGACTTAGCCCCTCCTGATTGTTCCCTAAAAACTCACCATCAACAGGGATGGGAGAAGACTGAATTCACTGGTGCTGAACAAGTATTACTTGAAATGAGGATGCTTGGTGACAAGAGTTTGAGAAATTCAGCTGGAAGGATGGATGCTCAGTGGTTTAGATATGCTACAGTTCTACATCTGACCTTTGTCTTCCACATCAGATTAAGTAACAGAAAACTTTTCTAAAGTCATTCTCTTTTTATATAATTAGTTCAAGGGCTAAGATGGAAGCAGGGAATCCAATGTCTTCCCACAGTACTTCCAATTATTCTGATTTATGCCAGTAATTTATTGCTTGTTGGTATTATAGATAGTATGTTAACTCTCTTTAATATCTCAAATGGAATTCATAGATTGTATAAGCTATCTATCCCATTTTAAAAAAATTAAAAATAACTCTAACATTGGATTTTTTAACCTCAGAACTACTGACATGGGGTCACGTAACTCTTGCAGCGACATCTCAGATTCCACCCTCTGCATACCAGCGGCACTGCGCCCCAGACATGACCACCAGAAACGTCTCCGGATATCATCAAATGTTCCTGAGCAACCCTGCTCCCCCATGATTGAAAACCACTTCTCCAACAAAGAAATATTAAAAAGATGAAAATGTGTCATCCAGGAACATTTATTTCAAAATATAAATGCTCAAGCATGACTGCACTGTAGGACAGAATGAAGCAGCCAGCTGCCTTCACCTGTTGACAATGAAGGTGGAGTTAAGAGGGGCTGTATCCTATGAGGAGATAGACTGAAAGAGGCCAAGTGGTGAGAAATAAAATTCACTTAGATCCTTGCATTTCATGAGTCTGCTAATTTATATTTGGTTCAAGGTCTATTCAAAGAAATCTCACATCTCTTACATATTTTCAGTTGGTTTCAATGCACAGTCACTGCCCTACTGCACTGAAGCCCTTTTCAGGAAAATCTGTAGTAAGACACTCAGCGCCTAGAAGCCAGCAACCTGCACTACATAAGTAAATCACTGATTTTTCAGATGAGATCTTTTTTTTCATTTAAGTTTCTCTCTGTGGAATAGTCTTCTAAATTACCATGCTTTTTGAGTAACTTCTTAGAACTTATTTTCAGAATTATTATGTTCTAAGTATTGCTGATTGACATTTGTAAACGTGAGTTTAATCTGGGGGAACATTCAAAGTCATGTGGGACATGAGACAATTCTTTGTTGTATGGGACTCTCCCAAACATTGCAGGACATCTAGCTTTCTTCCAATTCCCAAATGCCAGTGGGGGTGTCAACCAAAAACTACACCCATCAATTTCCAAAATGCCCCCTCTGGGGCACCACAGCTCTTGTTGAGTTCCCTGGATGGATATGAACACACCCCAGATGTGGGCAGCTGCCACCAAGACCACACTGACAACACCCACTTTAGATGGACACAGATTCACAAGTCCCTCCCATCAGCATAGCATAACATAGCTATTTCAATTATCTCTACCACCTCTAACACTTGCCATTTTAATTTATGCTCACTTAATAAAACCTTTAATGAATGATATCAACCAGGTAAATAGGTAGCACTTGCTGAGAGTTCCTGTGCGTCAGATCCTGGGCGTTTGTCTATTATTTCATTCAAACTTCACAAAATCCCTATGAGGTAGATAATATTACTAGCCACATTTTATAGATAAGAAAACTGAGGCATAAAGAGAAGAATTTGGGTAACTTGTCCAAAGTGACCAACTTGTGATTGGCAAAATCGGGATTTGAACTCTGGCTCTTCTGCTTTACTATTTCCTCAGAACTGGCTTCTCTGTATTCAAGTTAAGTCAAAGAAGTAAATGGCAGTGAAACATACTTTCATAAAAATTTATATGCATTTACACCAAAAGTTTATCCAGACTCAACATACACCTTGTTTTACAGTCCTACACACTTGAAGTTGGGGTGGATGAAGGGCTGTTTAGTGTTTTGCCTTTGAGACCCTGAAAGATACCCCGTTATGAAAGAAATCTTGAGCTAAGTTCACCATAGCCAGAATGGAAAATAGGTTGCATCTCAAGTGTTAATTGGTTGGTCATGGCTGACTAGGATTGAGAAGAATTTTACAGGAGAGTCACAGGTCAGTATCACCATCAATTAATAATGTCTGCCCTAGCTAAGAAAAGGGTATGTGGTGGCTTAATGTTATGAAGTTACTGTCCCTTTATCCCTAGGTAGGAAATTGTACAGTTGAGAAGTTTTCCAAAATAAAAATAAAAGTGAAAAATAAATTTTGGTGAAATTCTAAATTTACCAGAAAACCCCAGTTCCTAAGAAAATCCTTCTCATGTGGCCATAGAAACACTAAGGTTGAAAGGACCTTCAAGATTATTTTGACTTATTCACTTTAAAAATGTTTTCAAAAATAGGAGTAAAAACAAGACATTTCTGGAAGTGAATTCTAAGTTCACCAGAAAATTTAGCTCCTTAGAATATTCCATTCATGGACTCATAAAACATAAGGCTAGGAAGAACATTTAGGATTGTTTAGGCCCGTGGTTCTCAAATTTGACTTACATTAGAATCATCTGGGAAGTTCTAAAAAATTCCGATGTCTGGATTCTGATTTAATTCATCTGGGGTTGGGCCTAGGAAGTGGCATGTTCTTAAATTCCCCTACTGATTCTAATGCCCAGCCTGAACTGAGAATTGCAGATTTGGTTAAAAACCCCTCATTCTTCAGTTGAGGAAATAGAGAAGATGGGTGGTTTTCCCCGGGAACACATGGGCTTCTGGCACAGAGCAGATTCTGCCCTGCATCCCTGGCCCCTGGTTGGGGGAGGGGGAAATCCCCAGGTCCTTGGCATTACAACGCTGGAGTCCTGGAGTCCTGGCCAGTGTCAAAATCTGTGTCCCAATGGTCATGTTCCTTAAGGCTGACTCTCAGGCTGAACATGACCAGAAATCTCAAGATGACTGTGGTGTTGCTACTTTCCTGGCTGCTCCTGGCATTTCTAATGAGAACGCTACTTTCCCGCTATCGTATGCCTGGTTTTTGCTGCCTCTTGCCATAAGTGTTGATTTGGTTGACTTGCTTGTCTTTAATGTCCCTTCATAGCATTGGAAATAATAATACAAGATCAACAAAACACAGCTCTCAAAGTAACTTTTAAAAAGTGGAAGAAGAGAAATGCCCTAACATTTATGGAATGCCTCCTATGCGCCAAGCACCTCATATACTTCTTTATCCTCTCGCCAACACTGGAAGAGAATTATCCCACTTTACAGATGAGAAAAGGTGGATCTGAGAGGTTAGGTAGCTTGCCCAATGTCACACGGCTGGTGAATGGCACAGTTGGGATTCAAGCCAGCTCTCACCACTGCCTTCTGCAGCCTCCTCCGTTAACGTGGTATGTCCCAGTCCCTTAAAAGCCAGGATCTATAACCCTGTAGGTTGCTTATTAGTTGCAAGAAAATGTAAGTAGGCAGTTGAGAAACCTGACCACACATTGACCAGGTGATCAAAATGAACATAAGCACATGGCTATCACCCAGCATCACTGACACCCTCTGACAGACGCTACATAACCTGAACCTGGTCAAGATGAAACATCTGAGGAGCCCAAATTACAGAATGTTTTATGAGATAACTGACCTCTGTTTTTTAAACGTTTCAATGTCATAAAAGAAAGGCTGAGGACTGCTCCAGAGTAAAGAAAGCAAAAGAGATGTGACATCTAACTGTTGTACGTCGTGCTGGATTTGATTCTGCACTCACCCGGGGAAAATGCTCTGAGGCCCTATTAGGCCAGTTGACAAACTTGGAATGTGGAGTGTAGAATATTCTAACAGTATTAAACTGCTTGGATTTGATAACTGCACTGTGACTATGTACATGAATATCCTGTTCTTAGGAAAGACACACTGAGGCAGTAGAGATAAGGGGGCATGGATGTCTCAAGCTACTCTTAAGTAGTTCGGAAAAAGTAAATATTGCTGCAATTTTCCTTACAGCAGCCAGCAGAAGGCTAAGCCCATAGCAGATAGTGAATTAAAAATCTATTTTTATTTGGTTAAATAATTCCAGTTTCCTGACATCAAGGAAAATACTTTTCAATGTGGCTTTCTTGGTTTCTAACACTTCTTGGTTCCAGAGAAGGCACAAAAAAATTCTCATCCTTCACCAACCCACTCCGCACCCTACCCCTAGTTTCTCTAAGAAATGGGGAGAAACCCTACTGCAAATTTGCCTTGTCATTACCATTTATAAATTCCTCCACATTTCTTGAAAATTTTATTTAGGATTTTAGCTCTTACCACATTCATAGAGTGAAAACAAAAACAAACAACAACAACTCAGCAGGATATGGCTGAGTACATTCTCAGCTCTTCTGATCCTTTGCTCCTATGAAAATCTTAAGTCAGATTCTCACTCTACCAGATGGAGGGGACTGAGGGGGGCCTGTCACTTAAACAAGAAAGTTGTCTTTAATTTGACAAATATTGAGCCAGCCTCGGCTATGTGTGGAATACAGAGCTCTTACCTTAGACATAAGAGAATAAACACATACTATATCACTGAATGAAGCGTTCAGAACTACTTCCAGTGTCCTTCCTTGCTAAGCACCAGTTTCATTAAGACAGAACTGCATCCTAGCCGTTTTTGGCAGGAGAAACCTATGTTAGTCAGGCACTTAGCTGCAAGCGGCATAACCTGCCCTGAATAATTTAAACAGAAATGACTAAGGGATGCCTGGAAGCTCACAGACGCACTAGGAAGAACAGGGTCCAGATGGAGACCGTCCAGACAAGAACTAGGCCTTCAGCGGGCAGTCCTGCCACTTCCCCTTCTGGACCTAGCCTCTGTGGCCCACACCTATGACACTGGGCCCTCAATATCAGGTGCCCTGCTCACCTACACCCTCAAGCCCAGGCCTCTGCTGCCCCCTGGCCAGGAAAGGCTTCCCTGCAAGAAAGACTGAGAGGGAGATTTAATGACTTCTGTCTCAAGGAAGCAGCATTTACTATGTAGAAAAACTCCAAAATATGGGATGAGAGTTCAAAAGATTCTTGGTGGCCACAAGCACAAAGACCAATGTCCACAAGCACAAACAGGAACAGTCAAACCAGAGAGGACCCCCAGTTTCTAGGTTTCCTTCGTGTTTGTTAGTGTACTGTGTTTGCTTTTTAGTCACCATCTTCTGTATGCTGTTGTCCTGGCATTCTGAGGCTTATTCTGAATATGAAAAAAAATCTATAAAATCCTTAAGTCTTAGTTCTAAAGTGAGCCTTTGAAAAAGACGCTGGGAGTAATCAACTATTCTAATCACCTTGACACCCATTGTTTACATATCAGGAAAAGGGGCCCAGAAAAGTGGGATTTGGCCACAGCTAGAGTATCCATACTACTGGCTAGAACCGGGGTTTTCCAGAATGTGCTTTGCATAATATTAGTAGGTGGTGGGTGGCCAGATAGAGGAAGGAGGCAATGAGAGAGACTTTGCACTGGATAAAGTCTACTTGGTTTCTTCTTGCGGGACATCTCTGAGACTTTAAAATGCTATAAGGAACATTTATGCAGCATTTCCCTGACTCTTTGGACCACAGGGCACACTTAGGTTGTAAGTTTTGCTGGGGCTTGAGTTACACAGAATTCCCTTGGGGAAATATATTACCCCATGCCTGCTCTTATCCAGGTTAGAACTCCATAGGACCCTTAACCTCTTCAAATTCAAAACTCAGACACTTTCATACAAATACAGGTGATTTTAAATGTCACCAGTTTTAGACCAATTTTGAGGACCACTCTCTATAAAGACCATTCTTCACTCCTGTCACCATTTCGTTTAGAAAATGCAGCTTGAGATTTTTAAACAGGGGGACCCCAGCCTTACACGTAAGCATTATTGGTCTAACAATTATAACACAGGATAACAAAGTCATCTAATGAGGAAGAAGGTTTGTTTCCTACAAATTTAATATATATGAAATTTCAAAATGTGCTTATTTTGCACAAACTGAAACATTGGCATGAATTGATTTTTGTTTTGTTATTTTGTTTTTGGTTCACTGTCAAGTTCAACTTGAGAAATAATCTTCAAATTCATGTTATATACATGTACAAAACTTGCAAAAACTTTGGCTCCCCTGTGAACTGGCCCTCAAGCCCCTCACCAGAACAGCTGCACAAGGCTGACACTTCCAACAGCAGCATACCAACTGGATTTGTAATCCTTGGCCCACTTGATCCTCAGATAATTTAGCAGCCTATTAAAATGCCCACCACTCCTACTTTTTAGAGGTTTTGTTTGGTTCCATCGAAAGGGCCATTAAGATATTGAAAAAAACCCATCTCTGAGGTGGAGCACATAGTATCAATCCCTATGAATCTTTTAATATTATAAAAGTAGTGAATTGTGAAGGTCACCTGGTGCCAACCCTGTCACTTTCAACAGTGTTTGCCAGAGACGACTTCATTTAGAATGAGTTTTGATTAACACTCAAAAGATCATTTCATACTTTTTAAAAATATAAAGTATTTAATTAAATATAAACTATTTAATTCTATCATGTAAATCTAAAGGAAAATTGGCAATGTGAATGACCTTACAGTAAAACCTGTTAGATATATTTTTAAACAATTTCCATATAGGCCTTGATGTGTGTAAACATCCAGAAACATAAGAAGAACGTTTCCAAGACTTCTTTAGACCGAGCCAGGCTCTCCACCCACCTGATTACTTTTTCTTGGTATCCCCGTTTCATGTGAAAACATTTACTCTAGGTCCTACCCTTTAGTATGTGAATTATAGATTCTTGCACATCTGAAGTACAATTACAGATTCTTGCACATCTGTGTTTTTTTTTTTTTTGGTTTTGCTGTTTTGTTTATCCTACACAACTTCCTTCCTTCCTACTCGGTGCTCCCCAGGGCTTTTAGAGATAGGCTAACCACTAATTGTGTCCTCCTGCAGCAGCACAGGGAACCCAGATCCAGGCTTCTCCCTCTGCTCCTGGCTAGAGTGGGATGTGAGCATAATGACCACTTTAAACGACAGACACTGCTGTTCCCGGATGTTGAGACTTGGGAAACATCCTTGAAATCAGATCAGGAACTTAGTTGCTGCTTAAATGACACAGCTGCTCTGCATAGGGGCAAGAGTTTCTCTCTCCCAGAAAGCAACACCCTTTTACGCGGTTTAGCCTCTGCAGCCGGCCATTAGGTTGTCCCCATTAATGACAGTCACTTTGAGAGCTTGCTCCCGCCCTGGCCACTCTCGGAGCATTCCACACAAGGCCGGTTCTAAGCAGATTTAAGCCATTTGAATGTTTCCCCTCCCCAACTGTTCTTTCCAAGGTCCATTTGGACTCCAGAGCCACTGCAACCTTAATAACTGACATTGTTTCCATTTCTTGCCTTCCTGTTCTGAGTTGACATTTTGAAAACTCCATTAACTCATTTGTCAAGTTCTGATCTAAATTCAGACCCTTGGGACCAGAATAAACACCTGCTAGGCAAAAACTAAGCCTACCAAAAAAAAAACAAAACAAAAAAACGTTCAAACTTGATAAATCCTAGAAGTGTGACAAGCTCCTCTGTATTTAAAGGCCTGTGGCCAACAGGCCATTCATTTGTTCATTCTCAGAGCTTCCACTTAATTTTCTTCCTGGGAAAGGTTTGCTATAAACAGAAGAGCAAGCTCTTCTCTAATGGCACTTGGGACATCAGCCACTCCATGCTGGGGGCACTCTACTCATCTGCCAGAGTTAAATAAAGGCACACTAAAGGCAAATGATTTTCCCAAAGCCTCTGAGCGAGGGGTGGAGTCAAGATGAAGGCTTTGAGAGAGACAGACAGACTGGAATCAGATGACCGTCACACAGAACCACTGCAGGGTGTGGAAGCAAAGACTGAGTAAGGTTGTATAGCAAGAGATGTTTGAGTTTGACTCTGCCTCTACAACTTCAGGCTGAGTCCTTGATCAAGTTATCTTATCTTTGCAGTCTGTTTTCTCTCTCTAAAGTGAAGATAGTAACTCCTACTTGAATTCTATGAGAATGTTAGTAAGGTACTTACGGTACAGTGCCTGGTACTTAGTGTGTGCTCAGTAAATAGTGACCAACACAGCTTTCTGTTGTGTCATCATTGCTACTACCTTCCATATGAGTTCCTTTAATTAACATAGAACCTGATGACTCCTGTTGGTTCAATTTAAGGAGAGGGAAAGGAAAAGAAAAGAAAAGGGAGGGAAGGAGTTGGGGGAGGGGACAGATGACCACCTGGAGTCCCAATTAAGTGAAACCTTTGGAAAAATGTACTCAGCTTTTTATCATTTAGTCTTTAGCCTAATTATGTACAAATTTCCCTGTTTCTGATTGATGTTTTTCCAAGTGCAAGAGAGCCCGCAGAAGAGTGTCACCTCAATATCTGGAGTAGGGCCAGGTATCCACACTTGAATTAGCTCCCCAAGAGATTCTTAAGCACTCCAAAGTTTGAGAACCCCTGGCCTGGGGCTGCTGGAAATGCTACAAGAGGAAGGGAGTGAAGGTGGGTGAGAGGGAACACCTGGGAGATTGAGAATTCTCTCGTGGTCTAAATGGAAATAGTTTACAGCAGTATTGTCACAAATCCAGGATATCTGGGGGTAAATGGTTTCCTCATTTCTCCTCCATAAATCAGTGTGGATATTCTTGGCAAGCTCTGCTCCTTGCAGGGTGGCAGCTGTGAGTCAAGAGAGGGGTTTATCTCTTCTCCCAAACTTGTCCTGCCTTTGAGATGCAATTCATTCCCTGTCTGCCTCACAGCTAACTATTTTAGCAGAGAAGCCCCACGCCTGAAGAAAATAGGATATAGTCTTGAAAGTAACTGTACAGAAATTTAGTGGGAAAAGTTTTTCTTTCAGTCACAGCTTTTGCATAAAATCAGAGTGGAGTGAGCTACCCTTTCTTTGGTTTAGGTCACCTCAAAGCAAATTTTGCCTTCTAAGAGCTGAAGGTGCCCTTTAGTATCTCATTTTATCCTGTCATTTCAGAGAACTTGGGAACAGCAAGTTTTTACGATCTGGGACATAATCGAAAGTTCTCTAGTCTCAGTGATTTGATGGAGGGGTTGGGGGTGGGAGCCAGTGTCATAAATTCAAACCCCTTTAGACTCTTAAAACATGGGAATTTCATTACATAAACCTTTCCCTCACATGTTCAAAAGGCCCACAAGTGCAACAAAACAAAGAAAACTTTCATTTAGAAAGCTCAAGGAAGCCTTATTGTTTGTAAAGCACCTAAGAGGATTTTTTTGGTTTACACCACAAATCTTTGCTTCTTTTAAATGATATGAATAGAAAAAAGCGTAAGAGTTATATCAAATGGAAAAAAGATCATTTTCAGCCAACTCTTTTCTGAGATTGGTAGAATTAACCAAGACCAAAGAAGTAAACATAAAACTGTCACATCATTTTAAAAGAATAGTAGCTGTCAGAAGATAGTTTTCCTAGTACCACCTCCACTTGTGTTTGAGAAAAGGCAAACAGCAAACACTGATACCCCAAAAATCTACATTATAAACAACATTCTATTTTAAGGCACGTTTTGATTTTTTTTTCAGTCAGTTTTTAAGTCATAAGAAATTTCAGGACATTTAGAGCAAACAAGTCTTCTAAACATCTGATAACCAATATCAACTAACGGTACCGACAGAGTTGGTGCTCAAAAGGGCTGGAGGATATTTGCTGTGTGCTCTAGTGAAATGGAAAAGTTAAGCTTTTACGGTGAAAACAGTAGGAATGAGATATGCAGGCAAACAAACAGCAAGAAAATGTGTCCACCATCAACTACTCATGCTTCAGAGAGAATTCTAAAGCTTACTTATATGGACTGTAGAATTAAGTTCAGGAGATAAAAGTTACTTCCTACTCACCCACAAGATCCATCAAACTCCTTCCTAGAGAGGATTCCTGCCCTGAAATGCTAGCCACCTCCTTACTCTACAGCTGGTTACTTCATTTTTCTCATTTTTCTCATTCATATTCTCACCTGCAGCCGGTTACTTTTCTTGTTCAAGTACCTACCTGCAGCCACTTAATTTTAAATATATATTGACAGCATGCCCCCCCCTCCCTCTTCATCCTATTCCATGTTTGAAAGAGTAAATGCAGGGTGAAGCTTTTGTTTCTCTCTCTTCTATCAACTAAAATTTTTAAAAATTCCACAGACTTCCAAATTTCAGAGTAAACTGGATTTATACTAAAAAAAAAAAAAAAAAGCCTTGAAAGAAAAACATATAGGTGGTCTCTAAATTGCATCCAAAGGTTCATTTGTATGTCAGTTGCATAGAACGTAAAACACAGGTATTTCCTCTCAGAAGTAAAGCTACATCTGGTAGGTGGGTTCGTTGGCCACACTAATCATTTTAATCCATCCAGTGGCTGAACTGTAGCACGAGCTGTACTAGCTGGAGCTCAGGGAACCGGGACCAGGCAAGTCAGAAGTGAGGAGCAAGCATCTCTAAAAATGATTTTGAAATCAGAAGTTTGCTTTGGTTATTCAAACACTTCCAGTACCCAACTCTCATCTACACAAGTCCTTAAAAAGTAACCTTGCCCTAATAACGTCTCTACTTTCCCTCTAGTCTGCCTGTTTTCTCCAGTGGACTTCTTAAGCCACAACTGCAGACACTCCTTTCACTTAGAGCTGCAAATCTTCCCTAGGTGTCAGTCTGAGTCATTGGATTTTCTTTTAGTTCACAAATGTATAAATGACTGATGGTATTTTAACCTTTCTAGAACATATTACATTTTAAGGATATTATCATCCACCTGAACTGAGAATTTGTTTTGGGTGGAGGAGTAAAGGTGAGCACACTGGCCAACCAACATTTCTCATAGTTGGTTTCCAAAGCCTGTTCCCATTGCGTATCTGAACCTGTTTGCTAAAAGCTTCATGAGTGTTCAGAGGAGCAAGGCAAGGGCATGCATGTGTGGGTCCGGGGAGTGGTCATACTTTGGAAACTGCTTGTCCCACTAAGATCCAGGGGAGCCAGACCTTTAGCGGGGTAAGGGCCCTCAGTGCAGCTGGAGAATAGGCAAACCCTCAGGTCCGAGAGTCAGACTCTAGGTCCTGCACGGGGTTCAGTAAGCTGCACTTTTAAACATTGCATATGATTCTGGCTTCACACTGAGAAAGACAGAGGGGCAAATAAACTATTTAAAAAATTTAGAGCATTCAATGCAACACGCAGATGTCATATGATAGAATTGTACTCTCGAAACCTATATAATTTTATTAACCAATGTCACCCCAATAAATTTAAAAGTGAATCTCTTGTAAGCATCATAAAATTTAGGTAATTATACTCTAGCCACATCATTTCCTATAGGATACTTAACATATTAAATTCCACCTAAACCATTAAGTAAAAACAAAACAAGCAAAATGGCCTCATTTCAAGGTCCTTTGAATGTACTAAGTCATCCCAGTTTTAGGTTCCAAAGCTACATTTTCAATAGTTCTTAAATGTAATGCCAGAAGTCTTCAAATTTAGATCTAAGAAAACACACACCAACACACACTTGTAGGTAGATTGAAGGTTTCAAATAAAGGGTCAAATATATATTATCAACTTATTTTTGACATTTGAGCTTTAGTTCAGGCCCAAATTTCTTACTCTTCAAACACTAAGTTTGCATGAAATATGAAAATATAAGAGCAGTTAGTAAAATTCTCACTCAGGAAATCCTTGGATTTGATTTCCTAAAGTAAGACAGACCTTCCAATTTTCTTGTACATATTTTATGTCTAAAAAATATCCTAAGCCCTGCATGTCAAAATTCTCATTTAACAGATTAAATTAATATTGTGGCTGGTCTTAACTTCAGAATTTCATGACTTGCTTAAAATGTATACCTTTATTAGATATTAATCTCAAATATATCAAAATATAAAATACATCATAATTCAAATATTTATAATTAATCTTTTGTATGCATAGAATTCTTATTCTTGAGCTGGGGCCCCCTTTTTCAAACCCCTATTCAAGGAAGGGCAAAGCAGCTCACAAGTTTTTTCACTAATCTTGCTAAAAAAGCATCTACCAGGCATAAGCTCAACTTGATGCTAGTGGCAAAAGACACAGTTCTCAGGATTCTACCTTGGACTTGAAAACTAGACTGTATTATCCTTATGATTGGTTTCTGCAGTTTCCAAACTCAAACCTTTCAACTGGTCGACACATAAAATATTAATTTTTCTGTTTCAAGGGAATTATTTGCTGAGTCCTTTCCAACTTTTCTCTAGTGGGTGGAAGGAACTAAATGCGGATATGAGACAGTACAGAAACTCTCTTGTGCCAAGGACAGAAATCATTTGGATTCCCCTTACTCAGATATTTACATCTATACATAACACAAATTGGGATACTTGTAATAGGTACGAATATGCTTTCCCAGATCGCTCCCCACACCTCCTCCACTTACCTTTGATGTAGCATTTTCAATCTTTTAACAGATCATGAAACCTGAGGTGGAGGAAAAAAATGCACCTACAAATACCCCAGGTACTGTGGGCAGCTGGCTAATTAGTCCAATATTAGGTAGCATGTTAAATACTGAGCTAAAATCAATCCTCAATGGTTCACTTTAGTTGGATACCTTCTTTGATGGTTCTAAAGTGAGTACATCTAATAAATGCACTCAATTGTACCGCGGTCAAAGTTCGTGGATAAAGTAAAAATATTGAGACTTTCATTCCATCCACAAGGCCACTTTATGCAATTCCCAGTTTTTCTTACTCTGTAACATATGGGGAGAGCTGTCACACTATACTCTGGCAAATAGAAGATGGAATAAAAGACACCAGAGGTGAACCTGAGGAGGGCCTGTGGGACTTTGGCCATGAAGGGAGCAATGGGGTTCAAGCATCCAAGTTCTTGAAGGAAAAACAAAAACACTCAAGTTTACTCCCCAGCCCCCATCCTCAAAGGCAAGCATAAAAGAAAGGATCAGTTTAATAAATTTTCCTCCTTCTTTAGTTGTTTTGTTAAAGATAATTGCCTAAAAGTCTGCATACGAGCTAAAACATCCTTGAAAAGAGGCATATCGCATACAAGTCTATCTACCATTCCTACTACTGTGAAAGCCACTGTGTATCTTCTGGGAAACAAAATAGTCTTCTTCAGGAAAAAAAAAAATCTCTAATAGACCTGTAGTTGTAATTTGCGCTTGTTTTTTAAAAAATGTATTTAAAATCATACCAGAAATAAAGAAGTTTTTTTGGGGGGGGAGGAGGAGGGGTGTAAATAATAGGACACTGAACTGAACTTGGCCTAAAACCCAGCATAAAGTTGTTAATTCACCTTGCATTAGCAAGAAAATGAAACCAAAGAGAAAAACTATTAAGAGGAAAACAAAAACAAAATTCGAATTTACTTTGAAAAATCTGGTTTTATTTTCTTGGAATCAAAAAGAAGTGTATTCATGTTAAATTTCAGAATGTTTAACTTTCCAATGATTTCTCAATACTTTCCAGATATTAACAGTACTCAGAACTATGTAAAATTAACATCTAATACCACATTTTAAAGAAAAAGTTTAAATGTTGGACCTATCGATAAGAAACCCTTAAAGGCATTGGCAATTCTGATTTTAAAAGAAAAAAATTTTAATCATTATGGAAATTTAAATAATGGTTTTCAAGGGCTGAAAATGAGAATCTCTTTTAAAATTAAAAAAAATTAATTTCTGAGGGACACATACCAGAAAACTCCAATTAAACACAATACTTCCCCTACCCCTCAAATACTAAATGCATTATTTTACCTTGGGATAGAAAAATTATAAAATGCAATTTTAAAATTATACTATAAATATACCCTTTTAATGTCATGTTTGCTACCAGATTATGAAATTAAAGTCAAATTCCACATTCAAGGGACAAACGATGCTCTTTCATTGTTTTATTAAAGAGCCCATCCCACTCTTAGCTGTTTTCTACCCCATATTTTAGAATAATTACTAAAGGCCAAGAGTCAATCCATTTACCTGAAATGAACAGCTAGCGGGGTACCAGTTCAACATTTGTGTCCTTTAGCAAGTCCAGTACTCAAAACAGTTTTTAAGAACACATTTTAGGAACACTTTGAATTCCAAAGTGACTTTGACACCCATGTCCCTAAAATCTAGATGTCATTCACAGGCTATTCGTATGTCCAGAAGCATGTCCAGCATGCACACAAACTTTTGATTTGTTCAAACTGAGGTAAAACAGAGAATACTTAATATTAACAGAAGCTGCATAATTGAAAATAACCTATTTTTGCTGCTTGTTTCATATAAACTGATTTTTTAAATTTTCTCACAGAAGAGACGAAAGCCAACAATTTCTCCAATTTCAGTCACCCCAAAAAAAGCTTCTCCTTTTAAAGAATGTTTTGAAATAAAAGAAAGCAAAACACTTTTTTTCTAGAATCTATTTTATACTTAGCATGATATAATTTCTTATTACTTTATTTCTTAAATTTATAAAGGATTCAAGCCTGAGTATGCCTTGATATTTTTCAAATATTAAACAATTCCAACAAGATTCATAAATATGATTTTTTTGACACAGGTAGGAAAGTCTGCAAACATTTACAAATTACTGACAACACTTCTTTCAAGTATAAGATGACTGAGATTTAGTTATGATTAATTTTTTAGTACAGATACAAATTTAAATATTGATTTTTGGGGGGGCCAACATTCTCAAGTCAAATTTTACTCCACTTTCGGGTTTCAAATCAAAGCAAATGAACAAAAAAACTAATGAATATTACCCAACTGGCAACAAGTCCCATATTTCAATGATATTTTTAACCCAACAATTACAACCTACCGCCAGTAATTATATGTATGTACTTGTTTTTATTAAGTAAGCACTGGTCATTCATAAAAGGATAATGCAAGAATGGTACTTGGCACTGGGTTACCTTAATGCTTCTGGTATAAAAGAAAGCACTTAAAAATATCAGCTCTTAAGCACATTTTTATCTATAATTTGAATTTCCAAAAGCATTTTTAAATGTTACTTTTTTCATTCTAGGCAGTCCAGTCTCAGATAACATGGTTGAAAAAACAAATCCCTAAGCCACATGGTAATGGAATACTATCCTTGTTTTTTATATCATATGGAAACAGTTCCAGGCAGACCAAAAGTAGAAGGAAACCTGCCAAAATCAAGTACTGTAAATAAAGTTCATCTTATGTATCCCAGAGCAGAAAAGCTCAAAAATCAAAAACCCTAAATCGAAAGACCTCCCCTCACCCCTACACAAAAAGCCACCCAAAACACTTTAGTTCTGAGCCTAACATTTCCCTAAAATGTTAATACCAGGGAGCTTTTAAGGTACTTAAATCTGTACCAGTAATTGCTGAAAGCGCCACACTACAGAGGAAATGCCATAAAGGGTTCAGCAGCTGCCCACCCATACTTTACCGCCCCAATCCCAATAATACGTAAAAGCTCCTGTTAAAAAGTTTTTTTTTTCTTATGCTAATAAAGGTATACCACCTAGTGTGCTAAAACTAGTAGCATCCAAACAGAAAAGTGAAAATAGGAAGCCTACAGGAATGATCTAAATGCCTACTTGAAGAAACAAAGCAGCAGACAGGACCCTTTGCCCTCTCATTATGTTTGTAAGGAAGTTGAATTAAACAGTCAGATTTACCCACTTTAACAAAAAATTTAAAGCTTCCCAAGACACCAGAATAAAACTCGATCTTCTCAAAGGGCACAGAGAGGTCTCTTCCAGGTCCTGGAGTTGAATGAGTTCAAAGAATGGCAATAAAGGAAAAAAGAAAGCGTTAGGGATGTGATGGGAACAAGCTTTGGAGTTTATCGAACAGTTACACCAAGTTTCTCCAGCACACGGACACCCTTTTCTTGGTATTCTTGTCGGGTCATCCAGAAGTTGTCTTTGTCTTTCATGATATCTGCTAGAACCGCACCACCCAGGAATACCATGTGCTTTCTGCGGGGTGGGTCTTCGATGCGAATCTTAAATTTCTGAAAGAGAAAGAGATGATAAAATGTCAAATGTGCACAGTAGTTTCTGCTTTATAAAAATGACTTGTTTGTATGTTCTCTTGAATTCTCCCCAAAACCCTGTGATTTAAGTAGGACAGCGAGATTTGGTATGTGAGGTAGAGATATTTTGTAATTTGTCCAAAGTTCATAGCTAGGCTATCACACATCCATACCCTGTGTGCTCAGCACACACCTGATTTACACCTGTTTCCCCATCATTATTATTAGAACCCAACACGGCTATGACTGCAGTCCCAAGCAATACAGTAACATTTAAGTTCTTATAAGCAAAGTTCACTTTGTACTATATCAATTTCAAGTGAAATAGTCTCAAAATAAAAAAAAAAATCATGGCAATATTGGAAAAAGTGAACACAATAATCAAAATGAAAGACAAGTGGGAAAAGTTTTATACTCTCTAGCCAGCATTGTCTAACAATCTGTATAGTCAGTCAACACCTGAAAAAGAAACCTTAAAATGATGTAGCAGTTTTATTTACAGTGTCAAAAATCCTGCAAAGAGACGCAAAGTAACTGTCATACTAAACTGTCTTTATGTCACATAAATGAATCGTAGGATCTGATAATATATGATATAAAAAGACAGTAGTAACTTAGTAATCATTTCTGAGGTTAATATACTGTTTTAATTTTCCGAATTACTGTTTTGCTCTTAGGCTGGGGCCAGGCAAACTTTTTCTGTAAAGAGCCAGATAGTAAATACTTAGGACTTTGCAGGTCTCTCTGGTAGCTACAGAGAACATGCAACAATAGGTAACATCATGTAAAAGAATGGTCCTCGCTGTGTTCCAATAAACAACTGACTCCGGCACAGGTCTGCCATTTGGCCACTGTGCTCTAAGGGAGGCCTGGCCAGCCTCTGAAGACATTGCTGCCCTTGTAGCTTTCTCGGCTGGCTGCTGTTTCTCTCTCTCTCTCTCTCACAGTACCTTCCTAACACTGGAGGTTTGGTAACAGGAATTCTTAGTCTTCATTGCTGCTTCTCTCTCCCTCCTCACAACTCCACAGCCCCTCTAAAACTCTTATCAGGTTATTTCATCCCCTACTCTCTGCCCAAGTCACCTATAGATCCTGAGGTTATTCTCATACCTGCTCTTGTTGCATGTGAGTGTGTGCTCTCTCTATCATTTCCTGACATTATCCTTAGTGACTCTGTCCTCTCCCTCTCACTGGCAAAACTCCAACTCAGGTGATCAACTCTCTACTTGCACGTGCCCTCAATGCAACTGAACACTAGAGGAGAGAAACTGAGCATCTTACTTTATCATCTCAATGGAGCCCTTCAGTGCTACTCAGCAATTCCATGGTCTCTTCTCTTTCTTCCACTCTCCAACACAACCATTTCCCTCCTCTATTTTATAAGCCTCTATCAACTCCTCCCTCCTCTCAGAATGCATCTTTCTACATCCACCTTTCTTCTCCCTTACCCCCAACAGTCTATTCACCACATCAGACTTAATGATCCTTTAAAAACAGATCCTGTCATTTGTCTGCTCAAAATCCTTGCAAGGCTTTCTGTTTCACTAGGAGTGAAGCCAAATTCTTTACTGTGGCTGAACAAGACCTGCACCCTGTCATTCTGACCTCCCTTCCCAGCCTTCTCCCTCCATTGCTCACTCTGCTCCAGCTGCACTTGGGCTCCCAGCAACTCTGGGCCTTTGTACTTGCTGTTCCTGCCTAGAAGGTTCTTTCCCCATTCACATGGCTAGCTCACTCCTTCTCTCTCCCCCTCACTCCACTCAGGTCTCTGCTCAAAAGTTTTCTCATCAGAGAGGGCTTCCCTGACCACATAACATGAAGGAGCCCAGCACTTCCCCAATCATCACCACCTTCTACCCCACCTCACTTTACCTCTTCCCGTGAAGAGGTAACTACTGACAAAGTATCCTTCATAACTAAAAGCAGGGTTTGGTTTCTGTTCACTGCTGTTTTGTTTGTCCCAGCACCTAGACCAGTGTTTGGCACCCAGGAGTTTAAGAAATATCTGAGTAAATAAATGACCACCTGATACTAATTTTTAATATATGTATAACTCAATAAAAATCAAACGAGTCAAGTTCTTAAACATGCTTCCCTTTCAGTGTTAATTAATTTAATGTATGTGTCCATACTCAATTATATTTCAACAATTTAAATCACACATGAGATGTAACATTAATGTCTCTAATATATTCAGTCCTCTGTAATACGTTGTCTCATTATCAAAACAGTTGATCAAAGTCAGTGAGAAGAAGCTCAGATATTAATTTGGAATTAAATGACTCTTGGTTGAATGCATATAGTACATGTCACATAGTCCAGTTTGTAGGAGAAAAAAATCCATGTCAAACAACCATCAACTATTACCTGCTAGTTTAAAATTTTCTTTCAATTCTACACGTCAACAACTATCAATTAAAGTCTTTTCAAAAGTTATGATAGTTAACGGGGATGCAAAAGAATTAGAAACATGATGTTTTACAATTTGATTGGGGAGGTAAGACATAGGCAAAAAACAGTCAGAAAAGAACTTAGAACCAGAAACATGAGACAGTCTAAGAGCAGCACTGAAGGCTGATTACATCTCCAAAAATACGTTAAAAACCAAACAAACAAATAAAAACTCCAACCCCAAGTGGGGCATTTATCCCTCTATACTGTAGCAGCAGGTTCCTTCCCATGTTCCTAGAGGTACCTCAATTTTAGGCTGTTCATTACAGTTGACCCATAATGTTTAGCCCTGGACCTAGTCGTATCCATCCACTGAATACAGAGATAACCACACAATCTGACTATTTTGGAACAGAGCTATTTATATACCTTGAACCATTTACTTTTTCTTATCTGTATGCTGTACCTGACTACATTAGGAATTTGTTTAGGAAGACTTCTTGCACCCTCTGGTGGTTGTCAAGATTCTCAAGCTAGCTTATAGGGTTTTAAAAGTATGTTAACAGTTGGAAACCCATCAATTGATACTTACAGAAAGTTTTTCCACATCTCCCTTTAAAACTCGTTCTAAGTAAAGCTGTTTAAGTTCTCGTTCCAACCGTGACGGCAGCCCAGGGTACATAGTAGACCCTCCGGAAAGGACAATGTGCTTATAGAATTCAGATCTAGAAAGACACAATAGGTATTCATTTGGGGTTTCAGACTTCCTGTTATTTATGACATGTAAATCACCAGGCTCAATGTTTGCTATTACTATCATTATTTAATAGCAAACCCTCTTTACGTATAAAATGTAATTTTGATAAAAATATTTCTAAAGCACTTGACACTCCTTCTTGCAAATGTAATTGAGTCTTTTAATAATGACCACAGTTTACACTACAGACTTCTAGTGTTTGGACTGTGTCATCACACTGCTTTCCTGGAGCCCCCAAGATATGCTTGTTTACTCTAACTAACCATATTGTACTTTGATTCCAGTTCATTTCAATTTTTCCATTTACTTTTTGTAGTTTTCCCTTTTGTTCCTCTGCCTTGAAGCTTTTGCTGTTATTTCTCTTTAGACAGATGTGTTTGCTTCTTATAGCAGTTCTCTCTTTCTTCCTTACACATGCTTTTCTTATATCAGACAATCAAATCTAAAATAACTGTATATGCAGTAAAAGTATTATAGTTTAAGTGAGGATTTGAAGAACTTTTCTCACAGTAAAGTTCAGGAGCTAAGTCACATCCATTTTGACCTAATTCAAACTGGCTTCCAGGTTTCTACTTACTTCCAGGTTCTCAATGGCTCAGGCTACTTTTAGCCTAGCTTCTGGAAGAACAATGTGGTTAATTGCAGAAGTATGCACGTTGAGTGTAGCATAAGCCAAGCAGTTGAAATATGGTTATATGTGATAAGTAAACCCATGAACCTGTATTTATATGTATGCTTTCAATATGTACAACAAACAAAATGTGAGTTGTGCTACTATCCAATGTCAGATCTATAGAGAGAGTACTGAACTTGCCAAAACATTAATCACCACCAACAGGAATGGAATTTTAAAAATGATTTGCTATTACTGATCATTAAATCAAAGGACAAAATATATCTATCTCATTCCTATTATGAGAATTTAACATAATTATGAAGTCTAAATGAGATTTTTGATCATCTTCCATTAGATTTATACCTTGTAATAAGCCAACTGCTACTTTTATTAATTTCCATTATTATCCTGCTCCCCAGCCACTGAAAAAAATTAGCTGGGTACTTAAATTCAGGGTCAACCAAACAAATTTGCTTTACAAAACACTTCTGAGTGAATTCTTCAACAACCTAGGTGTAGAGGAGGACTTTCTGATTACAACTAAACTCTGGATGTAATTAAAAAAAGACTATATCAGTATTTTTGTACAACTAAAAAACAAATTTTTGTATGGCTGAAAATACCATAAGCAAGAGACAAATGGTAAACTGGAAGAAAATATCTGTACCAGATAACACAGAGCTAATATAAAAGGAACTTTTAAAAATTGAGGGAAAAAATTATAAAAATTCTATAGAATAGGCACAAGCTATGAATTGGTCTGTGACCAGAAAGATATAAAAATGGACCTAAACATAGAAAAATGTTCAACTTCACTCTTAAAAGAGATGCAAATTAAAACTACATTTGAGATATTTCTCACTTATCAGAATGTCATAAAAGTAAAAAAGTCGACAAACTCTGTTAAGCTGTGGGGACACAAGTGTCCTCACATATTATTGGTGGGCATGAGAAATGTGTAACCTCATTAGAGGGGAATGGAGCTATAACCTAACTAGATGCATTTATCCTTCAACAGAAAAACTCCCTCTAAAAATATTTTCAGAATATTCATGCCCAATAATACAAAAATACAGCATGCATAAAGTTATTAATTGCAGCATTATTTGTCAACACAAATACTGAGATCTACCTAAATAATCAGATTCACTGAATAAACCATGATATGCATACACTGAAAAAAACAATGTAACTGGAAAAAAGAATGAGGACAATCCCTGGGAAATGGAATGGGATTGTTTAGAATATATTAAGCAAAACAACAACAAAAAAAAACAAGAACAAAAAATCAAAACCCAAAGTGCAAAAGAGTTTTTACAGTGTATTATATCACTTTTTGTGTAAGAGGAAATAAGAACCACAGGAAGGATAAACCTGAAACTAGTAAGACCATTTACCAATAAAGAGGGAGGACTAGGGTGGAAGACAAAGGGTGGGGAGGGTTATACTTCTAAGTATGCTTTCTAATGTAGTTTTGACTCTACTGTTAATGTTCTACCTATTCAAAAAACAAAAAGACAGAGACACATAAAAGGATACAGGTATTTCTTTCCTGCTTGAAGGAGCTCATATTGGTCATATCAGTAATTTAGAGCATTTAAATAAATACGATAATAAATTATAATCCACTGGAAAAAAATCATGAATCCACATTGATAATAAACGAGATAAGGGAGGAGGAAAAGCACTTCCTTTTGCTAGAATGCTATTAAACATAAAAGAAGTGACAGAATTAGAAAATCGCCTTTTTGTAACCATCACGATAAAAATGGATTTAGGTAAGAATCATCGGTAGATGCTAAAATGGATGGGGGCAGGGTTTGATGAGGCTCAGGAGACTTCCGTTGCCTCAAAGTATTTTCCCATGAATTACCTACAAATTAGGAAAGGAAAAACAGAAGTACTATACAGTGGAGCAAACAGGAAACTTAACAGTAATATCACCAATAAAGAACAGATATCACCTCCGGATGTGATAACCTGAGGACATACCACATATGTATTTTAGCCAAAAATGTATAATCTGAATCTAATCATGAGAATCATTCAAACCCAAATTGAGAAAAACTCCCTAAAATAATTGGCCCGCACTCTACAAATATATCGATGTCACGGAAGACTAAAGAACGGTAGCAGACAAAAGGTGACGAAAAGACATGCCAGACATGCCAACTAAACACGACATATGATCCTAGATTTTGACCCTTTACTGGAGAAAAAAAATAATCATATACAGGACATTATTAGAACAGTGAACGAAAGTGAAATACGATGGCAGATAAAAGTATGCATTGGTAAACAATCTCCTGAAGAATATCTTCATTTTTAGGAAGTACAAATATGAAGGATTAAAGAGGACTTATGCATTCAACCTATGCTCAAATAGCTCAAAAAAAAAAAGAGGATAAAGCAAAAATATAGAACATTAAAATTAGTAAAATAGAAAAAAACTAGATAAGGAGTATATTCAAGTTCTCTTTATTATACTAGCAACTTTTAAGTTTTAAATTGTTTCAGAATAAAAGTTTAAAGTGGTTTTTGAGACACAATGATATGTTGAATATCCAGTGCCACCCTATCAAGATTATTTTGCCTTACCTATTCAAAAACATGACTGAGATAATAGAAAACTTGGTCATTCTAACTATTCATATTTCATCTATTTCTCATCTAATTCTGATAACTTTGAAACCACCATTTCTAACATACCTGGTATCAATGTCAGCGGCCTGGATTGTGTTAAAAAGCAATTCAGCAACACCCACGCCCTCAACATTGATCAAGTGAGGCTGAAATAAAGCTTCTGGTGCTTCAAATCTCTCTCCTCCAACTTTGATGATGCGGCCATCTGGGAGCTAGCAACCAAGAACAACAAGGTATTAGTCAGTAAAGATTTTAAAAATTTCTGGCGTTTTCTAAAACACAGTACTTTTAAACACATCTATTCTATAACCAAAATCATTATCAGTAACATATTTCTCCCAAAATATATTTTTGAAAAAAAGAAAAGTAAAATAAATTTTGGTAATTATTTTCATTATCATACTCTGTTCTGCTTTTAAAAATGGTATGCCATGACCCAAAATATCAGGACTTTCTTGGAGAGATCACTAATGCATAAAAGCTTAATGTTCCATTGATGTGTGCAGCTAAGCATAACCAGGCAGCATTGATCAACGATTACATTTGAATTACTGCTGGTGGTAATGCTGCTTCTCTTATCATTTTAACAAATATTAGTAATTTTATGTATATTTTTACCATGTAGCATAAACACATTCACAATAAAAAAATTTAAATAATTTCTTTCACCAATTACTCTGTGAAATTTTATTATTTTGCCATCAAAACTCTTTCTATCACATGTGAAACTTCGGTCAAATCATTCAATCTGAAAAATGCTTTACGATAAAAAAAGTTTAAGGAACACTGACCTATACTATTTTTATTAGGCAATTCTGTTGTATCCTACTCAGTAGGTCCTATTAAATTTTAAATAACGAATAAATATAATTTTAAATTAAGCAAATATGATTTAAACAACAGCTCAGATATCATTACCATATGACCCTGTGCAGAAAACTCTTGTCACATTATATTTATATTTAATTAAATGAGAATGTTAAGGAAAAACTCTCTCTTAAACTACCACATAATTTGCTGTACTGAACTAAGTAGCAAGCACACTTATATATATGCTGGCATGTGACACATTTCTACATGAGATACCAGAATTAGTTTTACATTAACATTTCTAACAGTATATTTATTTATAATAATAATAATATTTAGATTCCAAAATTGACTTTCCAATATGACAAAAGGTCCACAAAGCAAGTTCTTTAAAACATTTACTTCATATTTCCTGTTAATTGTTTCCAAGTATGTACAAAGCAATATTTTTCAAAAACTCCAGAATTGTTTTTATAAACTGTATCAAATTTCTTAAAAAAAAAAAAAAAAGATACTGATTCGAATGTTTACCTTAAAAAAAAAAATAAAAATGTCCAGTGAGTTTTAGCAAAATCTCTGTACTTCATACTTCCAGCCTCTCTGATGGTGTGACTTCTCTCAATGTTCTGGCTACGTGGCCACACTGGAACCACCTACCCTAGGAACTATACCTACCCTTAGGAACTGTTAAGACCGTGGTTCTCATTCCTTTGTATCAAATATTATCCTATCCTTTATCTGTCCTTATCCTTCATCCCTCTTCACTTACTCAGCAGTTTATGATTTCTTCCTATTGTTGTATATAATTTTGGAACCTACTTCAAATTCTCTGAGAAAGGAAGACATTAATAAAACATGTCTTACAGTTCTAATTCCCTTATCCTTTGCCACATGCCACTTTTTTCCGAACAAGTCAGATATATGAAAAATTATAAATCTAGAAGAAGTGTTAAGAAGCTTCAGGAAAAAAATTCCCAGGGCAAATATGGAGATTGTTACATTGCAAAGTACTGGATTATTGACTCTTTGGATCAGTATCTTTGAAAAACAATAATTTATAAAAATTTATAATTATTTTTAAAATGACTATTTCACACATATTTGTGATACGTAGAGCTTATATGAATCAAATGGTTTAAGAATATTTACTTTTACTGCCTATTATTCGATTTCATTTGAGTAATAACTAGATGAAAGATAAGATCTGGAAGTACTTAATACCCAGATGAATATGATAGACTTAAGATGACAATACATTAAAAATTAAGGTAGACCAATTCCCTCGTTGTAAGCTATGACAAGATTCCAAGCGTCATTAGCTACAATTTTAAGTTAACATGTGTTTTCAACATCTCTGTAAGAAAATACTAAATCAATCAGGAAAGACTGCCACCTACTGAATAATTAAAGCACTACTAATCTACAATGACCAATTCCCAAGGTATTTTTCTTAGAATACTACCAGTCCCATGAAATGTTGAGTCCTGTAGTTTAATAAAGTTGAGAAACAGGTATACTATACTCTCATAGTCATGCACATATTAACAGATCAAAGGCACCGAGAAATCCTGCAGTAAAGCAAAACTGATTCTCAAACTTATTTGACAATGTAACTCCCATTTTAATATTTGCAAAATATCTATTAACTTTTCAGGTAAATAACATTCTATTAAACACATGTTGAAAATGTAATTCCAGATACTAGAATCTCAAAATAACATCTCATAACTAATTATATCCTAAGGAAGAAAGGCAATTTATGATTCTTGCTTTATTTAATATCATTATATGGTGCCCTAAAATAATTAAAACATAGAATCTTAATGTAGAAAAACATTAAAAGTCATACATATACATATATCAACACCCCAAACAAAAATATTGGATTCCAAGAAAACATCCTTAAGCACACACCAATAATCATGGTTGTCCATTTTAAAACCACGTATATATCATACACTGGAAATACTTACTGTGTAAGATTCAACTAATACTGTGGTTTCTAAGGCCAGTTTCTGCTCTTGCTCAATATTATAGCCCACATAACACAATTTTTCTTTAATCATGCGAACTGTTTCAAAATCAGCAGAATGGTTGAAGGCATATCCTCGTAACAGAAGAAGCTGATTCAAAAAATAACAGTAAATTCATGATTAATCTGAATTTCAACTCTGTAAAGCTATTATTGTTCACAAATATGTCAAATCAATAACAAATAGACAGTAGATCCTTAGGTCTTAGAGCATATTTCAGAAATAGGGACAGTACTTTGCCATCAAAGGGTTTATATTTCAGTTTCACAGAGAAGTTTGAGAGTTACAGAATTAACAGTTCATGAAAAATAAATGGGTAAAACGAGCTAGAAAAACAAACTGGTTTTTATAGTACTATTTGAGTATTAATGTTTAGATTGTTATGATAAATAATCAAAATCTGTAATTATTACTTTAGTATTGGACTCCTTTAATCTGAAATTTGCTTAATCAGTGCTATATTCATGATATCCCTAAGTCTACTGATAGAAAAAAAAAAAAAAGTATCCATCATAAACACAACTGAACTTTTCATGTAAAAACTCTAAAAAATAAATCTCCTCATCTCTGTATTTATGTTCTGAAGAACATCCTCGGAATTCCTTTGGGAGTTACTTTAAGACAGAATTCTGGCCTAGAATGAATGTATTATAACTCTAATGAAATGAATTTCACTATTACTCTAAATGAGACTAAAGGAACCCAATGTCAAGGTGAAGATTTAATGCAACCCAATTTGTTAAACAGACATACCCTACAATGAAGTTTCTCAAAAGCAGCACCAGTGACATTTTGGACCTTATAATTCCTTGTGGGGCTGTTCACTGCAGGATGTTTAGTAGCATTCTTGCAGTTGTAACATCCAAAAAAATGTCTCCAGATATTACAAAATGTCCCTGAAGGGCAGCATTGTCCCTGGTTGAGAGTCACTGACCCAAAAGAGATATTTGAACTACAGAATTCTGGTAGACAATAAACTTTTTTTAACATTAAAAAAAAATACACATACCTCCAAATAGTGGCCGCATATACTTTCTTCACCAGTGTTTTAAAGAAAATTATAACTAATAGTAGTTAAATTTTAAAATAGTAAACACTGAAAACTGGGTGTATTCCACAAAAACTGCTAAATAAAGTCAGGTAAATCTGGGCCCTGTTTTTAATTACATACTATGGTTTTTTTGTGGTCAAGACAAGAAATATCTCTCTACCTCTTCCTCAGGAACAGCAAATATAATTATGTAATAAAATAACAAATTCTCATTAATATACTAGATAGAGATCATGCAAGTAAATATCAAATGGATTTTTAGGTGAATAATGGCATTTCTCGGTACAGAATTGATACAACCCGGAGATGATACATTCTATTCTGTGTTAAATCAGTAAACACAAATTATAAAATCTAATTTCTAAGGCATTTTCTTTTGCTTACCTTGATAAGATATCTGGTAATATCCCTCCCAGCAATATCCAGTCTCCTGGTAAGGTGAGGAAGAGAAAAGCCTTCATACACTGGGCAAATGTGAGTTACACCATCTCCAGAATCTACCACTACTCCAGTCAATAAACCTGTGTAAGAACCATGAGATCTTAAATGGAAAGCAAATCAGAAAAATCAGAGCCAGCAATTTTCAATTAGTACAGAAACCAAACTAAAAACTTCACCAGTCAGAATGGTCCAGAAGCCAGCACTTCCTTTTTATTTGTTTATTTTGCAGTGTGTTTCTACTAAATAGACACTGAAGTCAGGTGTTCTCTCACATGTCTGTTGTGAGACTTTTGGTCAATTATGTGCTACCCCAGGAGAAGGAAAGAAACAGACCCTGAGATCTAGGACTGAAAAACCAACATGTTCATAAAGCTCAGTGTAATTATTTTTCTCTCCAACTCAATCTTGATCCCTGAATTCCCTTGAAGTACAATTTTCTAAAGCATCATGGGTAACTTTCATGAAAACCATTGTGAAAGATAAATGTTATACAACTTGATAGTGAACCTGATGAAATAATCTAATTCTTTATTATTTTTGTTATAGAAACTTTGTTTTGGAAAACTTCCTGTTACTAGGCAGCTTGAAATCTGGAAACAATCTTAGCTAGCTAAAGAATCACCTCAATTACTTACCAGAAACAAGAAGACAATGTCAATTAAATATAATACCTAATTGGCATTAATTATTATAATAAAAGAACAAGAAGCCGCTTTATTTCCAAGATGTGCTATTTAAAGGTATAAATAACTGCACAAGTTAGTGTTTTGCCTTTTGCACCAGGGTTAATTCAGGCAGAAAATCAACAACAAAAAAACTCAAACAAAAAAATCTTTAATCGATATTTTCTAATGGAATCCTTTTAACCAAAAAAATTTTAATCAGAATATATATTACCTATACTTGCGTAAGCATTATTTTATCATCTTCTCATCCCTGAATATAACCTCTCCTCTTTTTATTAATACAGACTTGCATGTACTATAGAATAACTGTAATTTGTCTTTGAATGCATTTATTCAAACCACCTCCTCTGAAGTTGATATAATTTGTCTTTTCGATTGATGCTGTAAGCTTCAATAAAAATCATACATTGCGTTTTAATGTTGTATTCCTTAAGACAAGACTTTCTGTTGCAAAAAATGAGAGAGGACTCCACATCATTAATTTGAAAATAATCCCAGTAATATCAATTAAAGCAGGGATTTACATTTATTTTCCAAACATCCCATCCCCCCAAACTCATTTCATTTTTACCACTCTCGCCAACTTAACATAGTGGCCTTTCCCTGTACATACTTGACCCTTTTGTTACTGTATTATCTCTTGTTTCCACTTCAATTCATACAGATTCTTTAAGGTTCAATCTAGTTTTTAACCTTTTCTTTACCTTTCCTGACTACTCTAATCGCAAGCCCAAATCCTGTAATTCCATCTATTCCTCCCAATCCTATCTGCACCACACAGCCAGACATACTTCCAAAATCACCATGTCATTTCTCCCATTCAAAGACCTTCTATAGCTCTGAATGCTTCTTCCTACTTTTCCTGTTTTAACTGGTAGCTCTAGACACCTTGTTAAGAAGGAGAATTTACTTTGGCTTAAGTTCTTCTGATTAATATTACTGGACTATTAATTTCTCAAATTAAGGATTCCACAACTGAATATCAGAAATCAAGAGAGGGTACCTCTTGTTGGAGGAAAATAAATTTATGAATATTGCTAGAAAAATCTGTTATGATCAATTGATAAATTTTATTCAAAAATAATTCACAGTTCAGTAGAACTGTCCCATCCCCTCCTAAATGGAACTATTATCATCAGTTTCAAAAATTAGATTAAAAAATTTTACATCTATTTTTTGCAAAGTGTTTTCTAAAATAAAATCTGAAAAAAAAAATTTTTTTTAATGAAACATTACTTACAGGCAAACAAGCATTCCTTGTAAAGTAACAAGTGATTTTTGATTCTTTCTTCAAAGGAGAAATCACCCACAGCTGGACTAATCATTTTAAAGGGCAAGGAGACCACATCTAGTTTATGCACATATCCTCTACACTAAACAGAGTGCAAGGCATTTGAATGAGCAAAGCTTCTTTAAAAATTAGGCTCCTTAAGTATTTTCTAAGTATGTATATACAGTACTAAAGACTGTTTAAAAAACCCAATATGTATTTTTACAAGGTGATTTTTAATAATCCATGTGTAGAATCAGATGGATCACTTTAATATTCAAATTTGTTTTCTAAGTGCTATGCCACACATACTGTTCAAGTACTAAGGCTTGAGACTTAGTTCAGGTGTTACCCTCTCCAGAAACCTCTGATGTGCTGAATCAAAATGATCTGTTTCTAATTCTTTTTCCCAGTAGACTTGAGGTCATCTTTACATTTCAAGTGTCTAACCCTCTGTGGCACTTATCTGACAGTCCCACAAGTTCTTGATAAGACCATCAGACTATAATAAGCTCTCCCCAGCATGGCCAATATTTTATTCCCAATAGACAAGATGGCAGTTACTAATGGTGGTACCAAGAAAACATAGTAGCCCCCTCCATTAAATCTATACCTCAAAAATTAGAAAGGTACTCCCCTAAATGTCTACCTTCTTTGTAATTATTATGCATTTGACAAATATAATTTTATACTAACCTTTTTAGATCTTTTTTTTAAAACTCTGCCAATTCTGAGGACAACTTCCATGTCCATTCTCTATTGCATAAAAATTTTTACTTCAAAATAGCCTAAAAGAGGGAAACTACTACTTTTTTAAAAATTGAGAAATCTCCTTTTAATTAGGAAGTAAAAACTATGCATTTGACAAATTTTAGAAATTGTGAAAATATATGGATAAATATATAAATACTGTACTTTTCTGGAATTTACAACAGTGAAAAATCAAATTCCTTTGACAGAAAACATACTTAATAAATATTTGCGGAACCGACTGTTCTAAAAGTTAAGCTTCACTTACCTTGAGCATACAAAGTCAGAACTGCCTGGATGGCTACATACACACCAGAAAACTGGTAAGTTTCAAACATTACCTGAAAATGCAAAAGAAAAGAAAAAAATATTGGTATTTAGAAGTTAATATTCTAAATATTGATATGCTTTTTGCTCAAAATAGAATCAAGAGACCTAAAACAATATTCCATTCTCTTCAGTTCTCCTTACTGCTATTAAACTTCTGATGTCATAGATCTCCAGTTTTGGGGACAGATTTTTTTGGAGAGATACTGAGTCCCTAAGCAATTCATAAGTGACTACAAAGATCTGAGTGTTTTAGTTAATGACTAATTACAATGAAAGACAGCTTTCTACATTTGAACAAGCCTTTCATAGGAACGTAGGTCCCTGGTACTAAAAAGGTTGGGGACCACTGCCTTAAGAGAAATAGCTTTTAATTCAAAGACAAGCTACAAACATTGTTTAACTGCTGACCATCCCTCTCCCCCAACTTGGGCCAAGACTGTAGCTCTATCTCTAGCAATTAAAAAAAAAAAAAAAAAGTAGTGGTAGTAAAATAGTAGGTCAGGAAGACAAAAATGCAGAAATTCCTGAATGTTGGCAGGTACAGAACAGCTTGGCTGCTGAGCCTGACCTCCCTACTTGAGCCAAAGCCACAGTTTCCCTCCCCTCCCAGCTGAACTAGGTTGGGGGTGTTTCCTAGTGCTCTAGTGACCATGTTCATTCCCTGTAGTCTAGGTTGGCTAGCGACGTCCTGTGAGACTTTTTCTGTTATCTATAGTGAGCACTCCTTGACTGACAGGGCTGACTACCACTCTGAATATGAGATATTTAGAAATTTTACAAGTGACCACAATGAGAATTACAGAGAATTTAAAATTTATAACTCTGAAACATACTCCTCAGTTAACAATTAGCTACTCTAACTAGTATTTTACTCCATCATCCTTTATTTCCCACCACCACAGGGATGAAAATGGAAGAGTGATGTTGTATTTGAATTTATCAACTTGAAAATCTGTTAGAATCAGTCTTTACTCATAAGAACATTAGTAAGTATTTGTAATACTAACACAACATTCTGAATGAGATTAAAGTAGTCACAGCCAAATCTATATTTACATGTAAAAAGAGTATTAAAATAAGGTCAGACCTTATAACATAGTGAGACCAATTCTTGTCATTTTTGAACATTAAAAAAAAACTGTGTCCTGGTCAAATAGTTAGTGGAAGCAGCATCCAAGTATATATAATGTAATCTCCCCAACTCTTATCTGAAAGAAAACTTGGTTTTCATTCTGACACCATGCTGCTTTCCTAAAGAGGTTTCCATGTGTAGGAATCTTTGGGTTTAATGCAAAATATCTCTATACTCTGATTTTGTAAGGTGTTGCTAAAAAGGCAATTACAAATGACTACTTATCACAAAGTATTAGTGGTTACATATAACTCAGAAAGTATAAAATAAACTTGAAATATGAATTAATACAATCAAGGCCATTTTCAGTTTTAAGGGTGGATAGAAAGAAAAATAAATATAATACGAACCATAAGGAGTGATATGGATTTCTGTACCTAAAACTATAATCTTAATTTTTTAAAACACTTAATACAAAACTGAGTTTTAATCCAGACTTTAAGAACATTGTCTAACAACAATCTCTTCCAAACTCCTTCCAAAATTTCCACCAACATCTAAACATAGTCACAGAATAAAACAAAATATATAGTAAGTGGTAACTAGAAACCTTCTAAAATACAAAATTAAAGTTTGTACCATATATAACAAAATGAAAGACAACCAAGAAAAGTTACTTACCTAAACTATTAAGAATGTAGACTTCTTGCTCTCTGTAATTGCTTACCTCATTAACCTTTTCAGTCTCCTTTCCATAGCTCCTCTTATCTCCCAGGTCCTTAGCCTTCTCCCCACTGTCCACTTTCACTTCTTTACTGAGTCATATTACCTATATCCTGATGACTCCCAAGTTTATATCCCTAGCCTCAGACTTTTCTCTTGAACTTAATTTTGTATATTAACTATATACATGACATTTTTGCTTAGATGTCTAATGAAACCTAACATGGCCATAACTGAACTCCTAATCTACGTCCCCCACAATCTGTTCTACTTATCACAGTCTTTTCCCACCAATTTAGGATGGTAATTCATCCTGCAGTTGCTCAAAACAAAATCTCTGGAGTCATCCTGACATCCTTGATTCTCCATTACCCATAGCTAAATACATCAGAAAATTCTTCAAAATAGATCCACAATCTAGCCACTTCTCATTACTTCCACTGCTATTACCCCTAATCTTAACCATAATTATATTCTGTCTAGATAGCAGAAAAAAGGCTCCAAACTGGTCTCTCTTCTACCCTTTCCTCCTTATAATTTTCTCTCAACACAGCAACCACAGAAACCTAAATATGAGCATGTCCATTCCCTGTAACAGCCCTTCTTTTTATCTTATTTCTGTAAGAGCCTACAAGGCCCTAATAATCTGGCCCTGTTTACTTCTTTAACCTCATCTCCTGCTGATCTCCCACTCTGGCTTCCTTTTTGACTCTTTAACATGCCAGTCATGTACTCAAAGACACTGCCTCCTCTCTGCCTGCAATTCTCCCGCAAATATCTAGGCTAACTCCCTTGCTCTGTCTTTGTCTAAACATCACCTTCTCAGAGGGCTAGTGCCACACCCTGAGTAAAAATGCAACCAACCTCTCCCACTCTCCACTCCCTTCAACCTTCTCTTTTTTTTTTCCCCTTTAGCATCTATTTTCTTCTAACCATTCAATTAATTCACTTATTTTTTTTGGTCTGTTTTTTTCCTACTAGAATATAAGCTTCATGGCATCAGGATTTTATTTCCTATACTGATACAGCCTACTTAGAAATAATATTAGCATATAGTTAGTTAGGTGCTCAGTAAATAGGACCGGAGGGAAAACAATAATTTTTTGTATTCCTTTTTTCCTTAACAACAATGTAAAATAAAAGAAAGAAAGAAAGAAAAGGCAGAAACACATATATGAACATCCCCTCTAAAAACTTACCTCTACAATCTTCTCTCTGTTTTTGGTTGGGTTCATAGGAGGCTCTGTGAGTAAGATTTTACAATTTCTGGTATCTATGTTAAGTTTCTCTGGTCCAAATGTATAGTCCCACAGGTGTTTCATGTCATCCCAATTTCGTACTATGCCATTTTCCATAGGGTAGTTAACTTCTAGCATTGAGCGTAATTCACTTGCCTCATCACCAACCATAAGATCCTAGAAAAGTATAATATTCAAAGCTTTAGACCAGTCGAATTTTTGCATAAAATACCTTTAGAAAATTATATTCCCATATTTCAGAAAATTTGGGAATAATTAATTTTAATCTTTATAGTACTTTCAGATAAAAGTTCTTCATTCTACAAGTTAATAAATTTTTACTTTCAAGAACAATGCCTCGCAAAGTTTAATCATGAATAATACATTTTTATGTACAATGTGGTTTAAATCAATAAACTGACCTTACCTTTAATACATGTTTCCAAAAGAAGAGCATTAGCACAAATAAACCCCACATTTTCATATTTTGCAGGGTTTTGTATAAGGTTTCATCTGTTTCTTTTGCTCAAATGTTCAAAAAATAAAGCCTGTGGTATGTGAAATAGCACATCAGGGGAAAAAAACTTGTAGAAAAAGGCTCAATGCATGCAGCACATTTCCTTGTTGTTAAATATCAAAATAATTACGTGTAAGTATTATAATAAAAGAAGCAAATGAAAACATGACAAAAGAAGCAAAAAAATGATTTTTTATTATGCTACAATAATGCATATATGTGTGATATAACTTGTAAATTTCACAATTTCTGAATTAGAACTGAATTTCTGAATTTCACGATGTCTGAATTAGAACTGAAATTAAGTTTCTACATATAGCTCATCAAAATGAACACAAATTTGTAGAGATGCAAAAAATTAAGACTCAGGGAAACAATTCTGTAAGATTATCTCACGAGCAACATTTTTACCTTAAAGTGTAAGACTGAAAACTATGCTACTACACATGAAGCAGAATACTCACAAGTCTTGTCTCCAATGAGAGCATATTTAAGATGACCTATATTTGAAAAGTCAAATTTTGTATGTATAAGGCTAATTATGTCCTAGAACTTAAACTTATTTTAGAAACCATGTAGTAAAGATATTAAATAATTCTAATTTCTATATGAACTAATAAATTTTTAAAAACTAGCATCAGAATTAGCTATCTGCTACAATACCTTCAGTTTAAAACATGGGAAAATTAAAAGAAACAGCAAAATTAATATGTCAAAACAGAGGTTTCAATATACATATGAGTTTAAAACTTTTAAAAGTAACATTTTTTAAAAAAAGATCAGAGGTAAAACCAAGGTGAAGACTTATTAAAAAAAGAACCAGATTTCTGCAAATCCACTGAAGCAACAACAAAAAGGAAAAACAAAGTTAAAGTAGATGTTAAAATATTCTCTAAAACTTGTGTTGCAACTAATTTTTTATAAAGTTAATTTACCATAATTAATATTCAAATATCTTAAATATTAACTGTTTGGAATCATCTGAAAAGAAAATGCAAAACTCAAAATCTATGTTTGTGAATCCTAGTTAATGACATGCATACAGTGAACTATTTAGGGAAAGGCATACTGATACTTTGAAATACATCAAAAAACAAGATAGACTGATGGATAGATATGTGATATATCAGAATAGCAAATATTAAAATGTCAGCATCTATGTGATGGGTGGGTTTTACTGTAAAATTCTTTCAACTTTGCTGTATGTTGTAAATACTTCTTACTAAAATGTTTAGGGTGAGAGTTATACTTGCAAGTAGATATATTAGTTTTGGCCAGTAACAAATATAATTTAATACACAGTTTTATTACTTACTTTCCTCTAGAATATATCTTTCTTTGTGTTGTACAAGGTAACAGATTAGATAATTAGATGGTTTATATAATCAATATACATTTATAACTATATTTCAACAAATTTCATCAGGATATTTACTTTTAAATCCATGCAAGAATAGAGGCTTAGAGATGTCTGATCCAACTAAAAATAAAAGCATCGTGTATCTACTTCTAGGACATACATACCATAAAGAACTAACTGAAAAAAATGTCTAGCATTGAGTATCTTACCATCCCTCTGAACAAAGAGAATATTCAAAATGGAAGAAAACAAGTGTTAACTTATTAGGTTAGTGCAAAATCTGTGTATCTCAAGCTAATTAAATCCATCTGTATCTAAAATTTTAATTTAAAAAATCCTAAAACATATCATCTTTCCCAGAACATTTTGGCTTCTAAAAAACAAAAATGCTAAGAGTTTTATGTAGCTTGCCCTCATACCTCAGAACCAAGTTATAAGCAATCAGATCAGGCCTTAGATTTTTACCACCCATCTCATCACTGGACCTCAAGCCTAAACCATCACCTATTACCTGAAAGAATGAAAAATTACAGTAACTGTTCTGAGATGCTGTTTCAAAGGCATTTATATTTTTTAAAAAGCAAGCAGTATAGATTATATGTGCCAAAATAATTTTAAACACTGTCACTTCAAACTGAAAAATAGAACAAACACACTTTAAAACCATAATTCAATTCCTAAAAGGAAATTCCATTAAAAAAACGTTAAATTAAGCCTACATTGTTCTGTACAAGTGCACTCTCTTTTTAAATTGCTTTATGATTTTAAGACAAAGGCATGATCTTTTATTTAGGATAAACAGAGGAATTTCCACTTTTAAATGTCTTTGTTTATTTAAAAGAAAACTCCACAAAGTTACTGTTACTAGTTAAATTAGAAATGCCTGATATTCATCTTTGTTAAACTGCTTATAAATAAATAACACACACATAAAAAATACAAACTTGAAAAAATCTATTATAGAAGCACTGAAAAATACAGTAAGAGTCAACTGTCTGAGATGCACCCTGTAAGCTTCTAGTTAAAAAAAAAAAAAAGGTGCCACACAATGGCACTTATTTAGGGTTTAAAATCTGTTTTATGGAAAAGTCCTACAAGACTTTCTGGTTTTTCTTATTTATCCTCAAATGCTGTTGTAAAATCTGCTCATCACTAAGAATGGTATAGGAAATCCTCCCTTTACCATCTGTATTTCATTTGCATATTAAAAACATGATACTGTACTGGATGCAAATATACATAAGGCTATGATAGGCAATGTTAAATTTAACATGGGCCAATAAAGTGAATTTATACAAATGTAGCAACTTCACCCCAATTTTCTGGATCACATATATCCTATACAAAGCCACTTGGTTTCTACTATTATGCACACCACATTCCATTTTAATTATAACATTCATCTATAAAAAAACACAAGGAAAACAATTCAAAACTATGTTAGTATCAGTTCTGGTTTGGTCCATCGTATGCAATCATGAAAGTATCAGACTTAATTAGTTGCTACCAAACTGAAGCAATGAAAGAGGTTAAAAATCAAAGTATTTAAAATTAAAATATGAAATAACCCCCCTCCCCAATACTAAAGGGACACAAAACAACAACTACTGTCCCACCAAGCAAAAGTGGAAAACAAACAGAGAGCATGTGTGTAACCTCACTTACCATCTTTTTGTTATTCTACTTCAACAGGTCAAGAAAGGTGAAGAGAGAGAAGGTAGAAGTAAGAGTCAGAAAAGGCCTAAATAAAATCCTCACTGAAATTTTTAAACATATAAGCAATAGAGACAAATTAGGTCGAGGTCAGATGCAGTACTACTATATTTTATGGAGTTAATAATTAGGGCCAAATTAACACGGACAGTTATTAATCCTGAATAAAAATTAACTCTTAAACAATTTAAATTTCCAGTTTTTTTAGTCTATCACCATATTTTACTAACAAGACACAAAAGGTATAAGTCAATCTACCAGGCATAGGAATTCCAAAGTCAAGTTTCTTTAATTCATTTCTGAATTTAAGAACCTTAATCAAGGAAAATAAATGACAACAGGAAAGGTCTAGCAGGTTAAGCAGAGGGTAAGTTTAGTATTGTTTTTCTAAGCCTTAGCAGTCAAGTTATATTTGACACAGGTATCTTTTACTGTTTTCTACTGGAAGAACAATTTAACTTGAAAGACTTAAGGGATTGAGCAGACTGAACAGAACTGAGCCAACGGAACACAGAACAACAAACCAATACGAGCAATGCTACTGGGGAAGTGCTTAGTAAAAGCATCTCATTAATATACTGGCTTAGTTTCATTTTCTATTACTTGGCCTTGAAAAGAAAGTGGGAGTTAAAAGATATGTAATCATTTGTGCCTGTGTTGGAGAATAAAAATGGCTATATGTGATTTACTTTAATACTTCAAAAATGTTAATATCCATAAAGTATATAAAGCCATTCTTCTTTAAAAGCCTGATGCTGAATAAAAACACTTTTGACTCCATTTAAAATTTATCCTTATCACTATTATTAACTAAATTTTAAATCAAAGTTCATTTAAGATTGAATTCAATCAGAATGAAAGTCCACAAAAAGAGAATAAGGAATCTCATAAATTTCCCAAAAGACCCTAAAATAAAAACACTCTCATATTTAGGGTCTCATTTGTTTGTAACATAACAGAGGCCAGACTTCACTATTTCAAGCCTTTCAAAAATTAACATAGAACATAAATTTCAATTTGTATTTATTCATTGTGCAACTCAACTCTTTAATCCTAAGAGCAGAGAGCTACCTTGTGGCAAATCTCTACTCCCTTTTACCACCTTCCTAGGAGCTCAAACATCCCAAAGAAGTTCATACCTTAACTCCTATTTCCAATGACTCATAATTGAACATTTCTCTCAAGTCTCGCCAAAGACTATCCAGATAGGACCAACAATGCTAGCTTGTTCATAAATAATTCAGTTAAAGAGCCCCTAAACTCTACAGCATTTTGTATGACCTGATCCCAAGGCCACCTGAAGAATTTAAGTCAATTGATGACCACAGTACTTGTTTGTTTCTTTCTTTTAAAATATCACAACTCCCACTTGATTTCCAATCCCTTTAATATGGGAGAAAAATCTATCCTTAATGCTGAGTGTCTCATGTTAAGTATAGAGAATAGGCAATGACAACCTTTCTTCCTCTCTCTTTATGGGTAAGAGAAATAATGCAAGGCCATATACAGTCTTGCACAGGTTCCTCATGTACATTATGGAAATAAGTTATTGCATTAGCGGAAAGAGGAAGCAATAAGATAGTATCTTGTGTTTTTCTGACTAGCTTTATAAAAAAGTAGGGGGATCAATCCATGAGGACAAGGAAAGAAAAAGTCTAAGGTCTCAAAGGAACACTAACATATATAATGACAAATATATGGAATTAAAAAACATAAAAATGCCAGGCTTATTTCTTTTAAAAAATATATTATGAAGTAGGATTTTAAGTGATTAATACAGCATTCACTTTCATATAAAAGTCTTATTAAGTATTTTACTCCATTCAGAGTAATGGCATCAAGCCATACTTAAAGTCAGGTGAAATTAACTTCAGTTTGTGTGCCTTTCGTCAGGTATTGCTATAAATTAAAAATATAAGAAATTCTACCCTTCTCCTTTGCTTTTATTTTAAAATTACTTAATTCAAAGAAACTCTCACAGGTTTTGATCCTCATTTATCAATAAATAAAATATTACCTTGATTTCAATGTTTCCCACTTTGGTGGTTGATCTGATAATAGGTCTTCCAACCAAAGCTGGGAAGATGTGTTCTGGAAAGTTAGAGCCTGCATATCCACACTTCACAAACTGAAAGACAATAGCAAAAGTGAGTTAGTATCAAGTTATTTACTATATCCATTTAAAAAAAGGTTCTGAAAAATACCGCTTTGCATTTATACAATATTTTAAACTTTCAGTGCTTTCAAATTACCCGAAGTAGTCATCAATCTATCATATCTCCTTTTATTTACTTTATGGCATTGTGGACTACCAGAGTTCATGTTTATTTACTGGTTAACTGCTTAGTTAAGTGCCTAAGTACCCTTACTGCAGGGAAAAAGAGCAGGAAGCAAAACTGAGCAGTTTATGCTGGAGTTCAGTGCCTGGAAGAGGTCCTGGCACAGAGTGTCCACACAAGAAGTATTTGAGGAATAGACAAATTCACTCAACAAATGCTAAGTATTTATGAAAAAAAAAATGTTAGGAAATAAACAGAACTAAAACTTTAATTCTAAAGCAAACTTTCATTCATCTCTGGCAATTAATTCACTTAAGGAACCTTATTTTCCAAATGGCAAAAATCAAGTGGCATCTGGACTAGCATCACATTAAAATAAACACTTGTTTGACATTTTCAACTATTTACACTTTTACATTTAGATAAAAGTATTTAGTAATATCAGCTAATATAATTTCATATTTAGATAGTGTACTTCTCCACTGTGGGCATATCATTGATTCTGATACTTCCATCTTGTGATTTAAAAAACTTAACTACAGTAAAATGAAGTAAAATGAAATTTAACTACAGTAAAATGAAGACTAGAACCAAGAGTTTTTAAAATTCATACGTCACTAAAATAGTCTGTTTAGTCTTATTTTTAAGAGCAGATATTACAAGAAAAAGGCAATTAAAAATTTCAGGGTGGGAGGAAGAAGCTATATAAGAAAGGAAAGTAATCAGTCTCCCCTCTTCAACTTAAGTCTTTATTCAATGTCAGCCCCATTGTGCAAGGATTTTTGTGTCTACTGATGAATCCCAAGTGCCTAGAACAGTGTCTAGCACATAATAAATGCATATTAAATAACAGATCCATAAAAATTAAAAGTTTTACTGTTGATTTCAGAGGCTCATACTATAATTGTTTTAATATAATGTTTAATATTGAGAATAAGGCTATTGTTCATGGCTCCAGGCACTATACATTCTCTTAGAAGAATTAAGGAGAAAACAGTAACTGAATGTGACCTGTGACAGTAATAACACAAAGGTGGGCAGAAACTATTAACCTACCCCTGGACAGAAAGCTAAAAAGCTACTATGTATAAGGAGTTGTTTTTGTTTGATGATGGTAAAATTTAGCAACAATCTTAAATTCACTGACTTCTGACTAACCCACTAAATTTTAAAATTTTTATTCTACTGATGAACCACATTTAATTATAAATAGCCTAGAACATTCTGCTATCCATAATTTCAAGTGAATTTCAAGTCTTTTATAAATAGAGCTTTTAAAATGTTAGTCATGACTAAGCAGTTTAAAGCTACTTTCATGAAAAATCTGTCTGAAATTAGGAAATTTCATATTCCCAATACCACCTGAATTCTTATCCTCTCAGTTAAAGCTTACATTTTTGAACCCATATAAAACATACTATTCAGATATGTTTTCTTCCAAACCCACAAAACCTAGTCTTGGTTATTTTACCATTGACTCATCAAGAACAGGGAGTTTTTTCAGGAATAGCTACCCATTTCCAAAACTAAAACACAGTTCTTACTGGGTTACTTTTCAAGGCAGAAGTTAATGTGATCTGATGGTATATGCAATAATAACCGGTTTGCTCATACCTAACTCTCCATTTGAATAGTGGTTGATAGTGAAGAACTATAATCTACTCCCCACCCTTAAAGAGTGTTAGACAAAATTCAGAAACGCTGGCTCATTTGTCTACAATGTCTTCTCAAAAAAATGTACCAATGTGACCCAGAAAGACTTAGACAATTATCACAGATTACATAGCTAGTATTTTCTAGTATATTCAAATGAAAAGGAAAAAAACCTTTCACTCTTCTAAATCATAAACACTCTTTTTTCTTAAAGTCAAAATGCAGCTCACTTGATAAGAACTGAAATGGTATGGAAGAGTAGAGAATCTCATTATTATCTCAACCATACTGACCTTTTCTACATAAATAAAATTTATTATGGTCACGAGCCTAATATCAGCATTAGTCTTAATTTACACATACATTTCAAATATATAAAGTAAAGATCATGTGGATATTAAGTTCTTCAAATTTACCTCAAAATCATGAACAGATATGGACACTGGATGGGTCCAAATTGTCCATACTTCAGGCTAAAAGTGCTCACTTATATGAACATAAATGTTAAGGAAAATTACAGAACGACTGAAAAAAAGAATAAGTTTGTAAGAGTCATTTTCAGCATATTAAATGTAAACATATAATTTGAAAAATTATAATAGAAGTTTAATGTGGAAGGAAGAGTCTGGAATGGGGCAAAAGTTAAGTCCTAGAGCAGAGAGGAGGCAGTAAAGGTTAACATGCCTCCCCCTCATTCTGAGCCACAGATTCAGAAACATACAACATGGCAAATCTGTAAATTATATCACACAATGTTTTATGATTGTAATTGTTCATATGGGTCATTCATATCTTAAAATTCTTGCGTGAATGTATTTTAAGGGACAAAATATTTGCCAAGTGCCTGAGGTAAGAAGAGAAAAATTGAGATCCCTCCTACCTCAAAACTACAGAAACAATTGTAAACCTACTATTCCTGTGCTTTACAAAGAGAGAAATTTGCTTTTAATTCTAATTAAAGATATCATTTACTTGTTAACAACATCATTTATTGTTTTAGTAGTTTATTGGAAGGATTTGCTGGCTTTGTAATCCAGTGTTGTTAGCATTCCTGCAGGGTATTAGATATCTGGTTAAAATGGCAATAACTACACTATTTCACATTATTTCAAATGTAAAGTATTAACAGCTATAATAACAAGAATATAATTAAAATAATCTATTTCTCAATTATATTATAATAATATAATAGACAATTTGGCATTTCCTTTCTTGCAAAAAGAGTCAGTATTTTAAAAAATCCAAACCATGATGTGATAAAATACAAAGAAAATATTCTTCTCTAAACTGCTCATCTGGTATCATTTTAATCTTTGAAATTCCTCCCCCGCCCCAATAATTTTAAGACTTGCCGACTTAGTTCTCTCATGGTGTACAATAAGACTGTGTTTAAGAAATAGATTTTACCATATATAGTTTCCTCTTCATGATACTGTGGTTTAAACTGGCTCCCTTACTTCCCACTGAGTCATCAAATGGTAAGAACAGGAACAGTATAATGTTCTTTCAAGCAAAAATAAAGAAAAAGTCTGTCTACATTAGCTCTAAAACTACCTTTCTCCTCTCAAAAATAAACGTATGAAGCTCCACTTGGACATATTGTATTTACATTTTTCCTTTATTAATTTTAACTGATGGTACTGATACATTAATTGCACAGTGATTATTCTAATCTTACACCACCAAAATATTTATTCAAAAGATTTTGCAGGTAAAACAAAGTTTGTTTTTGGCTTATTTCTATTCCAAACACTCCTATATTCAACATATAATTAGCATAAGCCTGATAAAGCAGGCCATAATCATGAATTATAAATAAAAATATAATTATCTTGGCACTATATGCTATTTTGTATCACTAGATCCTAAAAACTGTACCAGTCACACAGCAGGCTGCTGTCTTCATTGTTGGTGGTGGTAACTCACTGCTGATGAAATCATCCAAATTTGGTAAAAGAACATACACCAGGGGCCTGGGCAGAACTCTTGAAAGGCATCTAAATTTAAGCAGATCTTCAGATTTTCACCTACCCGACCATGTTCAGTCACTCTATTTTAGGTGGTAGGTTTGAACAGTTAGTTATTAAGGATGAAACAAATAAATTATTGGAATTTTCCTCCTCTAGGCTGTCCTAATGAGATACTGGTCTAGTTGGGGGTTTGTGTGGAAGAAGAGCAGGACCAACATCTGCGTGTGTGATCATAAGAATTCACCTACTCTTAGAGCATTCAACTTAGGGCCTGCTAGAGGAGTTAAAAAAAAAAAATCATCAGCTTCTCAAATTGCCTATGATTTTAAAACTTAAAACGTGTACGAGGCAAGTCTCTTTAGGTAACAACTATTCCCACATTTTTAGAAATTAAATTTGAATATCTTGTTTAATATTTAACTGTAAAGGAATCATCATACCTTAGAGTACCTAAATAAAATGAAGATGATCATAAAACAGAATATAGAATCTAAGTGGTTCCTAATTCTCTAACTTTTCAGAAATATCACAGTATTCCTGACTACGTTTAAATCAGAGCTGTTTCTTCATTTGAAGTCAATCTTGTCTATACAAAATCTGAATAAAATTTAAAAATAAGAAATGTTAACACCAAATACATAAATTTTTGTTTGAACCAACTACATTCTTCTTATTTGTCATAGTAATTGACCTTTTGTCTTAAGGAACAAGAGTCAATTAGAATAAAACTAATCAATAATATACAATCAGCTTTCTAATAGCTAAACTAATAAAATAGTAACATAAAAATGAGCTCAGGGTTAACTTTCCTATTCTAACTGAATATCACAAAACTTATTACAAATACAGGGTTCATTATCCTTCGAAAAGGAGGAATCCATTAAAATATAACTGGCTCAGATTTCTAAAGAGAATATCTAACATATTCACACTACAAAATATTTTAAATTCCATTTTTAAAGTTCAAATTTCTTTAGAATCAATCTGAGACTAATATATTTTTAAAAGCACCTTTAAGTTTTAACTTTAAAAGTAACAAATGTTTATAGTTTCTTTAAAGATAGTTTAACAATATATGTTTTGTTAAAAAACAAAGGACACTTTCTCAATAATTTGGAAGAGACACAAAATCCTCATCTTCCCTCACTCTGTTATCCCTAGTCTCACAGGTAACCGCTATCCACATTATGTATCCCTCCAAAACTTTCATATACACATACAAGTTTGTGGATGTATAAATATCTTTAATAAAGAACACAAACATAAATTAATCATTTTGAACAATTTAATAGTAAATCTTAGACATCTTTCCATAGCAGTAGATCTGCCTCTTTTAAGTATCCCATCTTATATGAATGTCTCATTATATAACACTCTTATTACTCAAGTCCAATTATAAAGCTAGTATAACTGCTTGTAAAAGTCTGTAACAAATCCAATCGAGGGAAGTATTATGGCAGTGAACATTAGCTCTTTTCTCCTCTCAACAATTCCGTTTCCAAAGTGCTTTAAAGTTAAATTTGCTTTAATTCCTATGTTATGGAAGGATGAGGAGAAAAGTCACAAAATATGCCACTCCAAAATGGTTAGACATCACTGTAATGTAGAAGAAAATGATCACTATGGAACATTTCTGTCTTCTGCTTTGCTGACTTGGCTGCTCAAAACACGTTTTTTAAAAAGAGAAGGGGTTTGAACGAAATAACTTTCAAATAATTCTAAATCAGAGTCTTACTTAGATTTTTACAACTATTCACATTTTAGACTCTTAAAGACTAACAATTATTTGTAATCTGCACCTAAGAAAAAAGGGGGGGGTGCCAAAATTGATTAACTTCCCCTAATGTCAGTAGAATTAACACTTGGGCCTTAAGGGGTCTTAGATGTCCCAAGATCATTCAATGGAACACCCAAGATCATTCAATGAACACGCTGGTTTCCAGGGGCTGTACCTAGGCTAAATTCCCGGCATGAAGAACAAAAAATATAAATGAAGCGCTGCTTATCGGTCCTCCGCTCCCCTCAAACAAACAAACAAACAAACAATACCCCTCAAAACTGTGAAAGGGCTGAAGCTTGCATTGACAGCACTTCCCTTTTTTTCTTTTAAGCCATTTCCTGCCTGCCGTTCGGTATCTATACAGGAAGAGGAAGGCCTCTGGGTTTTTCTCCTTTTTTAAACACCGGCACCCCTGGGAATCGGAGCCCTTTTCCAACACACAAACCCAGGATTTTACCCCTTGGACCCTTTCGCCAAATTGCCCTGGCAAGAGCGCGGAGCCTGCCCCTGCCGGGCAGCCGGCGACAACCCATCCACTGCCGGCCTCGCCGCCACCCTGGCCCGGGGGCTAAGTGGGTGGCAGGCTCGGCGAAAACAGGCCGGACTCCGCCTGCTCACTCCCCACGCCCGCAGAGGCGGAAAGGACTGCACCGAGCTCCTCCGCCCCGGCGGCCCGAGGGCCCAGAGGTAAAGCAGCAGACCAGGGGACCCGCGCGTCTTCTGCACATCCCCACCCGGGCCTATGGCCATTGGGGCTTCCCCAACGGGCGCTTACCCCGGTGCCGTTGTCGCACACCACCACCTTCCTGCCTTGGCTGTCCATCGTCTGCACGGAAGAGAGCTGCCGCTGCCGCCGAACAACCTACAGCCGCCACCACCCGGCCCTTTCCTCTTCCTCCTCCTCTCCCTTCGCAGCCCCTCCTAAGGCTCAACTCTTCCCCCGCCCGGAAGTCACCACCCGCCGCCGCCCTCAATTTCACTGACTGCCTGAACCGGAAAGGTAAGTATGGGAAGAAGGCCGAGACTGGCAGCGGTGGTCTCCAATAAGAAACGGAGGAGTGCTGACGCCCCGCCCTTAGCTCCGGCTCCAGATCCAACTCCGCCCTCACGGTCACCACCCACTCGAGAGATGCGTCTAGTTTTCCGGCACTTCCCAGCACATTTATGGCAGTAATTTATGGCAGCACCTGGTGGGTGCTGTAATCTTCTCCCTAAAGCATCGCAGGATTTGAGGGTGCAGTTTACCTTCTCTAAAAAGAAGGCGCAGGCAGGACATGTCGCGAGGTGGCAGAGGAATGTGGCAAAGAAGCTAACCGGAAGGGGGAGCAAACCTGGGAATCCCCGCGTATCTCACCATTGAACATAACTTCGAGTGCTCTTGCGTCTAGGCACTTTCAGGGATCGGAGCTAGAATGAATACACACACATATTTGAAATGATGCGTATATACAGATACCTCCAATTCTATCCCAACTCTTTGTCCATGTTGCATCATACCTCTTCATTGTATGCACCTATTTGAACCCAGAGCCTTGACTTTGAAACCAGACAACCCCACTTTCAAATCTAGCCCTGCCATCCAAGAGTTTTGTGAATTGGGCATACCTTTTGGGCATAATAACCTCTATTTTTGTGGGTTTTGTGGATAAAATTATGTGCATAGGGTAAATGTCCCTTCAGTGGTAGTTGTCAACCCCAGCTCTCAAAAGCGTCAAGAGGCTTTGCATAGAAGTAAATGAGTTATTCTAGGATCTTAGAGTTTGCAAACAGAAAACACAAGAAATTAAGAATGTTCCAAAGGAGAAAGAAAGGCTAAGAGTTGTTATAGTAAAAAGTACATTCTTGAGTACAGTCATGCATACTTAGCCTCTAGGTTCATCCAAGATGGTAATCTTCCAAGTGTCTGGTGGTCTAGATAATGGAACATTCTTTCCTGAGTTTGTTCAGATGGTTATCAATGGAATTAATGTACATCCATGCATTGACACACAACTGAAGAGTTTAAAAGTTTAAGTCCCCAGGCTAGTTAAGGCAAGAATAGAATCATTTCCTCATGCCTCAGCCTACTCGATGTTAATAATTTAGCAGCTTGACCATAGCGTCTCCATTTTATTTCTTCACTCTATTAGTTTTACTATTTATTTGTTCCATACTTTTAAACATTCAGTTCTCTCTATGTTTAATGTCCCTACCTTTTTTCTTTTTAATCAATGGGGAGAAATCTACTCACACTCTAAGACTCAGTTGTCACATCTGTAAAGACTTTGCTGATAACCTTCAAGATGCTTTTTACTCTCTTTATTTGCTATTAATTTACCATGGATATATGAGTAACATCGTGCTTATTATAAACAACAAATATTTATTAAATGAATGATATTAAAATTCATCTAGAAAAAAATGCCACCATTTCTGAGATGAGAACTAGAATTGTGCCTTTCACATGGCTATACATGTACATGCTAGAATAAAATTTGGATCATTAACCACCTCCCCTCCATTCAATATTATAATACTAGGCTGCCTCTCAGTTTTTGCTTTGTTCTTTTATTAAACTGGTGGTTTTTAAACCTTTATAAAAACATAGAATACTTTATTCAATTTTAATCTTATATGGGACTCCCAATATATAAAATAGATCAAAGTAAAATTGCCACAGTTGTAGTTGGAAGTTTGAAAGGTTAGGATGGGTAGGTGGCCACAGGGAAATATGTCTTCCTTACACGTGCTTCGATAGTCATTGAGATACCTCATTCTAAACAGTGCGTTATTTAATAAATTATACATCTTACTTTTGTGGCCCCAGTGCCCAGCACTCTGCAATTTTCCTGTAATTACATTTAATTGGACTCAGCAAATTGAACTCAAGTATTTCTATGTTCTTTTACTTTTCCTCTTTATGAAATTAAATTTATTACTAATCTGTATTTTTAAGAAATAATATTTTTGTTTTCTTATGATTATAAAACTAAACATGCAGATGATATCAACAAACATCTTATTCACTATACTAATGAAAATGCACCAAAATCCCCTGATTATGCAAATTCAGGTATAATACTATTAGTGACTGTCTCCTGCATTTTATACCAAACACATTCTGGTTATTTCACTTTCCTCAAAATAATATAACCCCACATTTAGGTGATTGAATTTTTTGAGGGGGGCTTCATTTCTAGCTTTCTGTTCAGATGATATATATATTATTCCACACAAAAACCTTGCTAGGCAAGTATATCCATTTTACACACAAGAAAATGAGGGCTTTAAAAAAAATTAAGTCTAACAAGATCATAAGTTTTGAGATCTACATGAAAAATCAGTGAACAATGTGAAAATAAAATTAGGGCAATAATTCCATTCACAAGAGCATCAGAAAATATGATTAAATTAATAGAGAAATTCAAGACCTATATGCTGAAAACTACAAAACCTTGTGAGAGAAATCAAATATCTAGATAAATAAACAAACTATGATCATGGACTGAACACTCACTGTTAAGATGATAACTCTCTCTGAATTGATCTATATATTCAATATAATTGCTATCAAAATCCATCCCAGGAAGCCTTTTTTTTTTTTAGAAATTGACATTGGAGCCTAAAATTTTTATGGAAATGCAAAAGAACCTGAATAGCCAAAACACTTTTGAAAAAGAAAAGCAAAGGTAATGAGCTTCTATTACCTGATTTCAAGACTTATTATAAAGCTACAGTGATGAAGACAGTACGGTATTGGCACAAAGATAGACATATAGATCAATGGAACAGATTAGGTAGAGCAGAAATAAACTCTTAGGTTTATGGTCAATTGATTTTCAACAAATGTTCTAAAACTATTCAATGGAGAAGGGGCATTCTTTTTAATTAATAGTAATGGGACAATTGGATATCCTTGTGCATGGGAAAAAGGAACTTTGACACTAACCTCACACCATAGACAAAAATTAATACAAATGTATCATAGAGCTAACTGTTCCAATTTTAGTACATGTGCTGCCGAAACGAGTACTATAGACCTAAATGTAAAAGAGCTAAATTCTGGAAGGACACAGGAGAAAAATCTTTTGATATTAAGTTAAGAAATGATTGCTTAGATATGACACCATAATCCTGATCCATAAAAGAAAAAAGCTGATAAACTGGACTCAATAGAAATTTAAAACTTTTTAAAATTAAATTTTAAAACTTTTAATTCATGTTTTAAGAAAACAAAAACATGAACTACATTCTAGGAGAAAATATTTGTAAATCATATATTTAATGAAGGACTTGTATCCAGAATAAATTGAGAGCAAATACCTAATTTTAAAGTGGACAAAATATTTAAATAGACATTTACCAAAGGAGATTTATGAATGGCTAATAGCACATGAAAAGATGCTCAAAATCATTAATCATTAGGAAAATTCAAATTAAAACCATAATAAGATACCACTTGATACTTATTGGAATGGCTATAATCAAAAAGATAAAATAACACATGTTGGCAAAGATATGGAGAAACTGGAACTCTGATATTCTGCTGATGGGAATATACAATAATGCAGCCACTTTGAAACACAGTTGGGCAGTTTTTCAAAAAGTTAAACATAATATTACCATACCCAGCAATTTCATTTCTAGTTATATACCCAAGAGAAATGAAAATATATATCCACAGATTTGTGTACAAATATTCATAGCAGTATTATTTGTAATAGGCTAAAAGCGGTAACATTCCAAATGTCCATCAATTAGTGAATGAGTAAATTATGTGATGTATCCATGTAATAGAATAGTATTTGGCAATAAAAAAGAAACAATACATGCTATAACATGAATGAACCTAAAAAATTTATACCAGATACAAAAGACTGCATATTGTATGATTCAATTTATATGAAATTTTTAGAAAAAAAGCAAATTTATAGATACAGAAAGCAGATCAGTGATTGCTGGGGCTGGGAGGCAGGTTTGCCTGCGAATAGGCATGAGAGGACTTTATGGGATGGTGTTCTAAAACTAGATTTTGGTGATGGTTGCACAACTGTTGACTAAATCATAAAACTGTTCATTTGATACTTGTATGTTATATCTTGTAACTTCAACAGTGTTGTTTTAAAAATTAAGTTACTTGCTCAAATTACCTATCATGTATCAGAACTAGAATTAGGTACAAGTGTCCCTGACTTCAAAGCCCAAACTTTGTTTCCACAGGATTTTTGGAAACTTCCAGATCTGTCACAAAAACCTGAGGTCTCGGTTGGTATCCCAGTAGGGTATGACTCCTAGAGGGATGCTAGCATTTCACTTAGACTTGATTTAGCTTCTGTGCTTGAATGGGAAAGGTCAGTATGTTTTCATGATAATGGAGTTAGACTATGGCTGTTAAAATACACCCTGCCCCCAGCCAAAAAAAATATATATACTCTTACTCACAGCTATGTATTACACTTGAGCTGAGAAGAAAAACAGTGCCTACTAGTAAGTGAAGTAAAATAACAAAAGTAATTAAATCTTTTTTTCTCCAGAATTTATAGGTAAGAAAGATTTTCTCGAATTAACTTAAAATGCGGTTATTTGTATCTGCAGTCTCTCAGTTAATGAAAACAATGGCACCTTGGGAATGTTTTGAGTAGAACTTTGATTTACTCCAAAGATGCTTACTCATTCAGAAACAATTGTGTTACCACATATAATATGTCTTATTCTGTACCTGAAAGATTTTAAAAAAGGACATCCATATCATTTATTTAGTTATTTGCTTTAAAAAGACACTAAGTCAAAAGATTTGTGTTTACCTCCGAAAAGTACTTCTCTATCTTGTCAATTATCTAAACATTTCTAAGTTATTCTCATTTGTGTTGCTAAGATAAATGTTTACATTAGCAGTGTTAAATCAAGTTAGTTGGAAGCAAGTTAATCCATTTGTGTTTCAGATATCGCGTTACTTCACTCCTAAATTCTTTAGCATGCGTATTCTGAGAATAAGTGCAATGTCTTACAAACCATAATATTATCATATCTAAGAAAAAGTGGCAATAATTCCATATCATCTAATATCCAGTACATATTCATATTTCCTCAGGTGTTCCTAGAGCATTTATAGCTGTTTTTCCTCCAAAATAAGATTCAATCAGGATATTGTTTTTATAGTCCACATATTGTTTTTGTTGTTATGCCTCTTTAATCTCTTAATATAGAATAGTCTTCCCATCTTTTTTTTTCTTCATGACATTCACTTTTTGAAGAGTTCAGGTCATTTGACTGTAGAAATGTCCCATACATATTCTCAATTAGTATGATTGTTTCCTCATGGTTAATTAAATTTTAAGTAACAATTATAAATAATTTTATAACATTTGATGGTACTATAGATAGGATGTATTACATGGATATTCTTTGTTTTTGATAATATAAAATTAACATTGCATTGATATCAATACTACTCAATCCATGTTTGGTGAAACTCTTGCAATACTATAAATATTGCTATTATCCTGATTTAGATCTAGCCTAGGAAGAGTACAATTGTTATGCAAAAAAGAAAAATAGAGATCTGTGATCTGTGATTTGATATCTATGTTTGGGTTGGGAAAGAGAATAGATACTGTTAAATGAAATGTTTTACTATCCAATTTCTTAACTTCATTTATCTTCTTGCTTGCTTTTAAATTCTCTGTATACATAAGTATACCTCAGGATTAGAGGAAAATAATTCTGAAGAGTTTATGTGTGTCTTATACTTTAATAGTTTTAAATTATTATTCATGTAATAATCTACTTACTATTTTTTTTTAACTTTTATTGTGGAAATATTCAAACACAGATAAAAGTATAGTAAAATAAACCCAGGAACCCATTACCTAACTTTAATGGCCATCAGCTTTCTGCTGTTTTCTTTCATCTATTTTCCTTCAGACAATTTTGTTGTTGTTCTTGTTTGCTTGAGACTTTAAAGCAAATCTCAAGTTATCAGACCCTTCCTCCTTTAAACACTTCTGTATGTGCTTCTAAAAGACTTTAAAAACATAATCACAATACCATTATTCTAGCCAACAAAATTAATAAATTCTTATTTTTTTCGAATACTCAGTCCATGTTCAGTTTTCCCCAATTATCTCAAAAATGTCCTCTTATAGTTGTTATATTTCAGTCAGGATCTAAACAAGGTCCACATATTGCATTTGGTTGATATGTCTCTTAAGAAGGTTTTAGTCTATAAAATCTCTCTTTTTTATACCATTTTTATAAAGAAACTATTATTTCTCCTCTAGAACTTCCCACATTCTGGACCAACTGTATCTACAAAGTGTTGTTTTTCTTGTTTCTCTAGCCTCTGTATTTTTTGTAAATTTGTAGTTAGATCTAAAAAGCTTGATTAGATTTAGGTTAAATTATTTTGGCAAAAGTTTTTCATAGAAGTAATATATATTTCTTCTTTAACACATCTGAAGGAATGTAATGTCTGGGTGTCTCATGTTTAGTGATGTTAAGATTATTCAGTGGATTTTGGTGTTATTGGATGATTTCTTACAAAGTTCCCCATGAACTTGTCACTTAATAATTTAAGCAGCCATCAGTGATTATTGTCTGATCGGATCAGAAAACAATTAAGTAGTTTGCCTGCCTCACAATTTCTCATTTCCAAAGCTAATAGGTTTTGACCTCATTAGTTGCTGCAGTTGTATAGAAGAATTATAGTTTTGAAACTAAATTAGTTAAATGATGTTTAAAATTAAAAAACAAATCTCATAGGCATTTAAATGTGTATCAGCTATAATTTTAGTAGGCATTTTACTTGTGATATGCCTCATTCAAAGGTTAATTATTCCTCTCTTCCCATTTTACCAGATAAAAACCTAACTCAAAATGGATCAAAGATGTAAACTTAAGAGCAAAATTCTTTTTTTAAATTTATTTATTTTAATTAGTTTCTAGTATACAGTACGTTGGTTAGACATCTATATGGTTCATAAAATGATCTCGCCAATCGCTCCTTCCCTCCCCTCACTCTCCACCTAGCCAACATATTAATGCTAACTGCATTCCCTATGCTGTGCTCCCCATCCCCATTACCATACACCAACTACTAATTTGTATTTCTTTAACTTTTCACCCCATTCTTCCAGACCCTAACCCCCTCTGTCCATCACCAAATTGTCCACTATATTTGTGAGTCTATTTTGATTAGTTTGTTCTTTTTATTCCTTAGATTCCACAAATAGGTGAAATCATATAGTATTTCTCTTTCTCTGTCTGACTTAAACACTTTTTCCATCTCCTTCCTTTTAGCCTATGTGTCTTTTAAACTGAAGTGAGTCTCTTGTAGGCAGCATATGTAAAGGTCTTGTTTCCTTATCTATTCATCCATTCTATCTTTTAGTTGGAGCACTTAATTCTTTTCTATTTGAAGTACTTATTAATAGGAATATAGTTGTTACCATCATTTATTACTATTTTTGATACATGGTTTTCTCCTTAAAGAAGTCCCTCCAACATTTCCTATAATACTGGCTTGGTGGTGATAAATTCCTTTAGCTTATTTTTGTCTGGGAAGCTCTTTATCTGTCCTTCAACTCTAAATGATAGCTTTGCTGGATAAAATATACTTGGTTGTAGATCCTGGGTCTTCTGTCCTGCATAGTTTCTTTTGAGAACTCAGCTGCCAGTCTTATGGGTGTTCCCTTGTAGGTAACTATCTACTTTTCTCTTTCTGCTTTTAGGATTTTTTTTCTTTGTATTTAACCTTTGGCTTTTTAGTTATGATGTGTCTTGGTGTGAGCCTCTTTGGATCTCTGGTTTTGGGGGTTCTCAAAGTTTCCTGGGGTTGTATGTCCATTTCTTTCACCAGGTTAGGGAAGTTTTCCATCATTATTTCTTCAAATAGCTGTTCAACATCTTGTTTTTCTTCAGATACACCATTAAGATGGATATTTTGACCTTTAATAGTGTCTCATATGCTCCTTAAATTATTTTTATAGTCTTGACATCTTTTTTCTTGCCATTTTGATTGAGTGTCCTTGGCTCTTCATCCTCTAGATAGATTATTTGATCCTCTTCTTTATTTACTTTGTTTATTCCTTTGTTTATTCCATTTAATATACTTCTCATCTCAGATAATGTGTTCTTCATTTCAGACTGGTTCCCACTTATAATTTCCATTTATCATTTTTATGTTTTTTTCATCTTTTTGTTGAAGTTCTCACTGAATTTATCTACATTTCTCAAAAGTTCATTGAGCATCTTTATACAGTGTTTTGAACTCTGCATCTGTTAGATTACTTGACTCCATTATTTTTGGATCTCTGTTCTGTTCTCTCATATGGTTTCTGCTTCTTTGTCTTTCCATTTTGGCTGTCTTTCTGGGTCTGTTTTTATGTACTAAGCAAAGCTCCTAACTCTCCCTGTCTTATTAGTGTGGATTTGTGAAGCAGGTGTGGCACAGTTCTGAGAGGGGTTCAGCTGCAGGCCAAATTTAGCCCAAGCCTTTGCCTCTCCAGGGCTACCTGTTAAGATTCAGCAAGCAATCCACAGATACTGTGTTCATAGTTGCCTCAAAAAGCCACATCAGAAACCGAGTTCAGCTGCCTCCAGTGTGAGTGTAGGTGCTGCTCAGCAAGGAGCACCTAACTCACTGAGGATACCTGGATGTGGCTTGGGTGGGGCCTGAATTGGGGAGGCAGAGTTTCAGGGAATCCTCTGGGTAGAGTAACCTCTGTTATCCAGTTTGATGACATCTGGGCTATGGTAGCACTGTGTCCGTGCACTAGGAGGGGTAAGGGCTCCACAAGGAACAACAATACCACCAGCACTTTTGTACAGAGTGCCTCTCGCCTCGGCCCTCACTCTGACAATGTCTTCCTGTAAGTTTCTGGTGCCCCTTGTGTGCAGCTGAATCAGTACTGGTAAGAGCAAAACTCTTAGAAGAAAACATAGGGGTAAAATCTTCATGACTTTGGATTAGGTAATGGTTTCTTAAATATGACACAAAAGCCTAGCAACAAAAGAAAAAATAGATAAATTGGACTTCTCCAAAATTGAAAACATTTGTGCTACAAAAGACACCATCAAATGAGTAAAAAGATAATGCATAGAATGGGAGAAAATCATATATATGATATGGGATTTGTATTTATCACATATCGAGAATTCTTAAAATTCAATAAAAATGACCTAATTTAAAAATGGGAAAAGGATCTGAATAGACATTTCTCCAAAGAAGATATGCAAATGGAAAGTAAATACACGCAAAAAAGCTTAGCATCATTAGCTTCAAAGAAATAATCAGTTAAATGCAAATCAAAACCACTTCATACTCACTAGGATGGCTGTTTCAAAAAAACAAAATAATAAGTACTGATGAGGATGTAGAGAAATTAGAACCCTCATACATGCTGGTGGAAATGTAAGATGATACAGCTGCTTCAAAAAGCAGTTTGGCAGTTCCTCAAAAGGTTAAACACAGAGAGTTACCAGATGACTCAGTAATTCCACTTCTTGATGTAAAAAACATAAATCTATAAAATTATATCATATATAACATGTATAAAAGTAAACATATCTAATATGACATATATATGATAAAACTTATGTCTATAGGGCCTATTTTATAATGATATATCATTTTAGTGAAGATTATTAGAGGTTTCTTAGTGAAAGATATTATTGATATCCTATATTACTGAAAGAAGTAATACAAAGTCTGTTAATGGAGACAGTTTTAAAAGGAACACAGGTCTTAAAACACACACAATGATACTATATATTTTCTGTATGTCTTTACTTAGGTATGTAAATATATGTAAAAAGGATAAACTGATACCCTTTTGGGAAAGCACAAGATTTGAAAGAAATAAAAAGTACTTAACTAAAATATTCCAGTTTTTTTTTTAACAGGAGGAATGTTTTTATGTATTTATCATGTAATTAAAAATTTAACATTTAAAAAAGTGTATAAAATTTAAAATAAATTTTGAGGTATAATTCACATGCAGAAAAGCACACAAATTGTGCTTTCATAGCTCAAGACAATATGACTTAAGTGAACAGATTGTAACACACCCACATCAAGAATTACTATATTACAAGCACCTCAGAAGATTCTCCCACACCTCCCCTAAATCACTGCCTCACCTCTCTACCTCAAAAAAAAAAACACATTATTCAGCTTCTAACAACATAGATTAATATTGCCTATTTTTATCTGTATATAAATGGAATCATTACAGTATATACTCTTTTGGATAGTTTCTTCTGTTCAATATTTTATTTGAATTTGACTATTAATGGATGACTTTTTAATAAGGGTGTCAAGAGCCCCTAAATAGTATTTTAAATAACCAAGTAGGTTTGAGTTTCTCTTTTCACTTGATTTAGGCAGGAAAAATGTATGTGACAACTGTATCTAATATCAAAATGTAAGCTTCTGAGTGATCTGTCATCACTGAAAGAAAATGATCAGAATAGCAAATTTCAATTTAAAAATCATTTAAATTATCTAGATAAAATGCATAAAATTTTATTAAATTTAGATTTTATATATCTTTAATCTAAATAATATATTCTGTTACTTCAACATTGTGATTAAAATATTATGTTAATAATTTGCTATTGAAAAGAAAAGAAATGCCATGCTTGTGGGGGCAGTGATTGATTTAAATCTATGATGAAAACTTAAAAAAGGAGATATTCATGGCCAAATCCCCCAACAACAAACTGTGGAACAGCATGAGCTTTTGTCACAAGCTGTTTCAGGCCTTGAAGTCTAATAAACAAATCTAAAACAAAACTATGTGTTCATGGAAATAGAAATAAAACCTAATAATATTAAGCACAGGCTCGGCCCCTTGCTTTGGCCTGGAGGCCTAAGGTCTGTTTCTTCTAACTTCCTGGGATGACTTCTTATCCGTATTATGGTCTTTATGACTCCATCTGAGATCTTCACCTATAACTTCCAGATGAAGCCTCAAAGCCTCAAAGCCTCAAACCCTCTTCAAACTCTGACTCATTTCTTAGTCTAGGTTTTTCAGATAAGTTGTAGACAGCAAAAGGAGTGAGCAGAGAATTAACTCTTTCTGCCACTGCTAAAGCAACATAGCCATATAGTCCAGCAGTTTCCAATCTTTTCAGCACTAGGATCCCATTGAGTATACTTTGCTGCTTAATTTTTGCTGTTGCTCTGAACTGTTGCCAGGGAGAGCACATTTTCTATGTGTCTGACATGGACGTCAAAAACTGCTGTGGCACACCCTGTAATAATGAGTATCACTATTATGAAACGAGAGTGTCACTGTTCTTTTGCAAAGTATTAAAAATGGTCCTCAGATGCCCATGACTACTTTCAGGTTTGTTACAACCCCCTTATTTTAAAGATAAGTAGATTGAGGTACAGAGAAGTTAAATGACAAATAATTAAGATATTTATATCATGGAATAATGAACCTATGGAAAGAGTACTGAACCATGAATTAGAAGTCCTGGGTTCTAGTTTCTCTTTAAGAAGTCTTAGCTTTGTGATCTTGCCCACTTTTAAAAACTTCTCACTTTATACAATTGTTTGTTTGTTTTTTGCCCCCAATAAATGCATTATTCTTTTAATTTATAAAAGAAATTACTTTTATTATGATTATTTTTACAAATTTTACAAATCACAGTTATAACATTAACATTCACATTCCCTTTTATTTTTTCACTGGTGACGTTCTAACTAGGGTAAGCATTAAGATGATCAGATAGTTTTACCTCTTATACTTGTTTCTTCTTTATTTCCCTTGCCTTATTTCTTTTTCTCCTTAGTTACCAGAATAAGATTTACCATGTTTACCCCCATGACCTGCATTAACATTTCTAGAAATGTGACACTTCTTTATATTTGTTAAAGTAAACAAAGATAATTGACACATTAATTTGAATTGATTCCCACTGTAAATTATAAATGCAGTGTGTTGGCACTTAAGAGAATGTTGTCATCAATGATAACATTGGTCATCTCCAATGGCAAAGAAAACTAAATATGCTAAAGTGGGCTAACTTGTGTTGGAAATCTGTCACATAATTTTGGTAACAAGACCCCTTCTTTTGAATATCTCGATGAGATTTTATCTCGGAATGTAAAGTTGCCACAGAGAACAGATAAACCTGTTGAAACCTGTTTTGGCATTCTTAAGTATAATGATTGCTCTTTACTCTTTGGTTAAGATTATGGGGCAGAAACACTTTTCAGTGTTGATTTGGTCTGATAATCACAGTGATATAGAAAAAAAGCTTTGTTAAGCATTATAGATATTTTCATAAATTTTGTAGACTTCAAGGAAAAAGAGTTTACTTGGGACTTGCTAGTGTTGACTTTGTACAACTTGAAAGTATAATCTATTACATGTAGAAAGCGTGAAATAAGATCACTAAGCATGTTATAGCATGACACTAATCCTAAAAATGAACACTAATCCATTTATTGGAACATCAGAATTTAAACCCAAGTCTGGCTGATTTAGAGTCTGAGTTCTTTCAATGATAAAATACTGCTTCTGTTTTTTTATTCTTCCCTTTTTGTTTTGTTTTAGTTAACAGTTAATTACATAAATAGTACATGAATTTTTTTTAAATATAGTACATTACAGATATACTGTAAGTCCTTTTTTACTCTCATCATTAATGCTAATTCCCTCTCACCTTCCTCAGAATATTGCTTTGAGTTTTGATAAATCCTTAGATATCATTTTAAAAATATCCATTAGATACATAGCATGTAAATTAAATGATGTAAATTAGAACTATAATAAGTATAATTAAATAAATTAAAACTATAATAGTGGGCATATCAAATGCTGATAAAGATGCAGAAACTGAATCTCTTATACATTGCTGATCAGAATGTAAAATGATACCCTTAGTCTGGAATATAGTCTGTCAATTTTTGATAAAACTAAACATCACCTACCGTATAACCCAGAAATTGTATGCTCAAGCATTTATTCCTGAGAAATAAAAATGTACATTCACAAAGAAACTTATACAGGAAAGTTCATAGCAGTTTTATTTTCAGTAGCCCCAAACTAGAAATGACTCCAATGTCCATTAGAGAATGAATGGTTAAACAATGGGACACTACAAAGCATTAAAAAGAAACAAACTGCTGATATATACAACTTAAATGGATTTCAAAGGACTTATACTGAGTTAAAAAAATTTTTTAAGGGTTATATGCTGTTTAATTTGTTTAAATAACATTCTAGAAATGACAAAATTATAGAGATGGAGAACAGATCAGTGTTTGCCAGGTGATGGGGATGGTTTGGAGGGAGCAGGATGGGCGTGATTCTAAAGGAGTAAGTACCATGAGAGATCTTTGTGGTGATGGAGCAGTTCTGTTTCTGGATTATGGTGATTACACAAATATATATATGGGGTAAAACTCCACAGAAGTACCCACACATACAAATGAGTGCGTATAAAACTGTTTATAACTAAATAAGGTTGTAGATTGTATCAATGTTAATTTCATAGTTTTTGAACTATACTTATATAATGTGTTATCATTGGCAGAAACCCGATCAAGTGTACATGGGACCTCATCTATGCTATTTTTTGCAACTTCCTGTTAATCCACATTTATTTATTTATTTACTTTGTTGTTGTCGTAGTTTTTAAATTAAATTTATTGGGGTGGCATTGGTTAATACAATTATGTGGGTTTCGAGTTACAATTATTTAAAATTTTTAAAAAGTACACATATGTTCCTATATGAAATTTCTAGTATTGACTTTTGTGTTTTTTAAAAAATACTACCATCCTGCAAACTTGATTGCTCACTCAACATTCTGTTTTTGAGCTTCATCTAAATTAATAGAGAGACCAAGGTCTTGTAACTACTGCATAGGATCCTATTATATGACTATGCCATATTTTATTTATCTCTACCTACTTTATGAATACTTAGATATTTTCCAATTTTTTTCCCTATTACAAAGCTTGCTGTGATAAACATTCTTGTATGTGACTTGTTGTGCACATGTGCAAGAGTTTTTCTGGTATAATATTTCTCAGACTTAGAGACAATAAAAATAATGCAGTCATTTTAGTAAAGTACTACCCTAAACAAACTGCATTCTATTATAACAAAAGAAGATACAATAAAGACAGTATGCCTACATTTGATTTACAGTGTTCAAGCTCTGAAAGGACTTATATCATTATAGAGGCAAAATTCAAATAAGAAATTGTGCTAATCGAATGTTTAAATTTTCACTATAACTTTTCTAAAAAGGTGTTTTCCCCAATATCTATTAATCACAAAGAAACATAAGCTGTGAATGTACAGTTCAGGAAATAAAAACGTACAAACTAAGGCATTATTATGACTAAGATGCTGAGTAAATAGTGAATTATAAATTTTGAATCATCAGGAAAAGGCTTTTTAAACAACCCTCTAAACTTGAAAAAAATCTCTTCAAGTAGTAGTTCTGCCCCAATGTCATGGCAACTAAAACAAGAGCTTCAAAAAAGGACCAAAAGACCACTCTGCTATTTGTGTTGTCATTTGTTGCTTTGTATTTTCTCCCGAACTTCCAGGAATTCCTGTTCATGCTTTGTAGCTATTATCACCAATACTAGCTCATTGATCATTTCTTCTAGCTTGTTCTAGTGAACTTCTGTTTCTATGTCTTGCCCTCCTAATATCAATCATGAACATCACTATTTTTGGAGTCATGGTGGACAATCTATTGCTAAATAAAGTTTATATGTTTCATCCATATGAGCAGCACATATGTATTTCCCACTTGACTCCCGGTCTCCTTTATAAATTTCTTTATTATCAGGCCCTATAATCTCCACATTGATGTCCAGGAATTGATGCCTTCAGCCACCTTGAAGATAAGGCCCATCTTGGTGCCCGAGGTGACACACTCAAAGAAGCACTCCTTGGCATGCCCAGTGATGCTGATAAAGTAGCCTGAGGCTGTGGCCTGGAGGGTGGTCAGGAGCACCAGCAGCTCAGCAACCATCACCCTGATGGGGATGGGGTCAAAGACGGGACCTAATCTTTCCAATCTTCTCTTGGTCCTTCTCACTCTCTTGTCTCTGAGAGGAGACCACACTCTGTCCTTGGAGTGTTATCCCTTTTCTAATAAACTTTCCTTTTGACTTCAAAAAAAGAAAAAAAAGCGGAGACCCAGACCATGGCCTCCAGAGCTGCCCTTGCCACCAGCGCTGCCTCAGTTCCACCTGTTCAGGCTGCGCCACCGTCTATTATATTCCTTTTAGCTAGAATCACTTTTTATATTATACCAATTTTTAATAATTTAAAATACATGTATATTTAATAAAATAATTCTATTATCATTAGTTTCTATGTTTTCTGTTCATGGAGTTCTATTTGAAGTCAAAAGGACTTTGAAATTAATAGAGCATAAGACTTAGAAAGATAAAAATGTGATTTGGTGAGAAAAAGAAAAAGGGAGGAAAGAAAATGGTAAAGCAAAAAATATTGCAATCAGTATTTTTAACATTCTCATGGTTGAAACATCTTACATGATTAATTTTCAAATCTCATAGTCTTTTACATATGGTTAGCTATAAGCATTAAATTCTTTAATATTTTGAATTACCATTTCATCAATATCCTTTTAGAAATCTGTAACTCGATTCTTTTTTTAAACAGTTTTATTAAGGTATAATTTATTGAGATACAATTCACCCATTTAAAATGTATAATTCAATGGCTTTTTAGAATAGTCACAGAGTTGTGCGACCATTATTGCAATTAATTTAGAATATTTTATTGCCTCCAAAAGAAACCCTATATCACTCAGCTATCACCCCCAATTCTCCCCCAGACCACTAATATACTCTCAATTTCTATAATTTGCTTTCTCTGGCTATTTCATGTAAATGAAATCATACATTTGATGGCCCTTTGTGACTGGCTTTTCATGTTTTCGAGGTTCATCCATGTTGTAATATGTATCAGTACTTCATTCATTTTTATCACTGAATAGTATTCCATTATATGGGTATAACACATTTTGTTTATTCATTCATCAGTTGACGGACATTTGAGTCATTTCATCTTTTTAACTATTGTGAACGACACTATTATGAACATTCATGTACAAGTTTTTATACATACAACTTATACATAAGTTGTGCAAACACATTTTTATTTCTTATTTATCTTAGGTAAATAGCTAGGAGTAGAATTGCTGGATCACATGGTAACTCTTAAGTTGTAATAGTTCTTCATATATTCTAGATACGAATCCCCTTATCTTTTGTTATGTGTGCTTTAGAGCTTTAGAAGTCATATCTAAGAAATCATTGCCTAATTCAAGGTCTCAAAGATTTAAGCCTATGTTTTTTTCCATGAGTTTTATAGTTGAAGTTCTTATACTTATGTCTTTGATCCATTTTGAGTTACTTTGGGTATATGGTATGTGGTAGGGAACAAACTTCATTCTTTTGTGTATGGATATCCAGTTGTCCCAGCCCCATTTGCTGAAATGACCATTTTTTGCCCCCATTGAATTATCTTAAAATCAGTGTTGAAAATAAATTGACCATAAATATTAGAATTTACTTCTGTACTCTTAATTATATCCCATTGGCTTATATATCCATCTTTAATCCATACCATGTTGTATCCTTGTAATTTTGAAATTAGAAAGTGTTGGTCCTCCAACTTTATTCTTCTTTTTCAAGATTGTTTTGGCTATTATGGAACTCTTGAATTTCCACATTAATTTTAGGATTAGTTTGTCAATTTCTGCAGACTCAAGCCATAATTTTAATAGGGATTGTGTTAAATCTGTAGATTAATTTGAGGAGGATTGACCTCTTAAAAATATTGTCTTTTGATTCATAGCCATGGGATGTATTTTGGTTTATTAAAGGTTTTTTATTTCTAGGTATAAGAAGAGAGTCTTCAACTTCTTGGTCACACTCACTTGGAAATCAGTCTCTGCAACTCAGAGATGGAGGAGATAAAAAATGCTGGTGGCACCTCCTGTTGTTGATATGCTGTATCCCTTGACTATTTGGCCAAATATCCCTTGTCTTTTTGGCCAAATCTACCTGGAGTGGAGCTTTCATCAAGTTGAGCTGGAGGAGGGAAGAAAGGGAGTAGGTTGTGTAGCTCAAGTGTCATAGATCCTTTCTGTTCAAACTGAAATATGGTAGATTTCCTTGAATAAGTATTTTTTTGTTTGCTATATGACCTTCAGACAATATTCAAAGACTTTAAATGGGTGTTTTGTGTAATTTTCACCATTTTTGGCTTTTTTGTGAGGGAACACATCTATGGATCACCTCATGCTGCCATTCTGTAAACAGAATCTCTTGAATTTTAGTTTTTTGCAAATACACTTAGAATAATTAAAATAACTTAAGTTTTAAGAGGAAACAGTTCTTTTTTTTTGTAAATGAATCACTATTATACACTCAATTATTTTGCAAATAATTCTAGCTAGATTAATAAGCAGTGTCATGAAAACAATTTTTTTTAAACCATAGTTTACTGCATTTAATTTACAAACCCCATACACAAACACATATTTCTTCTTTATTAGGTAAACTCAAACAGATATTTAAAAATAAGGGTAATGATGTTTCTAAAACACAATGAAACTCTAAGTTAAGGCTTTATGTTTGTTTTAAAACCCATATTTATAGGTAATTGTGTCCACATCAAACTTTCAAGTACTAGGTTGAATTCGTCTGCCCAGGATATGTTTTATTTATACTGTACCAAAAATGCTTTCATATTGGGTTATATGAAATATGAATTAGTAGTAACCACATTCATTTTACTTTAATGAATTATTTGTTCCTTAGGTTTTGCTCTTATTTGAATGATTTAGCTTTTAGTAGCACAAGCATGTACAAAAGAAGGGACAGGGCATTTCTTTGTATCTATTTTTATTTTCTTGAGAGTTAACCAAGAATTAATAGTTCAGGACATTATAAACGCAGTAAATACCAAAAACATAATTGACTACTCCCCTTCTTCAAAAACATAATATGTGTTAAAGTAGAGAAAATACGGGGTGCAAGAGAAGACAGGACAATGACTTCATGACTTTGGACCTGAGCAAGTAGAGGGATGGAGTTGCCATGAAATGAAGTAGGAATTCTGCAGAGAAGGCACGTTTTGGGTATGGAAGGCTTATCAGGGATATATTCATAATTAAAATGTTTGGGTTAGCATCTTAATCACAACTCCACACTCAGACCTAATTTGCACCTCTCCCCTTCTCTCAGCGTTAGTCTGCTTTAGGCTGGGAAGGCAACATCTGGGGAGAAGGCATGGTCATCTTCTGGTTTTTTCTTCCCAGTATGGTTCGCCTTCTCTTTCCTAGCCTCACCAGGTTGTCTCTTCCTCTGGACAGGAAGAGACAGGAAGATCTCACGGGCAGCTACCTCTCACTGAAGGTGCCCTCTGGTGGAGGACTAGTCTTTCCTGTCGCTATGCCCTTTTTGAGTTCCTCAGGGATTCCTTTGCTGGGTTTTTCAATGACAGCTCCCTGGTCTCCAAAAACACTCCTCCTCTGACTGCCGTTTTTGACTGCTCCCTTTCATCTTTCAGGCCACCTCTCTGTTTGAATCTCATGGCATCTCCAGGGCTTGAATTTGGTCCATGAGAATCATTATGCTTTGCCCTGCCCTTGGAGGGAATGTAGTCCAGTGCAGCCATTTCTACTCTGCCACTTTGGCCTGGAGAATCTTTTTCAGAATTAAGTTTGGCACTTGCCTCTGTACCATACAACTTCAGCTGGCACAGGTCAAACTCTCAAGAGGTTCTCTTCAAGTCTTCTCTGTTTGGCCAATATGAGAGACATATGTACCAGAATACGAAACAAAACAAAAACTTAATACCAAACAATAGCAAAAAATGTGGAACAACTGGAATTATCATATATTTCTGGTGAGAGTGCTTCTTTTGAAAACCCTTGGCAGCATCTACTTAGAGTAACCTGGCAATTCCATATCTAGTTAGATACTCACCACATACATACATACATACATACATACATACATACGTACGTACATACAATCAACAGAAGATATATTGAGGGGTGGTCATAAAATTATGTCATAAACTCAAAAATTATAAGTCAAGAGCAGACCAAAGTAATCTACTGTCCGAAATTAGAATGATGGTTAAAAGTCAGGATAGTGGAGTAAGTAGCTACTAGGAAGTGGGCAATGGAATATTAAATATCTTAATTTGGGTCATGATTAAATTTTATAATGCAATGAGTTAATACATTCCTAAAATTTCATATAGCTATACAGTTGAGATTTTTGCATTTTATAATATGTATGTTATATTTGACTAAGAAAGTAAAAACAAAATTTGTGGAGAAATTCCTATACTCTCAAATATTCATGTATTGCATTTCATTACTTGATAACATGAGCCCAGAATTATTTGTAAAGCGTGCTTTAGTTTAGTGAGGACATTCTAAGCCTTTGGCAGAGACATTTAGAAAAGTGAAAATGTTACATTTAAGTGAAAACAGTCCTCTTCCTTTATGGCTGGCTGGTGGCCCCAGTTTTCCCCGCTCTTCTGAGGGTTGTACTAGCCAGCAGCTCAGCTTCCAGAATTTACCAGCAGAGGTCAGCCCTGAACAAAACCCACAAGCCTGAGCCTTCTGTGAGATGAATCTTCCTTCCCTGTTCAGCCAAGTTGTCCTGGCCATATGAGTTCTCTCAACATTTCCAGCTATACTTTTCTGTCACTCCCAGCCATTCCCACGATCATAACATGGACCGGAAACTTCATTGCCTCTCTCACCCACTCGAGCACACTATCCTATCTTTTCACTTTCTCAAATAAACCTCCAGCAGCACTCATTTTACTTTATCAAGCCCTTCAGTCCAGTGACCTGATGTTTCTCTCCATCCTTCAATCCCCCTCTCCTCTCCTCACCGACTCCTTATCCAGCTCTGACATCATGGGTCATCAGTGTAATCACTTTTGCAAACACCTTCAACTCTATGACCTTGCCAGACCCAGCTTTTAACTTTTTAATGATTTTCCACTGCAGTTGTCATAAAATAAAAAACCTAGTAGAGGGCCCCCAAGGTCCTGCATGCCCCAGTCCTGGGCTGGTTCCTCTCCCACCTTGACTCATACACCACACACCCACAATCTCAATTCTTTCCTCTACCAATATGAAAGTCATTTTCTCCAAGCCCACTCTCTTATTCTCTTTCCTGACAAGGTGTTTTTTTCCTTCAAGAGATAATTTTTAAATATTCCCATATTGCTCTACTTGCTTGTTTAATATTTGTCTTTGACTTGAGACTGTGTACTTCACAAAGGCAGTGACCATTCTGGTTTGCCCATCTTTTACACTAGTGGTGCCAAGCACTTGCTGGGTCCACAGTAGATGTTCAATAAGTATCAGCTGAATTAGCATGTTAGTCTAGACCTTGACCCCACAAAGACAGGGGACAGATATGGAGCCCTCTGTTGCTTTAGAAAAATACCAGCAATTTATATTTATATAATATTCATCCTTGCAAAGCACTTTCTCATCATTATCATAATAATTGCATTAGATAGGTTACATAGGATAGGTAAGTGTTGCAATTCCCATTTGATAGGAGTAGAAAATGAGGTACAAAGAGAGTTGACTAAAATGTCAAAGTAAGAACTAAAGCCAAAACCTCTGATCTATCCATCTGTGCATCTAAACTAGTGTGTATAAATGTTCAGTCTCTTGATCAAACTTGCAGTGAAGAGGATAGCTTAACAGTTAAATGCTCAGGATCTAAGAACAGACCATTAAGGCCCCAAAGCCAGATCTAATACTTAAATTGCTGCGTGACCTTAGGCAAGTTACTTAACTTCCCTGAGCTTCAGTTTCTCCATCTCTAAAGTGGAAATAACAATACTGAGGAGGTTGATGTAAGGTTTTGAAGATATATAGATATATATATATATATCTACAAAATCTGACTACAATATATATATATATATATATATATATATATATATATATATATATAAACACAAAGATAAATGTGTGTGTGTGTGTATTGCAGACAGTGCTGAGCATGGTACATGGGAAGCAATCAAAACTAATTATTTGTTGAAGTCTTTTGACTTCCACAATAATGATTATGTTTCATACTCCTCTGCAACTCTAACGATTAGTACAGTGCCTTTCACAGTGATGTTTAACACAAATGTTTGATGAAAACTTCTGGCAAATATTGGGATTTCCATGTTCTTGAATTTATTCTTATGTGTGAATACTGTTGCCTTTGAGGAGTGAAAAATGTTGTACGTACCAGTGGTGTGACCATCCCCATGTGCATACCCTTCAAGGCTAGATAATTAGGAGCAACTTCTAGTTGCCAGTACTCTATCAGTTCTCTCATTTTAGAGTCCTTTCTCCTGTCCTTCTTTGGAAGAGTATAATTGATATAACTTGTCTTTTCAACCCCTTTATCCTTTTTTTCCTTAGAGTTTTATTATTTCTATTTTTTTCTTTTCATTTATTTAATTTTTAAATTTTTATTGTGATGACATTGGTTAATGAAATCCAGTAAGTTTCAAGTATACAATTCAATAGTATCAACCTCCTTTATTCTGGAATGGGTTATATACTATAGCTATGGCCTAGTTAGGTATTAATCTAATGAGTTAATCTTCACCCTCATAGGATAGGATAGAAAATTACATAGTAGAATGCAAAGTGGGTAAATCAGTTCTCTTTATGTTTTCTAAAGAAGAAGTTTATTAGAATAGAAAAATCACATACCATTTGAAAAATCTCCTTTATGCAGGATAAAGTGATAAATTAAAATAAATCTACAAGAGAAAAGCAAAGGTCATGACATTTTATTTATTTTGTTTGATTCTTTTAAAAATGTTATGCTTTTGTCTCCTGCAGTTATTAATATAAATACATAGAAAGAATGACCTATAACAAAACTTGTAAAACATATGAGTGCAAATTTAATGGCAGTTTCCTTGGAAAAAGAACACAAATTACTAACAGTTGCAATCTGTTAGAAGAGACTGAAATGTTTTTGTTTAATTATGTATGATAATGTCTCTTTCTCTGTCTTTGTTATCATTTATTAATATTTATTACACAGCTACCTGAGGTTATGAATCTGCAGTAAAAAAATTGTTATAAGTACAATAAAAGCATTTTTTCTATCCTATTTCTTTTATAGAATTCTGTAAGCTATTAACAGTATAGAACAAGAGTATCCAGCCTTCCAGTTTTAGTTGAAAAACTACAAATTAATTAGTTTCAATAGGTTTTCTTGTACCTACAGTCCATTTTAAAAAAATGTTTGATTCTTTCCTTCTGTTTACACATTTTCAAAGTAAATTAGTTCTCTAGCATTCTTCAAAGATAACCAATGAGACTTTTTTACTGTATAATTTTAAAATTACTATTTACACACACTTAATTTTAATTTTAATTTTAATTCATTATAGCTATAATTTTTATTGCTAATGAAATTGTCCCATCTTTGGCCATTGGGAACCTCTTCACATTTGCTCCTTAGTCAATCTGACATGACTCTATTAATTGTTGATAACTTCTTTGCTTTCTGGTAGGATAAGATGGTCCAGGGCTCCTTGTGAGTATTTCCTGCTTCATACCTGGAGTTAGTCATTTCTTCGAAAGCTTGATTCTTTTTAGTAGAAAACTATATGTAGAAACTACAATTTAATTGCTAAAGGTGTTCATTATTACTGAGCTAGTCAATTTTTATGGGCTCCTTTGACAAAAATAGCTTCAGAAAGCTGTTTTTATCAAAAATTCTAATTGATTCATTTGATTTATGTTGTATCTTATTCTATTACCTCACTTTAGAATGTCTTGTTTTCCCCCAAGTTCCCAGTGACTCCTTTTATGGACTTGAATGCTCACCTTCCTACCTGGTATTTTAGAAAGTATCCTCTTTGCCTCTGAATAAAATGTTTTAATGGTTAGAAATCAGTAAGTTTTGAGCTCCTTCTTCAAGGAATCTTTATGGTATAATTCTTTTTTTTTAATTATTTTATTTTTATTATGGTGACATTGGTTAATGAAATTGGTAGGTTTCAAATGTACAATTCAACAGTAAGGCTTATATATATTGCATTGTGTGTTCATGTGTTTACTGCCCATAGTTATTTTTTTCTGTCACCACATATTTGACCCTCTTTACCCCGTCTATCCCACCCCGACCTACTTCCCCTGGTAACCACTAGTCTATTGTCCATGTCCATGAGTCTCTGTTTGTTTGTTGCTTTTAGGTTTATAGCCCACATATAAGTGATATCATGTGGTTTTTAACTTTTTCTGTCTGGTTTATTTCTCTTAGCATGATTATCTTGAGGTCCATCCATGTTGTCACAAATGGCAGTATTTCATCTCTTCTTATGGCTGAGTAATATTCCATTGTATATATGTACTACATCTTCTTTATCCAATCATTTATTGTAGGACACTTCAGTTGCTTCCATGTTATATGGCATAATTCTTAATAGGGAGCCTTTAGAATTAGATTGCCTGGATTTTAATCCATAATATGGGACATTAACTTGAAATGGTGGCTTCCAAGCATCCTACCAGGCAAGCTATCCTAGATGAGGATAGCTTGATGCAGAAAGTCTCACAGATCAAATAAAGATGGTCAAATCACACAGTTTATTGAATCACCTTAAAACATACAGTTAGAAGTAAGGGGTTAATAGATGGAATATGTTGAGACATTCAGAAATAGGTCCAAGCCAGGCAGAGGACCACACTACCTGAATCCTGTGTTATGCAATGTTCAGATGTTCTCTCTCTTTATTTCTGCCACAGCAGTCTTCTCTTAATGGTGCAATTACAAAGACCAAAGCCAAGATTGAAAAAGGGTGTTTAGCAGGAAGGTGACAGAAGTTACCATACTCTTTGTGGAGAGTAGCAAGGACAAGGACTTTCAGCCAAAAGCTGTAGCTTGCCGATTAGCCTGTTGAGCAGCTGAGGATTTTATCTGCATCTCTTGGATTGAGCATTATGTGGAGCCAGAATTGGGACTATAATGGGTGTGTCATCAGTGAGTGCCTGATTCTGGAGATATTAAAATAGGATTTAAAAAAATACTGTGGTGATTTTATGTGTGTGTGTATACACACACACACATACATATATATATATATTAATCTTTATAATGAGATATGAGTTTGAAACAAAGCAGGAGAGCTTGTTGGTATTATTTTTAACACTGGGGGTTAGCAGAGAGCAGTTGCCTTTTATTTCCACTTCCTGATTCTGTATCCACACTAACGAATCAGAAAGTGGTATACAGGGTGTACTCTTCAGAACTGGGATCCTGGGATTTTCCTAGTGCTGGGATTTTCCTAGTGCTCCATGGGGCTGAGTGCAGAGGCGAGAGATAGGAGTGGGAGATAGGGGTACAGGGTTCTGGAAGACACTGTCATGTTTCCCCCACCACAATGGCTTAATAGTCCTATGGGCAAATATGATTTGAAAAGTCAGGGTTGAACCATCTTTTTTTTTCTCCTCTTTAATTCCCCCGCCCCCGACTTCCACCCCCGACTTCCACCCCTGATATATGGATGTTGCCATTTCCCCTTAAGAACTGGATCTCTGAAGGTGGAGTGTCTCCTCCCTCATCTGCTCACACAGATTGGTGTCCCAAAGCAAGCCCCTGGGGCCTGGTCCGTGGCTCCACCTGGGGTTCAAACCCAGGACTCTGTGTGTAAAGCAGAGGTGCTAACTACTACACTATGGAGCCACCTCGAGGTTGAGGCATCTTAAATCACATTCTTAATTGCAAGACAAGTTTATAGCCCCAAGGACAAACTTATTAAAGCTATAACTATGATTATTAATCAGTTCTATCCAACTTAAAAACAAAGCATTTTTTTAAAATAAGCATTGCTTCACCCACTATGAAAAACAGTATAGAGGTTCCTTAAAATATTAAGAATATGAAGAGTATATTTTGACTAGTTTTGACAAACACATAAACCTGCATAAACTACACCCCCAAACCAATGTGCCTCCTTCTTGTAAAGCCCCTCCTCTCCAAAGCAACCCCCCAGAAACAACCAATATTATGGTTTCTTTCACAATAGATTAACTTTGTCTGTTCTAGACCTTCATATATACGGTTCATTCAGTAGTACTTCTGCTTTTGGTTCTATAACTCAGCATGTTTTAGAAATTGATTTATATTGTTACATGTTATCAGTAGTCCATTCCTCTTTATTGCTGAATAGTATTACGCTTTATAAATGGATAAACTTTGTTTATCCATTCTCCTGTTAACAGACATTTAGGTAGCTTCCAATGTTCTACTATTATGAGTAAAGCTGCTATGAACATTTATGTACAACTCATTTTGCAGATATGTTTTTATTTATTTATTTATTTAATTCTAGAAGTAGAATAGTTGGGGCAAGGGTATGTTTAATTTTATGAGGAACTCATGAACTGACAAATCAATAAGAAAAAGACAACATATAGAGCATGGAATAGGGCAAAATCTTGAACAGACTTTACCAGAGAAGAGATCTAAATGGCCTATAAAATATGAAAAGATGTTCAATTTCATCAGCTGTCAAGGGAAAACAATTAAAATTATAATATGACACTATACAAAAATTACAACGCAACACATTACACACCCACTAGAATGACTAAGTTAAAAAAATGGAAAACATAAATATTAGTGAAGAGATGAAACATCTAGAAAGAACTGATACATTAATGGCGTTGAGCGATAGAAATCAGATATACAAAGTTGGTTTCTTTATGATTCTTTTTACATAAAGTACAAAAAAAGTCAAAATTAATCTATGAGTTGGAAGTCTGGATAGAAATTATTTCTGTGGGAAACAGACTCATGGATACAGAGAACAGACTGACGGAAGGACGGAAGGAAGAGGGTTGGAAGGCTGGGTGAAAAAGGTGAAGAGATTAAGAGGTACAAATTGGTAGTTACAAAATAGTCACAGGGTTGTGAAAAATATCATAGAGAATTACAGTCAATAATATTGTAATATCTATGTATAGTGCCAAGTGAGCACTAGACTAATCAGGGGAATCACTTTGTAAATTATATAAATGTTTAACCAGTATGCCGTACACCTGTAACTAATATAAAATAATACTGAATGTTAACTGTAATTTAAAATTTAAAAAAAAAAAGAAGTTTTCTCTGTGGGAGAGAGGGTATTGATTAAAAGGGAACGTGAAGAAACTTTTGGAATTATGATAATGTAATGTTTCTAGATCTGGGTGCTGATGACAGTTGTGTTTAGTTTATGAAAATGGATTGAGTTCTACACTTACGACACTTGCATTTTTCTGTATGTACGATATATCTCAATGAAAAGTAAAACAAAACAAAACAAAACTCCAGAACATAATGCACTACCACTGTATACCCACCAGAATGGCTACAATAGAAGAGACAGAAATATTAAGTATTGGGAAAGAAATATAGCAATAAGAATGCTCCCATGTATAGTCTCTTTGGAAAACTGAGAGTGTCAACTAATGCTAAATATATGTATATATGTAATTTTATGTATATTACCCAGCAATTCCATTCCTAGGTATATGAACCCCTATTCATAGTAGTAGTATTCATGTAACCAAAACCTAGAAACTGCCCAAATACCCATCAATGGTAGAAGGATAAATTGTGGTATATACACATAATAGAATGCTATGTATCAATGAGAATAAACATAAAGTTTAAAAATAAGCAAAACTAATTTATGATGTCAGAAGGGAGGATATGATTAATCTTAGGGGGCTTTGTGACGATACCAGTGACAAGAGCATTTCAAGGGTTGTGATAATGTACTGTTTTATGATATATGAGCAGTAAACAGGATAGCACTTTGTAGAAATTCATCAAGAACGCTAATGATTTGTGCTGTGCACTTTCTGTACATATATTACATATACTTCAATAACAATTTAGTTTAAAAATGCCTTCAGATCTAAAATCCAATCTGATTTTAACATTCCCTAAATGCAATCTTATCTCTAAGGGTAACTTTTTTCACTTTTCCTTCCAGGGTTATCAGAAGAATCATAGTACTATCAAAAAGAGAAGTTCCTTGTTGCTTCTTGAAACACTGTGAACCTAATATGCACATGTGTTCTAACACAGTCTAGTGACACAGAATTAAACTACATCAGCAGTGTATAATAACTGAGTAGTTTGGAAAAGAAAAACACAATAAAATGCAGCGTTGCAGTGGCATATGGCTTTTGCCCCAGTTAGATAAATCATTAACTAGGTACTCTTTGATACAAGGCATTTGACTAACCTTGTAAACCAGGTCAGGGAGCAAAAGTAAGAAGCTGTGGCTGCCTTCATCTCCGAAGCAACGACAGAAGAGAAATAATTTGGTGAGGCATTCCAAGCACCACGTATTGTTGGTTATCTCACTAAACATGTCTTCCTTCCCATCTCTAAGGGAAAAAAGCACTTTCAGGAAAAAGATTTTTTAATGGCTGCAAAGAAAAGCCCAACCAAAATACTCCCCGCCTCTTAACCCACAGAAAACTTTTAGGGAAGTTGAATGGGCTGTTTTGGCTTACCCACTTCCAAATGTTAAAAAACGAGTTAAGGAAACTTCATTTTTTTTCCTTTTTTTCTTTTTTTCTTTTTTTTTTTTTTCCCAAAAATGTATTTTCCCCTCTCTTGACTTAAAGTGATTTGTGTGTCACCGTCTGAGGTTGAAGGCAGCGGCAATGAGTAAAATGGACAATTTAGTGATTTGATTTTACTCTGCCAGAAGAGGGTGAGCAGAAACAGTTACCGAGAATTTCGATTAAGTCGGATATCTTGTCTGTAGTATTTGTGACTGCCAGATTAAACGACCTGAAATGAGCTAGGGTGAAACTGCCTGGAAGACGTTGAGTAGCTCCCTCCACCACTTAACAAATTAAGCACAAACTCTATATTTTTACTAGTTAACTTAAGATGACTGCTACACTTAAGGGCAGTGGTGTATTTTAGGCCTTGTGGGGACCGTCTGAAATCAGGTAAACTATATCGTAGGAGCCGGGTTAGTGGGAGCAATAACAATTTTGTTTAGCGTCTTTACTTCCTCCATTCCACTTCCCTGTTAAAAAGTCCATTGTTTTTGAAGAAGGGCCAATGGAACAACGCAAAGAGAGCCAGTATCAGTAAATAAATACCAAATGCCCCAAATGGCTTTCTCTGCTATTTAAATTTAAACAGTTATTTTCAGTTATTTTCAGTTATTCTCAGTACTCATCCCTAGGCCTTGTCATTACCTGGAAAGAAACTTGAAAAGTTTCAGGACTACCATGTTTTCAAGTACCACCAGAAAAAAAAGTCACAGACTAAAAATCCTCATCTAAGTTAACTTTATCAAATGGTTAATATTTTTCTACTTTCTGCTAATAAAATATCAAATGCTACGCTAGTTGCTAGACTACTTTTAGTGGTATATACAATTCTTTTTCATCAATTATACAAGAAAAGTTTGAGGATAAAAGTGGCTCCAATTTAGCTTCCCAGCCTATGTAGAAATGCTTTCCCCATCCAATACAGTGTATTCATATATGTCCCATGCAGTGTCTGGACTACAGAGCTTTACAAATAAATCTAAATATAAAAAATAAAGTAAAACATTAGAAGAAAATACAAAAGAATATTTGTCTTTTAAAAATATTTTTAATAACTTTATTGAGATATCTTTGACATAAGTTTTACACATTTAATGTGTATGTTTTGATGTTTTGATATATTGTGATATCATTTTTAAACCATTAGACTGAGGGAAAAAATAAGAAATTATGGCACATCAAAGATATGAACTTTATACAAATTTATATAAATTTCTTTATATATATTGACTTGGGCTGTCCCTGAGAAGTTAATCAAAGTAAGTTGTATATAGACTGACCTCATTTTTATAAAGATTAAAAACAAAGACAAAATCCCTTTATGTATGTCTATGTATGTAAGAACAGGAAGAAAAGACCAGGTAAATAGATCAAAATATGAAATCATAAAATTAAATGGGAAATGAAGATCGAGATGATTAGCTTTTTTTTTTAGTCAGCTCTGTATTGTCTGACTTGCTGAAACCAGAATTGTTAGTAGGTAATTATTTTTGATTCAGATATAATTTACATACAATAAAAGTCACCATTTTAAAGTATACAGTTCAGTAAATTTTAGTACAGTATATTCACAAAGTTGTGCAAGCATTATATACTTCTAATTCCAAAACATTTTAAACACTTTCCTCAATGCTCCCCCACCCCAAAAAAAGCCTGTACTTACTAGCAGTCAATCTCTATTCCTCCTGCCTCCCAGCCACTGGCAATCACTAATTTATTTTCTATCTCTTTGGATTTGCTTATTTTGCACATTTTATATAAATGAAATTATATATCTAGTTTTTTGTGTCTGGCCTCTTTCACTTAGCGTAATTTTTCTGAGGTTCAACCATGTTGTATCATGTATCAATAGTTCATTCCTTTTTATGGCTGAATAATATTTTACCATATGGATATAGCACATTTTATTTATCCATTCATCTGGTGATCATTTACATTGTTTTCACTTTTTGGATATTATGAATAATGCTGCTGTGAACACTCATGTACAAGTTTTTATGTGGTTATATGTTTTTATTTTTCTTAGGTATAATATATATTTAGGAGTGGAATTATTATGCTAGGCCATATGGTAACCCTATGTTTAACCATTTGAGAAATGCCAGACTGCTTTTTAAAGCAGCTGCATCATTTATTTGACTTTCCCACTAGCAATGCATGAGGATTCCAATTTTTCCACATCCTTTGTTCACTTTTTACAGCAGTCCCCCTTATCTATGGTTTTACCTTCTATGGTTTCAGTTACCCAAGGTCAACCGAGGTCCAAAATATTAAGTGGAAAATTCTAGAAATAAATCATTCTTAAATTTTAAATTGTGCGCCATTCAGAGTAACATGATGAAATCTCATGCCCTCATGTTCCTCTGGTCTGGGGCATGAATGACTGCTTTGTCCTGTAGATTTATGCTATATATGCTACCTATCTGTTAGTTACTTACCAGCCATCTTGGTTATCAGTTCGACTAATGTGGTATCACAATGCTTGTGTTCAAGTAACCCTTATCCTAATAGTAGCCTAACTCTAGGTCACTAGGCCTATGTCACTCACCTTACTTCATCTCACCATCTAGGCATTGTATCATCTCACATCATCACAAGAAGAAGAAGGATGGGTATAGTACAGTAAGATATTTTGAGACAGGGCATATTCATGTAAATTGTATTACATAATATTGTTATAATTGTTCTATTTTATTATTAGTTATTGTTAATCCCTTACAGTGCCTAATTTATAAATTAAGGTTTATTATAGTTATGTATATATAGGAAAAAACATAATATATATAAGGTTCAGTACTCTCCTTGGTTTCAATTATCCCCTGGAGGTGTTGGAATATATTTCCTTCAGACAAGGAGGAAAACTACTGTTTGTCTTATTTATTATACCCATGCTAGTGATTATGAAGTGTATCACGTTTATTTGGATTTAATTCTCCTTGATGGCTAATGATGTTGAACATGTTTTCATGAGCTTATTTGCCGTGTGCATATCTTCCTTAGAAAACTGTTAAATTCTTTGCCCATTTTTAAATTCAGTTATTTGATTTTTTATTGTTGAGTTGTAAGAGTTCTTTATATATTCTGTACATTAATTCCTTGTGAAATATATGATTTACAAATATGTTCTCCCACTTTGTGGGTTGTTTTTTTATTTTCTTCGTAGTATCCTTTGAAGCATAAAATATTTTAATTTTGATGAGTTCAATTTATCTATTTTTTTCTTTTGATTTCTTGTGCTTTTGATGTCATTTTAAGAAATCATTATGTAATCCAAGATCACGAAAATATGCCCTATGTTTTTTTCTAAGTGCTTTATAGTTTTATCTTTTAAACATGGGTCCCTGAAACATTTTAAGTTAATTTTTGCATATGGTGTGAAGCAGGAGTGTATTTTTGTTCTTTGATGGGTGGTTATCCAGTTTTCCAAGCTTCATTTGTTAAAGTCTATTCTCTCCTCTATTACCCATAGAATTATCTTGGTACCTTTGTTGAAAATTAACTGATAATAAATGTATGGATTTACTTCTGAACACTCATTTTTATTTCATTGATCTATATGTCTAGCCTTGTGCCAACACCACATAGGTAATTAAAAAATAAATAAGCCAATTTAAAAAATACATTTGATTGAATTTAGTCATATAACATCAATCAAAAGACTTATTAAAGCTCTCTCAAGGGGTGTTATTCTGTATTAAATTTTATTAATCCTTACGTCTGTTTTCCATGGCTGCTAAACAAATTACCACAAATTTAATGGTTTAACACAAAATAAATTTATTATCTTACAAAACTGTAAGTTATAAGTCTGACATGGGTCTCAGTTGGCTTAAATCAAAGGGTTAATAGGGCTGAATTCTTTTCTGTCAGTTCTAGAGGGAGAATCTGTTGCTTTAGACAGCTTTTAGAGGCTGCCCATATTCCTTGGTTCATGGACCCTTCCTTCTTCAAAGCCAGCAATTTTTCATCCCTTTGACCATTCTGTAGGCACATCTCCTTCTAACTCCCTTCTGTCTCCCTCTTCCCCATTTAAAGGCCCTTGTAATTACACTGGGCCCACGTGGATAATCCAGAATAATTTTTTAATCATCTGAATAGCAACCTTAATTTCCCATTGCTATCTAAGCCAATATATTCATAGGTTCTGGGAAATAGGATGCAGACATCTTTTCTCAGGGAGCAGGGAGAGGCGTTATTCAGCCTACTACATTCAACATCACAAATTTTGAATCAAAATATAAGTTTTCTTCAACTTTACTGAGGTATAAAAATTGACAAATAAAATTGTAAGATATTTAAAGTGTACATCTTGATAATTCAATATATGTATACATCGTGAAAAGATTCCTCCCATGTAGTTAATTAACATATCTATCACTTCTCATACTTATCTTTTTTTTTTTAAGTGAGAACATTTCAGTTGTACTCTGTTAGTAAATTTTAATTATACAATACAGTATTATCATGGTAACTAAAGATCCTCGGAGCTTATTGATCTTGTAGCTTAAAGATTATACCCTTTACCAAACTCTCTCCATTTCCTCCGACTCCTCAGGAACACAAATATTTCTTAATAGTTTACATTAAGATATGTAATGTTGGTTCATGAGATTCTTTAAGATCATACAAGAAGTAAGTGACAGGGTTGGAGAGAGGACACAGGTATTTTAATTCCCAGTGCTGTGATCCACTTACCTCCTTTTTCATTCAAGAAATATTTATTGAGCATTTAGATGATGTTGCACAACCTATGCTACTTGAATAAAATCGTTTTAGACTTAACCAGCTTGTTGAGTTTGGAGTTGAAGATGGCTGAAGTTTAAAATTTTAAAATAATTTTATAAGAAATTTAAAGATAAAAATTTAAGGATTATTCATTAAGAGCTGTCATTACAAAGCTTACTAATCAAGTAAAGTCAAAAGTCGTTCAGTGACCAGGATTGTGTTGCCAAGGCAGGAAGTGCTAGTATGATTGGTAGGAAAGAAGCAAGACATGTAAGACAGTCAGTGTTAGGTTGCCTTCCTTGGGGGGGATGCTCACAAAATTGACTTGTGGCTTTTATGTAGAACAGATGTTTTTACATCTATATTCGCTGCTTTGTTACTGGGGAAGAGCTTGAGAAAAAGGAAAACGTATCCATGTAAGAACAACAAGGGAAGCTCAATATGTGGCTGAAACAGGGAAAATACAACAACCTGTAGAAGAGCATGCATTACAGAGTTTGTTTATTTATTCAGTTATTCAAACAGTATAAACTCCAAGCATTGGGCTGGGGGATCAAGAACATTACAATGAATAAGGCAAAGAACCCCTAGTGCAAGCCCTCGCCCTGGCCAGGTCTTCCCTTGGTTGGGTGTTGCCACTCAGAGAAAGAGTGGGCTGAGAAGGCTGTGCCCCCTCCTAGCCTGCCTCCTACTCCTCCATGGCCCCACTGACAATAACACCACCTTCCCTGTCCTTTAAGATTCTCTGAGTGTCTCCATCTACTACCTCTTCTTCTTCTCTTGACTTCTCCCATCCTTCTATTATCTCTCCTTCCCCAACTACCAGGATAATTCTCAAACCATAATAATGCCAAACAGTTCATTTCCCAGGCTGAGTTTTTCAAATAACCATATTGGGTAAGGCAGGAATGGTATGCAGGGCTGGAAGAAGCAGGGAGAAAAAGTGTACAGGGCAGTGGGGCAGGGGGAGCAAGAACCTTCCAGTTCCTGTCCTCTTAAGAGGGTAGTGAAGTGAAGTTGTTAAATACTGGTGTCTGAAAATCCAGATTGGCTGGGTTTGAGCCACTTGCCACCTGAACCCCCTCAGATACATCCTTTAACCGTTCTGTACCTGTTTCCACATCTATAACATTGGAAGAATAGTTATTTTATAAGGTTGCATTTATAACATGGATAAAGCACTCAGAGCAGTATATTGCACATAATAAATATTTTATGTGTTAGATGAAAGCATGATTTGGGGAACCCACTGCCACTGTGAGTTGGTAGGCCTGCTGAGTTCTCAAGGTAGGCCTGCCGAGTTCTCTCAGTTCTCTGCAGCTCTCTGTATTTCTGCTGGCCCCTGGGTAGCTCTTAGACAAAACTCAACAAACTCAATGTCTCAAGACTAACAACACTTCCTAAGACTAACAGTTTAAATTCACCTTACGAGGAAAAAGGAAGTTTGCATTAAAGGAAAAAATCTGCAAAAGTTTTCATGGCCCCACTGTAGGAAACCTCTGAGGTTATTGTGCAGAGTGTTTTCTTTCCTCTTTTCTCAACTTCCTGTTTCTAGACTGAGCCCAGCGGCCCAGCTCTGCCTTAAAAAAAAAAAGCCCATTTCAATGCCTTTCCAACAAGAGACCTCTCTTGGCAGCCCTTCTGTAATGTGCAAGTTGCTCATTTAAAAATAGAATCCTTTTTTACTTCAGTCTTTCTACATTTAGTATACAGTGTACTAGTGGAAAGATAGAGTCATCAGAGTCCTTCCTCACATTTTCTTCTCTACTCTCTGCCCCTCCTCTTTTCTTCTGGGTCCTTTTGCTTCCTTGTTTATCTTCTTTGCTCTTTGTTTCTTTGAATCCCACCCTGTGGCTCAGAATGGAGCCGATATTGTTCTGAACCAGATAGGCGCAAGTCTAGGAAATAGTTTTGTTTTGTTTTTTTCAACTTGGTGCTTGGCTGAAAAAGAAGAGAGAAGTTCTTTGGTAACAAACCAGAGCTGGCAAGAGAACCAAGTTGACTCTAGTGAAGAGACATTCCCCGAACTGGTTAGTTCATTTCTGGAACAATCACTCTCCAGCTTCCCAAGAGTGGCCAGATTTCATTTTTTCAGACTTGGAATAAATTGCATGTTGCATGGAATAAAATGCATGAAGATCATGCCTTCCCCTGGTCTTCAATCCAGTGTCTTTTATCTCTGGATTTCAGGCTGTAGCTGACATCAACTATCTTTATTATTTAAATAAAGTGCCTGTCTAATCTTGGATCTACGTATGATTTATTTTGTTGATTGTTATTTCCTGAGTCATGAAGGGAGGGGTTCCAGTGTTCAGGAAGCCCAAGAATGGATAAGATTTGCTTGACCCCTTAGCAACCTCTGTCTAAAAATGAATCTTTTCAGAGTTATGTCCAAGGACCAGGACCAGGGTGGGAATTTGCTCTTAACTTATAGATACCCTATTTATCTCTGTTGTTGTTAGAATATAAACAGTATTTCAAGGGAAGAAAAATATTTTAAATTTTTAGCCACAGTTCATTTTGTGTGGGTAGATATGAATAGCACCTTTACAGAAACAGAAAATCAAGTTGTCATTCAAGTTCTTTACTTTCTAAATTAGTCTCTGAATCTAATTGATTCGTTTGTTTTGTTAGTTTTGAAAACTAAACTGACTTTTAACCAATTCAGACAGCAATGTTGTGACTTGGCCTCTTCATCTGGTAGAGAAAGAAAAATAATTTCTCTTCTACTCTTCTGAGTTCTTGGCTGAGACCCTCTAATAAAAAAACATTCATAAGAGAAAAGCAAACAAGAGTTGATTAACATGTATACCTCATCTAATCATGGGAGATATCCAGGGAAAAATGAGTAACTCCCAAGGCGCTTTAGAATTCAGCATTAAATATAATTTAATTAATTAATTTATTTATTTATTTATTTTACAGCAGAAAAGAAAAACTTTATTCAAAAGGAAAGTACACTTGGATAGGCCTTCGCAAGGGAAGTATGGCTCAAAAGGCCTAAATATAATTTTTAATAGGGAAAGGGGATGTAAATCACTTAGAGGAGAGTAAATGATTTTTAGGAACGATGAATAGGCTCTTTGAAGAACAGATGAGAGGTATGATAGTTAATGACAACATTTGTCTGGGTCTGGCATCCACTTCTAATCTCCCTGCTTGTGATGAGAGTCAATCTTCCCTGTTTGATGAGATGAAGGGCAGGGGATTTATGACAATAGAGTTCTTTTTGGAGGATCTGTCATCAGGCAGATAAGGAAAATTCAAAGAAAGTCTCTCTCTGCATTTTCTATTTTTCAGGTGCCTTTAGCCCAAAATAATCAATATATCAAAACAGCATACTTGTGGGTGGCATATTCTGCTACTCTTCAACCTTTACAGAGTCAATGACCCAGGGTTTATTAGGTTGCTCATTTAAAACAATCCAAGGAAGTTATTAGATTCTTTTCATGATTACTCCAGGCTTAATTAGACCAAGGGAAAATAATTTGTTGGTTCTGTAAGTGTGAAGGAGAAACTCTGAAGTTAGAAGAACAATTCCTATCTTTCTATGAACAGCTTTTGTATCAGTCTCTTTAGATTTTGGTAAAATAAGTGATCATAAGAGAATGTTCACCTGCTCAACATTATATCTACTCTCAGTTTTCTCCTCCCTCAGTGATTGCTCCTTCCAGACCTCTTCATGTTGGAGTGCCCTAGGGCTCCTTCCTTCATCCAGGCTACTATCTGCATTCATTCCTGTTATCTCTTTTCGATTTTGACTTTATGTTCCATTCAGGAATGCAAGAGTGTTCAGGAGTGAAGAAACAGGATGTCTCTGTGGTAGTTCAGAACATGTCACCCCAAGGTGTGTCTCTGAGCTAAAGGCACTTTAGCTGTGGGCTCAAGAGAAACTTCTCGTCCCTTAACTATCTAGAATTTGAATTAGGGGCCTTGCCCAGAATAAGAGACTATCAGAAATAAACTTTTTTAACGTATCTACAGGGCAGGACAAACTTCTGTTTACTAAGCACCTGCTCTTCTTATCTTCCTTGCCTCATCCCTAGCTCTTGATGTCTTATATACCCATGTTCTCCCTCTGTCTCTGAACCTCTTGTATATGTAGAGTCTCTCACTCTCTTATGTATGTGGCATACCCACACATACATATGTTTTAAATTTGATTATTTTTTTCTTGCTAATCTGTCTCGTGTGTATTTAATTATTAGACCAGCCAAAAGTACCTTGGGTGTAGAGGAAAGTTTGTTCCTTCCCCACATCCCCAGCTCTCAAATAGTATCCTTAAACAAACAAAAGAAAAGCATTTATAAATACAGAAATATAGAGAAAATATGAAAAAATGTTACCAATTTTTGAATGGAGGTAAAATGTACATGTAATAAATATATGTACAATTCCATGTTTGTAAATATACATATTAAAAGAATGGAAATAAGTTTTAAAAATATCATCTATATATTGACAACTATCAAATTATGTCTCCCCCGCCCCAGATCTCTCTACTGAATCCAGACTCACATCCATCTGCTCACTGACTTCCTCATTTGGATGTCAAAGTAGTATACCCTAGACCAAAGTACTGATCTGTCCTTCCCGCAGACCTGCTTCATCAGCAGCTTCCCCACCACAGTTGATGACAAGTTCATTTTTTTGTACTTGTTTAAGCAGGGGGAAAAAAAAAACCCTTGGAAGCACTTTTACTCTTCTTTTTCTCTCCCTCCCTCTTCTCATTCACTCCTTCAGGAAATCCTGTTAATTCTGTCTGCAATGCACAGAATGTCATCACTTTTCACTGCTGCCACTCTACACCCCGGTCTAAACCATTTCCAGGTTTATCTGAGATTATTGCAGTAGTCTCCTAATTGGTCTCCTGTTTCAGCTTGTTCCCCTCAGTGTATTCTCAACAGAGAAGCCAATGAGACCCTTTTAAAATGAAGCCAAGTTGTATTTCTTCTCTGCTCAAAAGTAGTCTCATCCTGAGCAAATAGAGTGGAAGCTGAAATTCTTCAATAGCCCCAGGCCCTACACGGTCTCTTTTCACTTCCTTCCTGCCTCACTATGTTCCAGGCACTCTGGCCTCCTTGCTGTTTCTGGAATAAGCCAAGATGCTCATGCCTTATTGGAATTCTCTGCTGTCTATTACTCTTTCCTGGAAGGCTCCTCTCCCAAACATTTACACCTTTTTCAAGTCTGCTCAAACTTACTTCTCAACATCTGCCTTGATGATTGTATCTTGCTCCTCCATCATGCTAGAGCCATTTAATTTTATTCTTATTTCCCTGTAGCCCACACCACCTTTTAACACACTACCTAATTTTCTTACATGTTCTATTTATCATTTGTCTCTCCTACCTGAAAGTCAGCTTGATGAGGATAGGGATGTTTTCCTTGCCTGTGTCTAGAACAGTACATGACCCAATGTAGGACCTGACATGCAGTAAATATGTGTGGACTGAATGGATTGAATGAATAGTCATACTATGTACTTCTTGAGCAAAGAACCTGTAACTTTTAATTGACCATAAATTAAACTTAAGTCTAAACTCTTTTCAGTTCAGAATCCAGAGCTACATTTTTTTTTATTCCAGTTTGTTCTTTATTTTCTACATAAGGTGATACTATGCTGTTTGTAAATGATCACTTCTATGAAAGATTTTATTGTTCTTTTTATTCTGCATGTTGTAATTCTTAGAACTCTATTAATTCAGCTGTTTCATTGATTTCATTTAGTACTTCCTTAAAATGAAATGATATTACTCAATATGTGAGAATTAGTGTGGGTTAAAGTCAGAATAAGAATTGGCAGAATTTGAACTGGCAGAATTTAGATAAGTGTCCCATGGGATATGAAGATGGTCCATTGATATTCACTCAAAGACTCACCCCCACATTTTCTACATTCGATGGCATGCCTGGTTTTTCCTAAATGTTATTAGTCTTTTGGAAAAGAATGAAAAAAAATATAAAACAATAGGTGTTGCCAAACCTTTCTTGGCTGATTCCTTAAATAGCAGAAGCAGGGTTATCATTATCATCCTAGGAAGAGCAATTTATGTAATGCAACATCATTCTTTTCTATAGTAATTTTACTAAAAATAGACTTTTTAGAAGGTGGCCCCATTTTTTTCTAGCTTGACCATATTCATAGACATGTCAAATACCTTTCTTAGTTTATTAAATCTTATAGTTTTAAATGGATGAAAACCCAATGGTTACTGAGAAGAGTAAGTTCATCTTATCCTTTCTGCTCCATCTCTTTACTTTCTATTAAGACATAAAAATTGGTGAACTCAGAGTGAAAAAAAAAACACGAATATAAGGCACTAAATGGAAATGAATTACACAGAAGTTGAATAGAGGTTTTAAAAAAGGTCTGATCCTTGAAAGAGAGAACAATAAGGTTAATGTGGCAAAATTTTAACATTTGGTGAGTCTGGGCGAAGGATACCCAAGAGTTCTTTGCACAATTCTTGCAGCTTTTCTCTAGGTTTGAAATTATTTTTAAAAAAAAGTTAAGGAAAGGTCTGACCCTTTTGGGCTAAGTATTGGTAAATAATTCATCAACGTGTGCTAAGTATTTAATAGTTGTTAGAGATACATAAAGATGAATAATATATGGATCTTATTCACAGTCTGGAAGAGGGGAGAGGCATGCAAATAAATTTGATGGGATAATAAATTGGGGCTGGTCTTAGGATGCAGATTTGGAATCAGTAGTTCTGACACAGGACTAAAAGTCTGCATTTCTAACAAGCTCAAAGTGATGCTGATGGTACTGGTGCAGGGACCACACTTTAAAGAGCAAAGTAGAGGACATGTCAGCCATGGTGTTTGCCGTGGTGTCTGCTGAAATCGACTGTCCTCTTCCATAGTCCTCCATCCAGGACTTTTGTGAAGCATGGGAAAAGGAGGGTATTGATTGGACCCATGCTGTGCCTCTTACCAAAGAACTCATCTACAGGCTGGGCTTCAAAATACAAGATGGTAGAGCTTTAGGGGGCCATGGTCATTAGCTGGGCCACCCAGACTAGAAACTTACACTAAAGCACAGGCCAGGCCCCCGAGGCAGTGCCCGTAGCTCCCAAGGATCCACACAGGCTCTAGAGTATCATTCCATGTGTATATAAAACACCCTTCTTCTTTCCTTCACATAGTTTGGATATATTCCCTTACTCACTCATTCACTCACCCATTCACCAAATATTGAATATTCAGCATTCATAGGGACAAAGAGACAACAATAACTAAAAAGGGGAGAATTGAAAGATTCAAATTCACAAAAGAGAATGAAGATAAGTTATGCCCAAAAGAAAAAAGATGACTGAGTATATATATATATATAATTATCCTTTACATATTCATAATGGTAACCACAAAGAGGACCAGAGAAAAAAAAACACAAAAGCCAACCAAAAAAAACAAACCAAACCAAACCAAAACAAAACAAAAAACAGAAAGCAATGAAGCACAGCATTTGAGAACACAGGTTTTAGGGTCAAATATACTTGGGTTCTAATCCCAGCTCTACTTTTTGGGGTCTCTGTGGCCTTGAGAAAGTTACTTAACCTCTCTGAGCCTCAGTTTCCTCATCTATAAAATGGGAATAGTAATTATATCATCCTCACAAGGTTATTATAGGGCTAAAAAAAATACGTATAAGTCAATATCTACTGGCTTCTATGAATCACTGTATTCATAAAAAGACTCCCACACCCTTCCCCTCACAGCGACCCTGTATTACTATTGGCAGCAACAGTAGTGCCGGTCACGACTCTCCTCTCATTTTCTTTTCCAGATTTGGTTCCTCTTGTCCACTGCTCCTGTCTGTAGCTTCACGGTGAAACTCCTGATTCCCACTCCCCAAGCTGTGGTCTCTGGGTGCTCTTGACATTTCCAGTTCTCAGAACCCAAGAACAGTGTCAAGGCAAACAGAAGTAGAAGAGGCTGCCTCCTCTTCCTTTCCTGTTATGGACAGGTCTCTCAAAACCCCTCTTGAATAGTTCCATCAACTTCTGCCTCTGGTTCCATCTTCATTGGTGAACTCAAAACCAGTCCAAGAAACTAGGTGGATGCTGGAAGTCCTATCTCCTTCCAGTCTCCAATTCCTTAACCTCAGCCTCTCTCCATCACTAGATTTTCTCTCCACATTTTCTGTTATAAAATAAAAGCTCCTTACAGATGAATACCTGGATGGAGCATCAGAGGTGGAAGCAGGTTGTGTACATTGGTAATAACCAGACAATCAATACACTGTTTTATACATAAGTGTTTGGATATTGATTGCACTTCATCCCACAGATGACAACTCCTTTTCCCAAACTAAATTTGATTAGTTTAATCAAGTAGTACAGAGAATAATTTTGTCCATGATGTACTCTACTAGAGACAGACACTCAATTTTTTATTACCGACAGAAGTAATCGATTCTACAGACAAAATGCCAAATATTTATTAATAAGATTTTGTACAATGAAAAGAAATGTGATGTTTCTTCCACCTTGCTTTGTGGATGAGAGAGACAATATTAATGTCTGAACTTTTAATGATCTGAATGATTTTGGAGACTAATAAACTGAATCCAAGTTTTGGACTTTGAGCAAAAAGAGTACAGGACCAGTTTCTTCTTTTGGCCAAATGAGCTCTATGAGTTCATATGTGATTGACTTGCCTCAGCAATTGGATTTCAGGAATAGCAGGTTTGGCCACAGTGCAGTCCAGCAGGACATGCGGAAACACATTCGGCCAAATTCCAAGGAATGATGGGTCTGTCCATGGATATCATAGAGATGTCACACCCTTTACCTCAGAGAAGAGGGCTTTTTGTGAATGAGATATTATGGTTGCATGGAGTGTTTTTAGAGCATTTTTATGTTCGTAGAGTACTTTTATTTTGCTGAATGTTCTGATTTGATTTTTTTTGTGTGTGTGGCAAAATACACATAACATAAAATTTACCTTTTAAAAAAATTATTTTAAGTTTATAGTTTGGTGGCATCATGTACATTCATATCATTGTGCAAACCATCACCACTATCCATCTCCAGAACTTTTTTATCATCCCAAACAGAACCTCTGTATTCATTAAACAGAAACTTCTAATTTCCTCTTTCTTCAGCCCCTGGTGATCACCATTCTATTTTATGTCTCTGTGAATTTGACTATTCCACGTGTCTAAAGTACCTAAGTTGGAATTGTACAATATTTGTCCTTTTGTGATTGGCTTATTCCACTATGTAAATGGCCTCAAGTTCATCCAGTTGTAGCATGTGCCAGAATTTTTTACTTTTTAAGGTTGAATAATATTTCATTGTCTGTACATACCTCATTTTGTTTATCCATTTTGTCCATGTGTTGATGGGTATTTAGGTTGATCGCACCTTTTGGCTATCGTGAATAATGCTGCTATGAATTTGGTGTCTGGCCAGCTGAAAAATGCATTTGTTACTCATGGAGCACTTTTCAGGTACCTCAAAGTAGTTTGAAAATAACTTTTTCATGAGAAAATTAAAAAGAACTCAAATAAATTCCCCCAAATAATGTAGAGTTAAGAAAGAAATGAAAAGATTTGTTAGAAATCTAAAATAAATATAAGAAATCATTGGAAATGTTAGAAAAATATCAAGAAATGACATTTTATGTATCAAAATGGGTAGAAGAATGCAAACCTATGGTTAGGTCTATGAACCATACAGTTCAAAGATAGGTATCTGCTCTTGGCTGCCAGTCTGATTTACTAATCCCATTTGCATTCAAAATTCAGTCAGGGGATGATCATGGGGGAAAATTTTGAGCAAATTACAGAATTCTTTTAATGAAAGAATCCTGTATTTTCTTCTCTCTATAAATTCCAGTTCTCAACTACAACATTTGACCTCCAGGTATAAACTGAATTGAATCTGAAAATATATTTAGAACAAACACAATAAACCTGTGTTTCTCAAATGGAGAACTGTCTGAGACATTTGGCAATATCTGAAGACAGTTTTAGTTGTCACCACTTGGAGAGTGCTATTGACATATATAGTAGGTAGAGGCCAGGATGCTGCCACATGTCCTACAATGCACAGGACAGTTCCCACAAGAATGCATTATGTGGCCCCAAATGTCAAATGTCAATAGTGATAGTGTCGCTGTTGAGAAACTTGGCACTAAATAAATAAAGTATATTAAACAGTTATAATCAACCTGAACAGAATCGATATTTAAAAACAGTTGATTAGAGTGAGGCTATATTTCCAGTTCTTATAAAGAATGCTAATTATGGGGCTCCAATATTTCCTTCTCTCTCTCTCTCTTTCTCTCTTCCTTTATCCTTCCTTTCTCCCTCCATCCTTTTCTTCCTTTCTTCCTGCCTTTCTTCCTTTCTTTTTATAGTGACACAATAGAAACTTATCTACTATCTTCTTTACTCATTTTGGAGTTTCAGCATTATTTTAAAGTGGTAAGAAATACGATGAGGAGGGTTTTTGGACTGGAAGTTAGGCAGCCTGGAACCAGTATGTAGAAAATATTCACTGTGATCACAGGCATAGTTTTCCTAACCATCTGTTTCCTTCTCTCACAAAAGGGTAGGACCAATTTTCTTTGTGAGCTATGCTCCAGCTATACTGGAAGTTCTCTGCCAGCATGAATTCTTGGCAAAATATATGTCCAAGACAAATATTTTTACTATTGTCAAAGAAAGTAGATATAATAACTACACTACCCACTCAATGCTTTTCGAAGAATCTTGTAAAGAAACTGAAGACACATTCAAAGAAGAACAACTATATAAATGTAAAGTTCTAAGAAATGAAAAGAGACAAAAAATACCAAGAATGACAACCCAAAGATCAAAATGTGCACGGCCCCACCTGGGGGTTCTGGATGAGGTTATTTTCAATTTGTTTTGCTTTTACGTTAACTCTTTGTTTCTGCTACTATTTAAACTGGGGGAAAACAAAGGCCATTATGACCTTGAATTCTATCTCAGAATAGTTAAAATTATTTTTTGGTGACAGAAGAGCAAATTATGACAGGAAAGAAAAAAATAATTGGGTCATCGTGGCATGGATCATGTGAGCTCTGGGACGAGATTTAATCACCTCATAAATTGCGTATGTTGATTGTGTTATAATAATCCTATGTGCCTCATTAAGCTCAAATGCGTGTCCTTGCGTAAAACTCACTCCTTTTTTTGCCAGCCTGACTAGATGCATTGTCTTTGAAGTTGTCTTGGGAAACAGGTGCACCTGGCTCAGAGGTAGGCAGGTGCGAGATGTCTCAAGAGCAGTGAAATTTTACACTCTTCAATTTTGACAACCCATAGTTTAGATTAGCTACTAGGATTTCTCTTCTCTTATTTTTTCTGATGCATCAATTAATAAAAAATTGCCAGATAGGAAAAGTAGTATAGCTCCTGAGACTCTAGTCTGTCTCACTCTATATTTGAGGCTCAAGATGGAGTTTTATGAAATGTAAGGCTGTCCTAATTTCTTCTATTGAAACCATTTAAAATATATTGATTTAGAATGAGCTAACTTCATTTGATGTAGCAATGAAAAATAAACCAGAAACTAAAAAGATAAAAAAATAATAATATAGAATGTAATAAGGAGTTTCTACCTTTCTTTAGTGGTTTATTTCTAAGAGACCTGTTTATCATGAAATTGGACAATATGAGGTTTGCCTTCCTGAGACAGCAGTGTTACTCAAGATTATATCCATTGACTAGTGCCAGTCAGCAAATTATTACTTGTTCATGACAGCATAAGCACAGAAGTTGAGAGTAAGCATTTAGGAAGTTTCAAGACAATATAAGCATGTGATTATTTTTATAATACTGTACTTTATTTTCATTTTATTTGGCAAAAGTGTCAGTTCATGTTAGATTGGAATAAAATCTTGTCCTTCACTGAGATAGTTTGAGAAGTGCTATTGTATGAAATTCTTTCAGCAACACTATACTATCTTCTCCAAGGATGACTGTCCTCAAAAATGTTCTTAGGCAACAGAATAATACTGTTCTGTCCTTATTAGCTGTTCCACTTCAAAGTGTGAAGACACAACAACCGGTGTTTTCACCTGCAAATGACAGCTCCCTGACAGAGAACCAGTTCTCATTCCTTCTGCCCCCTAGTCTCTTTAATTCTTTTTAAAATAGGACTCATTTTCTCCCAGATGTTATGCAACATCAAAAGTGTGGCCTTTGCAAGGTATCTGTGATACCCTGCCTGGGCCCCTATGGTTAGACAGGTGCTGAGGAATATCTCTTCTCTCTGATGCCTCCACATTCCTCCCTCCCATTTCAGAATGACTTGATGTGTTATCATTCTTGCATCAGAGATAAGTTAGGTTAGCTGAGATGTGCGGTAACCTGTAATAGTATGTAAGGTGACCTTCCTTCTTAGTGAGCCCTAGATTGTGAAGGAAGCAGTGCTGACTGAGGCACCCTTTTGGCCTCTGTGTTTATTCTCCAGGCCCGAGTGCCCTTCCCCACCCTGACAAGCACACACAGGAGCTTCTCAAGGCTCCAGGGCTGCTCTGGCAGGCCGCATGTCATCTAATTAAACCTGAAAGGTTTAGAGTTCCTCTTCTATACCTGTATCTACTTTTTGGAGGAGCATGTGTGTTGGGGGATGGGAGAACTGGATAAACAATTTTTATTTTTTTAGGCAAGGCAACCCTTGGTCGACCTCACAGATTGTAAGTATCTTGTTAGCTTACAATCCCTTATTTTACACCTATAGCACTTGCTCTTCCTAGGTGGTCTCCCACCCAAGGACTAACCTGCTTAGCTTCTGAGATCAGACAGAATTGGGCTTGTTCAGGGTGGCATGGCCATAGACTAACAAATTTTTACTTAAAAACTTTCAAACCCAGAATTAACAACTGTTAATACTATCTTCTTTTTTCCAGAAATATTTTGTTTGTATTTAAAAAACTAACATATTAAATCCTCTCCAGTCTCAATCTTTTTCCCTCTTCTCCCAAATGCATTTACAATCTTAAAGTTGGCAGGTATACTTCCTTACTCTGTTTTTATACTTTACTGTTTAATTGATTTTAATAAACACATACAACACTTTGTCAGTTATCTATCATCACATTTCAACAACCCTAAAACTATTGGCTCAAGGTAACAACAGTAATTGTATTATTTTTACTGTTCTGTGGTTGACAGGACTCAGCCAGGTGGTTCTTTCATAAGGTTGCAGTCAGATGGCTGCTGGGGCTGGAGTCATCTCTAAGGCTACCTCACTCACATGGCATTTTTTCCACAAGAGTCATAGGCCAACCCAAATTAAAGAAGAGGCAACGTAGACACCCTCATTTCCACCCCCGACCCCGACTTCTTAATGGGAGGAATGTTAAGTGTTATATTGTAGAAAGATCATGTAAATGGGAAATCTTGCTATGGCCATTTTGGAAAACACAACCTGCCATAAGCACTTTCTTATGTGCCAGGTACTATTATGTGTTTTACAAATAGTCATATCTATAATCAAGATGTGGTACTATTTTTGTATGTTTTTAATCTTTTTATAAATGATAGCATGTGGTATCACTTTATAATATTTTTCACTCACCTTTAAAGTTCTGAGCTTTATCTAACAGATACATGAGAGCTAATTTATTTATTTTAATTGCATGGTATTGCACAATTTGTTCATGCTCCATGTGCATATATATTTATTTTTTTAAATGAAATCATATAGTACATATTAGTTCATGACGTTCTTTAAAAAACTACAATAAATGGTCAGCACTTGCCTTTGCTAACAAATACTCTCCCAACACAAAATTTTAGTGGCTATATTTATCCACTCATCATATGAATAAAACATAATCTTTAAACCCTTAGAGTTGAAACTTTAGGTTATTTGTAATTCTTTTCACTACTGTACTAAGTGTCATTACTCCCTAGGTTAGAGACTCTTCTCTTTCAGACTGCTTACCACAATTCTAATAAACAATTTATTGTGTAATTAGTTGTTTAATGTCTGTCTCTTCCACTAGACCATACTCTCTACAACAGCAGGGAGCATCACTGTCTTTTTCACTTCTATAATCCTCACAGTCTAAATAATTATTTGTTGAATAAATGAATGAGTGCATCTATGGAGAAATCAACAGATGGTTAGACGGTGATCTCATCATCTTTTTCTGTGGCATCAGTTTTCAGTATATTAGTAATAGAAAAAAAATGTATATTGCAAACTCTCTTTCCTTTTGAAACCGAAGAATAAAATGGTATTCAAGAAAAGTCTCTTGTTATATCTAAACACAAGGGCTAGAACATCAGAATTCATGTAGATATTTTGAAAATGCCAAATGTCAACAAAAGGAGCACACAATCAACTAGTGCTTGGTCTAAGAAATAGCATTTTACTGCCCACAAAGTGTTGGGAGACAATTCTCCATGGGTCCACGTTTTTTTTTATGTCTTCTGAGCTGAGGCACCAACAGTCTTTTGTTCTGCACTATCTTTTCAAGGATAACACAGCCTCAGAAGAATAGAAAGGAGGTTTGTTTGCTATGCAGTGTGATAATGTCTCCCTATAGAGGTTGGGCAAATGTTGGGCAATGGGTTTGCCTGATGCCTGTTATACAAAATGGAGTTTCTTAAGTTTGAGGTTCCTCTCCTGGAATGAAACCCACTATGTGTGTAGGCATCATCAATGCATTGTGACACCTCTAAGAATCGGAATCAGGTAACCGATGCAAGAAAGTGATAGTTCTCTGGCTACTGCTGTTGCTGCGAGTAATAAACTGTCCTTTGTCACTAATGCAGATTTTTCTTTGGTCAGTATCCACAAAACTGTGGCTGACTAACTTGTTAGCTTGCAAGTAGGATAAAAATCTCAAATCCCTTATAGTTGTTGACACAGTTATTGACACATTATTGGTGATAAGGAAGCAAATGTTTTAAGCATTTTACATCTTAATATAATCGACTGTCACTCATAGATAGGTACTTTATAGTGTTTTAGTTATGACTTAGAAAACTGATTGTGTAATCGATTATGTTTTTTCCCATTTAAATGATACAAAATTGGCTCCCACTTTGGTTTTTCACACAAAGTTTCTACTTTTCAGAATAGCTTTTCTGATATTAATTGGAAGATGCCTGTGCATTTATCCATAGTTACCAGTATGTGGTTTGGGAAGCACCTTAATATATTCTGTCAAGTGCTTAGTATTGCCAACAGCCACCTCAAAGGCAAGATTCGTGCATGCTACTCTTTTGCATCTCTCTCTCCTTTCTTATAAGGCTTGGACAAGCTTCTGTCCAAATATTATCATTATTCCAATATGGTAGATTGTATTTTCCAAAGATTGCTGCAGTGATATGTCCCATTCTACCACATTGGTCTGGTGTAATGTGACCTTTGTCATTCTCCCTTCAAGAGGTGCAGTCTGCTTCTCCTCCTTGATTCTGGGAAGGCCCTCTGACTTCTCTGACTAATAGACTATGGTGGAAGTAACACTGGGAAGTTCCAGACATAGTACTTTTCTGGTCTTCTGTTCCTGTCACTTTGAATGCTTGCTCTTGGGCTGTTTCCTCTCATAACTCAGACTTGTGAGAAGCCCAGGTTATGTGGAGAAACCACATATAGGTGCTCTGGGTGACAGCATTCAGTGTCAACTGCCAGCCAGGTAAGTGCCATCTTGGCTGTTTGCCTAGTGGAATCATCAGATAACTGCAGTCCTAGCTGACTTATAACTGGAACTGCATGAGACACTAAGCAAGAATTGCTGAACTAAACCTAGTCAACCCACAAAATGATGAGAGATAGTAATAAATTGCTATTTGGGGTGGCTTGTTACATAACCTTAGAGAACCAGAGCAAAGAGATCCCAGAATAATTTCACTTGACCATGTAGTTCTAAACCCATCCACAACTTCTTAAAAACAGAGAGCAAGTTTTACTCAAGATCTAGCATGGCAGCTTGTATGTAGTAGACATTATTGAAGTAATTTTATGAATTAATCAATAAGTGTATATAAAACAAAATGTCACTCTAGAGATCTTAATCCTGGCATTTAAAAAAAAATGTTGATTTGCTCACTTGTACATCAAACACTTGGAAAAAACTCTTCTTCCTTAATTTAGATTTACCTAGACTCTTGAGCACAGCCAGATCTATAGACCAAAATCAAGATAACCTGTTTTATCACAAGTTTGAGCTCAGGTAGGAGAATATTCTAGAATTGGTTTTGCTATTGTTGGGTAACAATTTAAATCTGATATTATTATGATAACTTTTCATGGAGACTCATTTGTCATTTCTTTTTAAAACCTTGAGAATGTTAGATTATGATCCTCGGTATACATTCTTCAGATTTTAGAGCATAAAAAGTTCTTTTTCTCAAAAAAGAATTACTCTGATGCCTAGCAATGAACATCAATCTCCTCCTCCCACCTCTCCCGTCAATTAGCCTACACTGTGCTTCTTTCTTACCATTCCTTGTGTCTCCAGCCTCGATGAACTTTCAACAAGTATTCAAATTCACCATGTTCTTTCCTGCCACGGGAACTTTGCACATGCTATCTCATCCTCCTGTCCTCACTTCTTCATTTATTCATCTAGCCAAACTCATCATTTGCCTCACTTCAAACACGAGTTTCTCAGAGATGTTTTTTCTGACCTCTGCAGAGTAGGTGAGGTACCCCAGTTATGTGCCCCAATTATATCACAGCATATTTTGAAATTATAATTATGTATTCTTAATTGCATAATTACTTTATTTCTCCTAAGGTACATAAGTTTTTACATATGTATGAAGCAATCTATATAGCTTTCCCTATACATTAACATGACTTCACTATTCTACTGCTACTATTCACATAATTTTACTGTTCCAGAAAACTCTTGACCAGGAAGATAAAAGTTAATTTAATGTTGTAGCATTTTTTGTTTTTCCTGAAAAGTTCTTATTAAATTCACGATGGTATAGGGAAGATGAAACTTTCCACTATTTTCAAGGTTCTTTTAGCCGGTCTAATAATCAAAAAGACATGAAACAGATTAACAAGAGAAAATAATCAAGTTTAATACATGTATATGCAAGGGAACCCCACATACATGAGAGAATCAGAGCCCTCACATACATGAGAAACTCCAGGATAGAAAATTAAGTGAGGTATATATGGCATTCTGAGCTAAGGATAAGGTAAGGTGCCTTTGGGCTCCAGAGGGTCATTGCAGGAACATAAGAGCAGATATTAGTAATAAGAAGTTTGTCATGCCCCATAGATAGGTCATAAAAAGTTATTTCTAGTGATAACTTTAGATCAGAGGCAACTCTAGATTCTTATCAGCCCAGAGATGGCACCAGAGGAATTACATAAGAAACTTTACTGACTAGTTCAATATTCCATTAGCTCCTCAATATGTATACCTTCCAGCAGTTTGTCATTGATGGAAACTCAAAGTCCTTTTCTTTTACCTTGTCACTCCTCAATAAATTCATTATTCTTTTGTTAAAATGTTATATAAGCTGAAGTTCTAACCACTCCTTGAGTTACTCATGTCTGGGTGTACCTGTCAATAAATTTGTTTGTTTTTCTCAAGTTAATCTGTCTTTTATCAGTCTAATTTACAGGGCACTAGACAATGAACCTAAGATAAGTAGAGGGAAAAAACTTGAGCGATCCTGTGAAGAAGGTTATGATGTTACATCCATGGGTGGTGCCATGGCAGCAGCACTCGGACACACCCCTTGAGCCATTATTGAGATTTGTCAATCAATGGTGTGGTTGATACAAGCCCATCCATCACTGTTAAATACATAATAGAATATAAGTGACCAAAGGACTGTGACTTGCTTTTTTATATGGCTTATCTAGAAACTTCACTCAGTCAACAATTACTTGGCACTTAAAACATTTTAGACATTGTGTAAAGTGCTTTGAGATATATGAATAATTTTTAAAAGGCCCTTTAAAAACCTTCTGAATTTATTTCATTATGGAGAAAGATGGCAATGCCTGTGTGTTCAATATAATTGACTATTTATTATATATGTTGATTTTATAAACAAATCGAATATTATTCATAAAAGATCTATAATGGGCTAAACCTTGGACACACAAAGAATTATACAGTCCTCAAGAAGCACACACAGAAGGTTAATTAACAATACTCAGGCCAACAGAGTGGTGAGGGTTCAGTACTGAGGTAGTAGAAGCTCAGAGGAGAAGGGGACCTTCTTACTTGGCAGTCAGGAAATACTTCATGGAGAGAAAAGGGACTTTAAACTGAATCTTTACAATGGGTAAAACAAGCAGGAAGGAAGAAAGGAGGTGTATCTTAGGGCTAGAAGTCTGGGAAGGAGACAAGTGTGGAGGCAGTTGACATTTTGGAGGCCTCCTCTATGACAGTCACTTTCATAAACATCACTTTTATTCAATCACCTCAAAAAATGTGGAGGACAATTATAGAAATGAGGTCTCTGCTCTCAAGGATATGAATATTACACTTAAAATAATTAGAAAACAATAGAAGTTGTTAGGGGAAAAAATACTGGACTGAATATAATGAAACGTGGTTCAGCTCTTGCTTGCTAGTGGATTTCTGGGAGAGATTAGGCTTCAGTAACCAAGTCCAAAAACCTTCCTGATTGAGATCAGGTAGGTAGGTGAGAGCTAGGAAGGGTCAGGCTATGGGAGGTATGCTCAGAAAGAGATCCAAATTGGCTAGGCAAGCCCTATGTCATTCTAAGCCCAGGGTATCTGGAAGGGTCCTGAGACTTATTTAGAAAAGTTTCAATCTTATTTTATTTAGCACACCTGTGGCCCTGCCCTGCTGATTGTTGAACATCAAGTGGCCTGGGCAGCACCCCTGACCTCATAGGAGTATTTTAAATTGGGGACAACTCCATGGGAGGTGGAAGTCAGATGACTAGACATTCAGATAGTTCTTGAAGGCTTGAAGACCTGGAGTTTGATATCTACAGCAGGCATAGAACACCTTAGCCAATCCCTTCCTTTGCCCTTTCTTCCTGCTGAGTATGCCTGGCTAGACGAGAGTTTATAATCTGTTAGCCTTCAACACGTTGTTTCCCTTTCTGATAAGATGGACTGAGCTTTATTTTGGGGTGAGGAAAAAGCAAAAAATTTAAGTAATTCTTGAGCTTACTAATAAGGCAATTCTTTCCTGAGGACCTAATCAGTGAATATATTGGATATATATTTGCTATAAAGTAGTGTGCTAAGTGCTGGTGGGAAGGGATACAGAGTTTGATAAGGTGTGGTGACTGCCCTCAAGGATCCTGTAGTCTAGCTGGAAAAATAAAACATATGTAAAAAATTATAATAGAATGTAGTGCTGTACAGTAGAACTCTCTGCAATGCAATGATGAAAATATTCTATAATGTTCACTGTCTAATACAGTAGCTACTAGCCACATGTAGCTGTTGAGCACTAAAAATGTTGATAGTGCAACTGAGGAACTGAACTACATTTTTAACTTCATTTTAATTAATTTAAATAGCCATATATGGATAATAGCTTTTGAATCAAATAACTTTGTAATGAAGTAGTACATAAGCACTAAAAAAGGGCTAAAGTGAAAAAGAGGACAAAGATCACCCACTTCAGGTGATGTGGACAGGGAAGTCTTCCAGGAAGAGATGTGATTAGAGATGGGGCCTTAGGAATATGTAGGATTCTGATAAGAAAATAAGAAGAAGGTAGTACTAGCTTTCAGGAATTTCCAGAGAACTGTTGGGGGTACCAGAGAGTAAATATTACACAGAATCCTATTTTGGTTTTCATTTCATCTATTATATTAAAAAGGTGGTTGGGTTTGATGAGGCAATTCTCTCTCTTTAGTTTTCTCTGACACTTACCAGAGGCCTGAGCAAATAATCTTAAAGGCAATGGTAAGAGCACTAGAATTAGAGTTGGGAGACATGGTTTCTAGTCCCATTGTGTCATGAACTTACTCACAGGGCTTAGTTACCTTGTTCAAAAAGAACCAAGGATTCTTTAGTAAACGCTCTCCAAGGTTCTGTCCTATACCAGTGTCTTTTGATTCCCATCACATTTTAGTGAAACAGGATGCTGTACCCTAATGACACACAGTTTAAAGTCTTGCTCAGGATAGAGAAGGGGACTCGCTGTGGTGGGGTGGGGTGGGAGATATAGGGATGCAAGAGTCTACATCCTCTCTATCTTCCTGTCTGGGAGGGAGAAAGCAAAAGTGAAGGAGTGGTAAGCTCACCTCTAAATTCTCTCACCCCCTCAGGCAATAGGGCATCTTTTACAGGTACAGGAAGGTAGAGAAGGAACAAAAAAACACCTTAAACTGAAGTGGAGATGAGTCTAATGTGTGTTGAGGGTATATGTTTAGGGTAAGTTTGGGCATGAGAAGGTGTTTCTGGAGGAAGGGGATAGTGGTGATGGAAGTTCGAGCCCTGGAAACATTTTCCAACTTTACAATTTCCCTTAAGATTTTTCACCACTACCACCTACTATCTATAGATCAAATGTGGTACTTTAGAGACATTGAAATAAAGGGATGTTTCTCACACAGTCATTGGACATCTTAAATCTAGAGTTCTGTCTAACAGAACAGTTGACAAAACTCTTTTCTTGACCAAATTCTAGCCAGGCTTCTTGAGCACTCTTTTCAATTAGGTCTCAAACTTGGCCTATAAAAACTACAGACTCTTAGCACAAATGATTCTGTCTACTCACCCACCCATACACTTGAGATATGAAGAAATACCAGGAGTTTCAAAGCGCTCAAGGACACATTTTTAGAGAACGCCAGGCCCCTTAAAATGCAAGCTGAAGAAAGTTCAGTAGTACCTGGAGAATTTACTGTTTGTTCCAGTCAAAATGTGATGATAGGTAGATCTGCCCCCAGAACTCCCTTAGAGCAGTAACTTTTGAAAGCTTGGAATTATAAATCTTTTCCTGCTTCCTGTCTCTTTGAAATGCGATTTATTCATTTCCAGCCCACTGCCTCCTGTCATAAAGATGCAAAAAGTTTGTCTTCCAGGTAAATGCTAGTTAACAAACCCAGATGGCCTAGTCATCTGTACCAACCCACTTAATATTCTTCAGTGTCTTTTCCTTAGCACATCCCAGCTTTTAAAAAGTCTATCTTTTGTTTTAGTGGCATTAAATTCAGTTCACACTGAGCCCTTTTCCCTATTACAATAGTTATTACTAATGAAGTCTTCTTACTGCTATAACTAGTATCTAGCTTTATCCTTGACAGTCTTCCTTTTTGTGTGTTGCTGATTCTGGTACAGTCACATACTGCATAACAACATTTTAGTCAATGATGGACCACATATATGATGGTGGTCCCATAAGATTATAATGTAGCTGAAAAATTCCTATCATGTAGTGATGTAGCCATCATAAAGTCATAGTGCACTCATGTTTTGTGGTGATGCTGGTGTAAACAAACCTAATGCGTTGCCAGTTGTACAAACTTATAGTATATGCAATTGTACATGGTATATGAAACTTGGTGAGAAATGACTGTTGCTGGTTTATGTATTTACTATACTATAGTTTTGTTATTTTAGAGTGTACTCTTTCTACTTGTAAATAAAAGTTTATTATAAAGCAGTATGCTGTGTTACGCTGATAGAGGCCTCATACATCTCGTGTTTGCTGTAGCTCTTGATTGCATCATTTCCTCTTTTGCTTAAATCTCATGTTGTTCTGTACAGTAATATTTGCACAGGCTTGTAGCCTAGGAGTAATAGGCTGTACCATCCAGGTTTGTGTAAGTATGCACTATGATGTTCACATGAGGACGATATCACCTGAAGACACATTTCTCAGAACATATTCTGTTGTTAAATGGCGCATGACTATAGTACTTCACACCAGGGCAGCTTTAACTCTGACCCTGCACAGGGCTGCCAATCTTCCTTCTTTACCCAACTCTAAACCTCTCCTTCCCTGTTCTCTGACTTGGTTGAGACCTTGGTTCCCATGTTGGCAGGTAAACTAGATGTCTCTGTGTCACTTTTAGCTCAATTCTCTCCACACCTTCAGATTCAATCTCCTCTCTGGAATTTCCTCTCCTTTCCATTCTTGATGCAATTAACCTAGGTCAGGATACATCATCTCTTGCCTAAAAGGAATCTGATGTCCTTTTAACTAATCTCCTTACCACCAGTCTCTACAGAACCCTAAAGTTCTCTTTTAAAACCTCAATTTCTCTCTTAGAAAATTTTTCTTGACTCTCTATTGACTACTGAATAAAGTTGAAACTTCTTAGCAGGAATTTGGGGCTCCCCATGATCTCACCTTAATCTCAGTGTCTCCCACCACATCTTCCATGGAACTATTCATTAAATATACATATCTTTGCACTTCTAGGGTTGTGCTCACATTCTTTTGTTATTCTAGGATAAATGGCTGCCTCTCCCCCATTTCTGTCAAAATTTAAATGTTTTTCAAGACTCAATTAAAATATTTCCTTCATGAAAGCATTCCAATAGTTTGAGTTGGAATGGTTTCCCTCCCCTGTAATTCCACCTCATATCATTTTCTAAATGTCAGGTTCCTAATTGAGATATAATATATATACAGTTAAATTGATACTTTTAGGTGCATAGTTCTGAGTTTTGACAAGCAAACACACTTGAGTAATTAACAATCACCACAGTGAAGATATACATCTGACTCTTGAACAGCGCAGAGGTTAGGGGAGTCGAACTTCTGTCAAGTTGAAAATTTGTGTATAACTACTGTATTTCTGTCAAACAAGAAAGTTCTCTTCTGTCTCTTTGTAGGAATTTTCTCCTCCCACTCCTAGTTCCTGGAAATCACTGATCTCTGTTTCTACATACCTCATAGCATTTTAACTTATTTTTGCATATTTCCCTATGGGCCTTGTTTGTGTATAGTCTTTGTCTCACTGGGTTGTTATCTCTTTGAAGACAGAGAGATGTAATTATTCATCTTTGTACCCCTCATGGTCCCAAGCACAAGTTTCATACACATTTATTACATGCCAGGTCATAAATATTTGATAAAAGAAAAAAGAAAGGAGGAAAGAAGAAAAAAAAAAGTAGAAAAGAATGATCCAAAGAACAAATAGACAAAAAGCCCTGGGAGAGTCCAACAATAGGGCGACCAACAGGGCTCATGCTAGTTTATTGAATTATTCTGAGTTATTAATCCTAGTTATAAAAGTAGCTATTCTTAAACACCTACACATAGAATGCATTGTTTGAATCAGCAAAATTGAGACTTTAAGTTTGGAGAGGAAGACTTTATGTAAATAACATATAAGTTGTAGTAGGATGTAGAAAACAACCAGCCACTATGCCCAAACCAAGCCATCTCTGATCTCCTTGAATATTAAACACTATAACTAGGGTATGAGGTGTCCCGCCCTTGCTACAGAGGGAAGTTGAAAGAGAGAGGTAATTAACATTCACCAAGTGCCCCTACAGTCATTGTACTATATACTTTACAATCTTTTAATTTTTATAACTACTCTCTTAGGAGGTATTTCTTTGTTGGGGGGAAAAGGCAATTCAAGGAAATTTAGGGGTATATTTCTTGAGTGGAAGGGGAGGGGCAGGTTAAAATTGTATTTTTGGCTCAGTTTGTGTTCTTCAGAGAGTTTCCGTTTTTTTCTGTGAGATTACAATAAGAAAGGACAAGAGTCTAGAGTAATAAACACTTTTTGATGTCTATCATTGACCCATTCAGGGTACTTCTGATGTGGTGACCATATGCATCTCAGAAGCCAAAAATGATATGAAGGAACTCTAAAGCACTGTTTCATAAGGTTGACAACTAATGTGCATGATGAAATTTAGGAGTTAAGGAATATAGTAGTAAATGGGTAGAAATAAGAACTGCCTTCTTTCCATTATTTGGTGTCATGGGAATTTAAAGTGATTTTGCAATCACTCTTGGGAGTTAATTTTCTTGGTTCTTAGACCAAGTTAGAATATAAACTTTGAACAATGTATTATACTGTGCACTTTGTAATTAAATAACCGAAGATAATGTGTTAAATTTCAGTGGAGATTTAAATTCCTGAACTGATTAAAAAGAGCTGTTAAGACCTTAGGTTTTTAAATAAGTGTTAATATTACTCCCAGAGTTTTTAGGCATTATTATATTATGATGAATTGCAGGTTTTTAACGCTTATTACTTTCCAATCTTGCAGAACAGCTCAGCGTTAAACAACTAAAAATAAGTAATTCGACTTTAAGGCTGATGATACCAGGGAACACCTTGAATTTTTGGTTGACTCTGGGCTGTGTACCATTCACGGAATGTGGAGGCATTGAAAGTTGTGGGGTCGTGATGGAAGCGCTGTTCCAGGAAGATAAATCTGGCTGTGTGCAAACAGTCTGGAAGAGAGAAGAGATAGAGGCAGTCCACTCGGAGGCTACTGCAATATCCAGGCTGCGAAGATCAGAGTAGGGCTGAAAGGGAATGGTGAAAAATCAAAAGTGAAAATGGTAGTGCCTGAGGCCAACACTGGAATGTAACTGGACCCAGTGGGCTTAGGTGAGTGAGGGGGAAAAGCTGAAAGAACGGCTTTGTGTTTTCCAGAGACCTGGTTTGCAGCAGAGGATCCTTGAATCTCCAGTCCTTAGAGAAGACGTGCTAGGAATAGCCAAAGAACTCAAGCCTCAAGCTGGTCAGGCCAGCAGAAGGCGCACGGGAAGCAGGACCAGCCAAGAGTGTCCTCCAGCCCCCTACTCTCCTCGCCTCCGCACTCAAGCAGTCTTTCGGGTTCCGACCCCTCGCTCCTCACTCCTCCCAATGCCTGAAGCAACCCCACCCCCAACATCCGTCGGCAGCCAGCACCGCCTCCGCCCCTCCCCACCCCCTCCTCCGTGGGGCGCTCACTCGCCCGGCTGCCACGTCTCACTGATGACATCACCAGGGCCGCTCCGCCTTAGCCAATCCGCTAGGGGAAGTTTGAGCAAAGTCCTAGCCAGCAAGTCAGCGGGGAGGAGAGCAGGGAAGGGCGGAGGGGGTCAGTGAGAGAGTGGGGAATGGGGCGGGCGACAACCCCTCAAATACGCATGCACCAGAGGCGCGGGGCTTGGCGGGAAGCTGAGTTCCAGCCCCTGCGCCGCACCGTCAGTCTCCAGCGCCCAAATACACTCTAGCAACTCTTTTTCCCGGCATGCCACGCGGCGCGGCCGCCCTCCGGCAGTGTAAAGGCCCTTCGGTCTAAGGCTTTCCTATTTCCTGGTTCGCCGGCGGCCATTTTGGGTGGAAGCGATATCTGAGTGGCGGCGGCTGCTGATTGTGTTCTAAGGGGACGAAGTAGGGGAAGACGTTTGCTCTTCTGGAACAGCTTATCTCATTCTTTTCCTTCGATTACCCGTGGCGCGGAGAATCAGGGCGGCGGCTGCAGCAGCAAGGGCGGCGGTGGCGGCGGCGGCAGCTGCAGTGACATGTCCAGCATGAATCCCGAATAGTGAGTGCAGGAGAGCACTGGTCGGCTGGGTCCGTGGGCCAGCTTGGGAAAGCTTAAAGGGGGCAAGGAGGGTTAGGGCGGAGGTAGGGGCCTTGGCCGGGTGAGGTGAAGGTGATGGGGCAGGAGAGGCTGGTGTCCGGGAGTCAGGCCCTATTGTCTGACGGAGGAGAGGCGGCCTCAGGGAGGGGTCGGGCCACAGGGTTGAGCTGGCCGGGCCTGGACAGGGTCCGGAGTGGGGGCCTGAGTGCCGGGCGGGTGCGGAGGAACAGTCTGCTGAGAGGGGTGGGGCGTTTGGGAGTCGATGGTGGGGCGGTGAAAGGGGTAGCTTTTCTTGGAGGCAGTGACTTTTGAAGAAGGATTTGTTTTTAAGGGGGAGAGGATAGGGTGGGAGAGCTCTCCTAGGGCATTGTCAGACCCTGCGCCCGCACTCTGCGGAGCTGTCAGAATCGTCTGGTGGAAACCAGCTCTACCTGTAAATCTTGAGCTCGTTGGCTATCTCTTCTTCCACCCTCCTCGCCAGGTTGCAGGTAATATGGATGCTTTTCGGGATTGAGGGGCATGAGTAGATGGTGAGAAGCGATTTAAAATGTTTAGTTATCTTTTTTAGTTATTTTATGGAGTTCTTTTAGAACTTGCCAGGCCCGTTGCCTTCTTAAAAACCTAGGCATTGTAAGAATTTCTTTTTAGAGGACACTGAAGTCATTTGTCTTGTGTAGGTCAAAAAAAAATGACTAAAACGTAGGAACATCTTTCTGATATTACCATATTAAAGGAAAGCTTTGCAGTCAAGTTGAAAAAAAAAAAAAACCGAATGGGCCCTATGATAGAGCTGTAGGTTTTGGATTACCTACTTGAATGTTTGCAGATAGGGAATGAGGTTCCATGACGTGTCATGAAAAGTTAATGCATTTCTTTTTCTTGCTTACTCAGGAAGTCACCACAGCAGATGTTACACACCTGGCACTTTTCCTGGGAATTGGTGTTCACTTTCCTTGGGAAGACTTTGTAGGGCACGTCTTAAAGCTTTTTTTTTTTTTTTTTTAAGTCTTCCTACACTTTGCATATATAAAGTAATAAATAATTGGAGGACATTTAATTGGTATTCCTCTTCAGTGTCAGAAGGCTTTAGGGGAGGGAATTAATATTTTTTAAAGCAAAAGTCAGTATTTGTTCTAAAGGTCTAGTTTATTGGCTGCTTTGGTCATTTACTGCTAAACATTTCCCCTAAGAGGTCTTACCCATCGGTTTAGCTGTCATGTGTGTGTCACATGGCTCTTGCAAAATGCATTCTGGCTTCAAGTTTTGTAATACTGTGGTTTGATGCTGAAATGTCCCCTTTTTGTACTAAACAGAAGCCATAGTTTTTATTAAAATTTTATAAACTGTAAGAAGTTTAGGATAGTGTTCTAATAGTGTCACATTTGCTATGTTGGCAGTTTTTAAATTTCTTTATGAAGGGCTCCGAGGATAAAATTGGTTTTGGATAGTTGGGCAGTTTTGATAGTTGAGGTCCATAATTTAGTAGTTTTTTTTTGCAACAATAAAATTAATGGATTTGCCACTTTTTGGAGGTTTGTAAACCTCTTGTGTTCAGGAAGTTTCTTACATTTGCTACATATATTTAGTACTGTAAATACATCTTGTAGATTGGTTGAGCAGAACCATGACATTATTTAGCCTCTGAATTAGTTTCTTCTTTTGTAAAATGGGATAATAGGAGTTGTTATTCCTCTCAGGGTAGTTGTGAGGTTCAAGTGTATGGAAAAGAATTTGGGAAACTCTAAGTGCAGTCACTCTAGGTGGTGTACATAATTATCATGTAAGACATTCATGTTAGGATTTAGGAATAATAATCTTATACTCCAGGAGCTTTTAATGGAATATAGAAAATAGATTGTATATGTCAAATACCAGTAGATATAGCAGGTTCCAGATGGGTGGCATGGATCAGAGCAAAAGGGTTTCAATGGAGGGTAGAGGGTTGTGGTTGGCTACTTGGGTTCAGGAATGCTTTATAGAAAACAGCCTGTTTGGGAATTATTAGAAATAGAGTTGGAGAAGCAGGAGTGTGGAGTATTTTTCAAGGGAGAAGAAGGAAGAAGAATGATTAATAAATGGCAAAAATAGTAATTCTTAAGTAAATAAAGTACTCTAGATTAATGACTTCAGCAGAATCAAACCCAGAAATCATGTTTTTATTTTTTTCTGGCATCAAGTATGCCAGTACCTGGCCTACTGTATTTATATTCTACATTGTGTCTAGTTTTCTAGGAGTTTGGGAAAGCATTAGTGGATGGAAATTACTTGAGGTGAGAGGAGGTGATAGATATTTTATTAGGGAATGTCACAAGGGCAACTAGCAAACAGATTTTTATCAATCTGACTTCAGTTTCTTTGTCTTTAATGAAATTTGTTATTATAAAAGTAATTAGAGAAAAATTGGAAAATAGAGTAAAGAGATTCTTAGAGGTTTTTTTTTGTCACCCACATATAAGTCTGTTTACTTTAACACCTTATTCCAAACTTTAATTTTTGTAAAAACTTTTAATGGGTGAGTGCCTTTCATGATTCCATGATGGGTTCTTGACAAAAGAAAAACTTTGGTTCTCTCAGAGGGAACATGTTGTTAGATTTATATTAGTTGACGTATGATTACCTCTTGGTAGCTTTGTTACTGAATACTTTCATGATTTTTTAAGTTTTAAATTTTTGGGAGTGAGAACAAGAAATATATCAATTACTGATTAAATTTTAAGCTGTTCCACTGTCTTCTTTCCGTGTTATTTAATTGATTTAATAGAATTGACAACCATTGGTTTTCATTATGGTAGAAATTAAGGATAATGACTGACTTGTTTGAATTTCAAGTACAAACAAAAACAAAAAGCAACTAAGTGGAATCTGAACAGTGGAAAACGTAGACAGGAAGAGTCAGAGCTTTCTTTTTTCTGGACCGCTCAAGAAAAATTTTGATTTTTTTGAGCTAGGTGGTGAAGCAGGCAGCGATTATTTCAGCACACTGATTAAGAAATACTTAACATTATTCTCATACCGGAAGCATTTTTCCTAGTCCATTAGCTTCTAGTGAGTTCTTTTAGTGTCAAGAAAATCATTTTCGCTGCTTCATCTATGAGGAATGTGTTAAGAATAAAGTATGTATACCTGTCCTGAACATAGTAGTTAACTACAGCAGAAGGAACTTTTTAGTCTACTTGGATCAACTATGGTTCTTTAATGTAGAAAAGTTTATAGTACCCATGTGTGTGGTGTGTGTATCTATTTTAAGTCATGGTTCCAGATGACAGTGGAGATCATGGCTCAAAATTTAATCAGTTTTTCTCACTTTGCTTTTCTGTCATGGTAGACTCAAGGAAATTTAACTTTTTTTTTTTTTTTTTTTTTAGTGCCAGCATTGTGCTTTGAATAAATCTATCTTTTAACTTAAAAATTTGAAAGTAAAAGCAAGTTAATCAGTTTTGTTATCTGTCTGACAGAATATTTCATTAATGAGTATACCATTACTTGCTTTCTTATAATTTTTAGCTAGGATTTTTTATTAGAAGCTGAAAATCAACTAAAAGTAAGTTGTCTTTTTGATAGTTGTCTTGATAACTTTTTGATGGTGTTGACGGTGGTTTGAAAAATTCAGAGAAGTTTAAAGAAGAAAAATAACCAGTGTTTTCATTATCTAGAATATGATTTTTTAATGTCTGTGGAGAATCAACATATGTAATTTTTGAGGTAGTGTTAAGTTTCTAATAGCTGTGTAGAATCTCCACAAAATACATTTTAAGAGTTTTTGTGTCAGTGGATGGTTTTGTAGGATCATTTACAGATAATTTAAATTTAGATTTAAAAGTTTCTTATTCTTTTTTATTACAATTAAGTTAAAATGAGGATGTTACAGTCTCTTACTGATTCTAGCCAATAAATCTTTTACAGTTTCTTTTTTAAAATGTCTTAAAAAGATGAAAGAGCTTCAGAATCAAGTATTCTCTTGCCAATTCTTTAGTTGGCTTTTAAGGAGAATTTTGCTTTCTGAGTAATATTATTTCTTGGTTGTTTCAGTATTTTTAAATTATGGAATCAATCTTAGTAATTTATCTATTTCCTATTAGCAGTCCTTTGATTGTGTATGTGTTTTCTCCCATTGGCAACTCTTGATTGTACATATATGATGGTTTTACTAGTTGTAGTTGTAATAGTTAAAAGTTTTGTTTTTGATTGTTAAGAATAGTTTTCTTTTGTTAATGTTATCTACTCTTGTCTCCTAATATGTGAAAATATTTAGGGTTAAATAAATACTTTTTTTATAAAGATTTGCTATAAAAGTACTTTGTGTTTTAAGATAAAGAAAAACCAAAAATGGGTGTAGGATGCCAGTCCATGAGCTATTTTGTGTAGCTTACCTGCTTTTTACCACTCTATCTGAACTACACTTTGTAGTTTCAGTAAGAAATTTAGGCAAAATGCCCAAAACTTTTTTTTTTTTAACCTTATACGGAGAGGGGCGCCATCAAGACTTTTCCACTGTTTTTCTCTAGAAGGCGGGGCTTAGATTGCTTCTTTGATGTCCGGAATAAAGGGAAGAAAACTACAGCTTGGTTTTCTTTGCAACTACTCTGTTACTATTTCAGATTATAAAAGGGTAATGGTGGCATAAAATTTGGGGAAAATAAAATAGTCTCGAGGCCTTAAGAAGCCAGGGAACAAGTGTTTGTTAGTTTGTTAACTGATTTAAACATGTGAAGAAATAGAGTACAAGGGAAAAGTAGGAAATGGAAGTTTTCCTTGGTACTTTTGTGACTGGTTGGCTCAGTTGGTCAAAACACCTTGCTTTATTATTATTAAATCCAAGATGGTGATAAAGTTCCAATTAAATCTACTCTTAACATGTTTCTAAATTCACTAAGTGTGAGTGCCTTTGCTCACGAGGGGAACCAGTCTTTGGAAACATTTTTAATAAAGCTATTTAATGAATGCTTACTGTATGTGCTAGCCACTTGGCTAGTGTCTTTACACAGGGCATTTTATGCAGTCTGCACCTCAAACTAGTGAGCTTTACAAATGAAACTGAGAAAATTATGTAATTGGAGTTTTCCAAGAACAGTGATGGATTTAATTTGAATGTATTTCCTTTGAATAACATTAGTACTTAAGTGGAGTTACTCTTTGTTCTTTTCATTCTGGCTATAGATATTTTCTAGTAACTTGATTTAGGACAGTTATTTTTAACCCATTTATGGTTATGGTCACCTAGGAACCTCTGATGAACCCTGTGGACCTGCTCCCTTTGTGCATATATTTATTCATAATATTTTACTTAAAGTTGCAAGCTGTTCGCACTGCTTGAGCCTATTCATAAACCTCAAGTTAAGAATGCCTGATTTAGAAGATTGAAAACAGAAAAGAATGTTCACTACCAACTCTTGAAATATGGAAACCTGGGAATGATAAGAGTTTAAATTTAAATCTGGTATCCTGAACTAACTGGTTTAAAAATGTGAGATTTGTATAGGCATGGCTTTATTTTGATGACCTAGTCTATGCTTTTGTTTTCCTCCTTTTTTTAATGCTTATCTTTCTGTTCCTCATTAAGTTACTGATATATGAAGTGTTTCCAAGAGTCTTGAAACAAAGGCACACTAAGTTCACAGAACATTAGCTTTCACATTAAGAACAATAGGTCATCTCTGAAGTGTCTTTATTGCTTTAAAGTCCATATGGATATAGTTAGGATAAATGCCTAGCGCAGTGTAATATAGTCTTTAAGTGGATTAGATGGTATTTATTAAAACAGTTAAATAGCTAGATTTATAAAAGGATATTTGAAGCAACTTTGTGATATATACAGTGTGATAATTATTTAGTACTTTATTTGTAGCTTGGTGGTTAACACCTGTCCTCATGAAGAATATTTGGGTTCATCACTTACTAGAGCTAATGAATTCTGAACTACAAAACATACTATGCTCTTTTGAGCTGAGTTAACTTATATGCTAAAACAAAATATCTAAGTTAATTTAAGCTGTGAATCACACTTTATAGTTAGTCGGATCCTGTGTGCGCTAGGTCATGGATGGTTTGATTCATTTTTATATGTAGGACTTGACATATTTACTGACATTTTTATCATCTGAGTATATAAAATACATCATTGAGGGAGTGTGGTGTGATAAAAAGAAGGTAGCATTTGGAGTTGTAAACCCTAGGTTTAAGTTCAGACTGCCACTTACCTCATACAAGTCATCTATGCCTTCTGAACCTGTTTATCTATAAAATGTTTAGTTCCATCTCAGTTCTGTGTCTCAAGAGTAAACTATACAGTGTTATACAGACATTATTTGACATCTGTATTCTAGTAAGCAATGTTAGAATATATGTAAATGGCAGGTGGTTTCAGTTTTAAGGCTTTCTTACACATTTTATCATATATATATCTCGTCTGCTTTAACTCGTTTTTCAGTATAAACTTTTAAAAATCTTCCAGTGAATATATGTTTACATATATTCGTACATGTGTGTACATACACACACATAGCTAATTTCACTCTGGAAGAAAGGTTGGTAAAGAAAACAGCCCTTTCTTTGTCATCAGTTAGAATATGATAAGAGTTGAGGGTTTTTTTCTGTTTTTGTTTTTGATTATAAAACATGAACTATGTTCCCAGTTGCTTACCAATTAGTTAAGAAGATAACAGGCATAATCAATACAGCAATAGTAGCATAAATTAAATCTTGTGATACTTTTAAAGAATTAGGATGGCAGAATAGACTGTGCAAAAGGTTTGGAAAAGGGGCCTATGGTTTGTTATTAATGGACAGTTTTAGTTATGTTTGATTTTGCTGGAGAGGAATAGAGTACTGAGGAGGACTCTCCAGAACCCTTGATGCTAACTAGTCCTGGCAGTAGGTCAACAACTAATAATTTGAGTTCCCACCATTAGCCAGAAAATTTATGTTTCTACATTATTTCCCTTAACCCTCTGAAGAAATAGTGCCCTACTTTTACAGATGAAGAAAAGAGACAAAGAAAAGTTAAATGGCTTATCCAAGGGCATTCAGAATAAGCAGCAGAATTGGCATTTTAACTCAAGGACCTGTGATTTCTCAGTCTAAGTATGCTGTATCCAGTTTACTATATTTGGTTAACGTCTACAAATTCAAAATTTAGTCCAGTTAGTTAGGCAACTAACATCTTTATGGTCAGTTACTTTTAAGATTCATGATTGGAGAGATCTTTTTAAAAAGTTAAAAAGTTTGTGAGTTACATAATGACCTTTGACTTTCTGCTTCACATCTTGTTTTATGTTGACATTTAATGCTTTTTTAGGTTTGAAGTATTGTATCCATTTTCAGTTTTTCTATCCTCTTGACTATCCTTAAACATTTATACTTGGGGCCTTAGAAGTCATGAATGTCTTTCTATGAGTAAAGCAAGTAAAGCAGAGAACTGTCTTTCTTTTGCCAGAGAGGGCATACACTGTGGACTATGGTACTGTATATAGTTGCCAGGCTTAGAGAATTGTGACTGGTGTGATCATAGTATTTATAATTATTAGTTGGTAATTTTGAAACTTTTAATTTAGATTATAGCGGGATAATCCCCAAGTATCCTGAGATACTTTGTCATCCATCATTTGAACAGAAGTTTAAAAATTTTTGTCTGTAGCTCTTAAACTTTTTCATCAAGTTACCTTGTGGTTTGGATGGAAGAAGGAAAAATAATATTTATTTACAAAAATAATAGTTGCCACATATTGTGCTTCTGTAATGTTCCAGACACTGTGTTAGAGATTTTAGAGGCGTTATTTCTGATCCTTACAAGAAGCCCAATTGGGTGGTAGAAGATGCTGTAGAATCTTTTTACAGATGAATAAGTCGAGGCTCATATTGGTGAGTACCTTACCTTGATTACAGCTAGTATGAGATGGTACCTACATTCAAATACAGGTCTTGCCAGCTCTAAAACGTGTGCAGGCTTTGAAAGGTAGGGAGTTAGAGGACATTTACACCTCCTCCTTGACATGTTTTTCAGCTAAATATGTGTTATAAAGATTGTAAGACTATCTACTCTTGTCCTCTTGTGTGACTTGCCACTTCCTTCAGCACTACCAAAATTTCTTTCATTTTCAGAATTCAGGCTTTGAATTTTTGAATGCTGTTCTAAACAGAGCTAAAATAGAACCTGGAAAATTATTGTCTGTAAATATCAAAGAAAAATATGTAGTTTTAAGCATTGATTGTGGAGATAGTTTTTTTAAAAAATTGCTGGCTCTTTTAAATTTAGAAGAAAGACTATTGCATTCTCAGATTCTTGGTAATTGATTATTTTGATTAACAGTCTGGTTTTGTCTATAACTGAAGGCTTATTAATTTTTTTAAAATTTAGTCATAAAACTAATATGTGCTTATAAAATTCAAACACTGCAGAGGCATGTGAAGTAACTTAACGTTCTTACCTCTTTTTTCCAGCCTGATGGTCAATTTTGTATTGTGCTCTGTGGAACATACTTAAAGTGAGCAAAAAAGAAAAGTTGATGTCAGACACAATTATTGTAGCCCAGGTTTTTATTAATCATTCCCTACTCCAAAGGCTAACAGAATAGTATGTAGTTTAATAATGAATTAAAATTTAGTTGTCCACTGTATCATCCTATCATAATCATGATTTTGTTCTTAATTTGATATATGAACTTAGTTTTAGGCTGTTTTCAAGTACATTTATAAAAGGTAAAATAACATGATTCCTCTTATACAAGTAAATTGGTTCTAGATGAAAGGACAAATTTAGTTTCCACTGAACTTTTTAAAATAGCAGGCCATTTTAAAGGTATAGTTATAGCTGACATTATGAAATTTGTACCATTTAAATAAAAACAACTAGACATTATAGTCTTACACTATGTTACTTTTTACTTTCTTTGCATACCTTTCCACAGGGTAGAATATTGAAAAGTGTGTTAATGTCCGTCAGCTTTCTCTTGTAAAATATTCACTGACATGTGAACGAACTATGTCTGATCCAAATTTTATTTCATAAAAGAAAAATGTGTATTCTCATTTAATCTAAAATTTGACTATATATTGTGGCTATACTGGGAATGTGCCAGCACCATCTGCTTACAACCTTGATCTACTCTACATATTTTGGAAATCATTTGTGTTATGGCAGGTAAACTGAACGAACTTGCAAAGGTGTCATAAACACCTCGTTACAATTTTTTTTTCTCCCCAAATATCATTCTTTTTTTCTGGTTATAAAGGTTAAATACAGACTTACTGCAGATTGTCAGAGTTATCAGTCCATCTTTTCCCAGATCTTTTATGTGTGTGCAAAATTAAAAAAAAAAATGGATTATAACAAACAAAATGTTCTATAATCTTTTTACATGTATTTCATATAACATTCTCTTTTGAGATTTTAGAATTCTCAGTAGCATTTTAGATTCAAAAATGAGTGTATTTGTCTCCTTCATATTTTATGTATGTAGTTTAGTTAACTTCATGAAAAGGAAAGCATTTTACCTAAATAGAATTTTGAACTGAAATCTGTTTTAGTAGTTTTTTAAAAGAATATTGTTTCCTGCTCTCATAAAAGTATAGAAAATGTTAATGCTTCATGCAAAAAAGGGAAAAGTATTAAGATATGTTCAGATGATAAATAATGGAAGTAGAGAATCTCCAGTATTGCTTAAGTAGACCATGAGTTGACTTACAGGAGGAACTGATAGCAAAAATAATCTTTCACTTGTTATTATCTCTCATGCCTCCACCATTCAGTTAAAAACCTGTTAATTTTTCTCGATTTACCCCTTTACATTTAGCTTTAATTTCTATCAGTCCTACCTTAACTGTCTTACCTTTCTCATTGAATTATCTCCTCTTTCATTTAAAATATACTTGTTCAGGATAACATAATTCAAGCAGTTCAAAGGAGTTTTGTACCTCAAAAGCAGCTTTTGTTCAAGTTTTTATTTTACAGATTCCATCATGATTTATGATGTTGATTTAACTTGAGAAAATATAAAAAATCTCTCATACATTTAAAAATACCAGGAGCTAGATTTCAGAGATTATTTGTACTCATTTTACTAATGTCCTTGTTTTTTAAAAACCTTTTTGAAATAAATTTAGATTTACAGAAGAATTCTAGAAATAGTACAGAGAATTCCTGTATACTCTTCACCCAGCTTCCCCAGATATTAAGATCTTACATACCATGGTACATTTATCAAAATTAAGAAATTAACATTGATACATTATTAACTAAACTATAGTTTTATTTCAGTTTCTCCACTAATGATTTTCTTCTGTTTTAGGATCTAATCCAGGATACCATTTGTATTTAGTTGTTATATCATGTTAGCTTCCTTCAATTTGTGAGTTTCTCAGCCTTGCCTAGTTTTTCATGATCTTTGACATTTTTCAACAGTAATACTAGGTATTTTGTAGAGTGTCCCTCAATTTGCATTTGTCTGACGTTTTTTCATGGATTAGACAGGGATTATAGATTTGGGGGAAGATACCATAGAGGTGAAGCACTGTAGTCATTACATCATATCAGAAGGTACATGATACCAACATGACTTATTATTACTGGTAGTGGTCATCTTGATCACTTAGTTAAGGGGGCATCCATCAGGTTTCCCCTATTGTAAACTTACTGTTTTTTCTTTTCATACTCTATTAGAAAGCCGATATTAAGAGCCTACACCCATGGGAAGGGAATTAATAAGCTCCATCTCCTAGAGGGAGGAGTATTTAAAGAATTTGTGAGCATATATTAAAACCACCACAGTAATAAATATTTTGTGGGACATACTTTGAAGCCATGCAATTTACCCACTAATTGTAGCATTCATTGGTAGCTCTTGCCTGCAGCAGTGGTGGTCTGCTGGTGATTTTCTGTTTTTCTCATTCTGTCTACATGTATTATTTAGAATCCTCCTATAAAGAAGATTTGTCTTTTCTCTCCCACCTAGTTAATCATTTATATCAGTAAACTCATGGGTATTTATTTATTTTTTGATTTATAATCCAATACATCGTTGTTTATGTGCAAATTGTTTTGCCTTGGTCATTGAGAGAAATTTCAGGTTGGCTCCTATGTCCTTTTAATATGCCGTGTTCCCATTTATTTTTTCCCCTAGATTTTTGCTCAAAATGTTAATCAAGGATGACCATAGATATTCATTAGCTGTATCTCACAATGAAAGAGGTTGGTTAAAAATTCAAAATTAAAATGTCCTCTGATCTATTAGTACATGCTTTGTAAAAGGCACAATGCTAGATTTTGGATGAGTAAGCCAGTTTACCTTTACTTTCACAGATAAGTATGTAAAACATAAGAGTGGGGGAAAAGAGATTCCAGACTACTTAGGGGGAGAAAGTATGAAGTGTTGTAGTAAATTAGATGTGATAAGACTAGAGGAAATTCTGATTTAGGAACAATCTGGATAGGATTTACTAGAATAATCTAATATAGAAGAATGGTGATTACAGTTGTAACTATAGATTTCTGAGCTAACATAATCCATCTTTTTTTAAAACTAAGTCAAATTTATATTGTAGACCAAAAACCGAATCCAAATTCTTGGGGAATAAAAGAAAAATATATTTAAAGTCTTATCATTTGCTGTATTATTTTTAACCCTGTACCAAAATTTTGGCCTTGTGCTTTCTTATTTTAGGTTTGCTTATGGTCTGTTAACATATTTACTGTTTTCTGCAATTATAGTTACAGAAATATCTTTTAAGCAACCGCAAATTTCAGAATTCTCTTGAACATTCAGTATATTAATAGTTTAGAAATAAGCTACTACACAATAAATGAACAAGGCAAACAAAAACTCATGGACATAGACAACAGTATGGCGGTTACCAGAGGGAAAGGGGGTGGGGGAGGTAGAAGAGGTTAAAGGGGTTAAATATATACCTTGGGTGGTGAACACACAATGCAGTATACAGGTGATGTATTATAGAATTGTATGCTTAAAACCTATATAATTTTATTAACCACCATCACCGCAATATATTTAATTTTTAAAAAGCTACTATGGTAGTAGGTAATTTAAAATGTCTCTGCAAATAACACATAAGTAACATTCTTTAGGTGTGTGTATTCAATAAAAGGAAGAAGTTTGTGAGTTAGGCTTTGGTTGCCCTTCCCCATGTCTCTTGTGATGTTAGTAAAGCTTGTGGTGGTTTAGGAAAGAACAAAATACAGTTGACCCGTAAACAATGCCAAGGTTAGGGGCACCCTTGCAGTCTAGAATCTTAACTTAACTTAACATATAACTTATAATCTTAACATATAACTTAAGTTGGCCCTCCACATACATGGATTTCCCACCTCGGATTGCATACTGTTAACCTTTAGACAAAGTGAATTTTAAAAATCCATGTATAAATGGACTCATGCGCTTCATATTGTAATCTTGTTTAGCAGTGATTATTTCATTGCAGAGCAGAGTACTCAACTCTTCGTATTATTTATAATGACTGTGAACCTTAAACTATCAGAAAAATTGACTTAATTTCTTGAAACCATAATGTAATTTGTAACACAATTAGGAAGCGTTCATGTTTTTTCTAGCCTTATGGTTACTGTGATACAGAAAAGTTCATCTCTAAGGTAATGAATGACTACCTCAGTGGCCAAATGTCATTCACTGTAACGGCCCAGTACAACTGAATTGGGATGTTTATTGGAAGTCTGCTGGATGCCTAGCACTGTGCTCAGGGAGGTTGGTAAAATTCAGGATATCTTTTGTATCAAAATTTCTGTTAAAAAACTAAGTAACTATAGTACTAATCAATGATGTGATTATTCTTGCTACCTGAAATGTAAATTATTAACATGTTCCACATTCTTAAGAATTTGATCTAATTAAGGAGGAAACTATCAATAGTACTAAAATCAGCAACTATTATTGCCTAATAAAAGCTGCATAGTATTAGGTATCAGTCATTAAGGATAGCGTTTTACCATCATCATCTCCCTCCCTCTTTTTTTTAGGATCTCAAACTGGAAAGGATATTAGTTATTTAGTTGATCCTGTGATTCAATCTCCTTCTTGATGACTTGTTTAAAAGCTTCTTATTTCCTTCTGTGACCTTTATTCTGCTGCTGACTAGGGCATTTTTTTTCTTTCCTTGAGTTATAATGAAGGACAATAATTATATTACTGATATAACCAAAAAGATAAGTTTTAAGTAATACATATCACACTGTAAACCTAGGTAAAAATTGATGAATATTCACAGAGGATATTACTGCTGAAAGTTTTATATCTTGCTTACATGTAAATATAATTGAAATCTAAATTTAAATTTTGAGTGATATTTGGGTTATACCTTAATAGGTAGCATTTAAAAAAAATAAGGCACAAAGAACAAAATTGAAACTCAGGTCTGCTAAAAAACAAACTGTAAATTCTGGATATTTTTATCCTTTTGAAATTGCTTAAAAGAACATATAGAACTAGTATGAGGGATTCTTTTGGAAACTATGGGCAGGCAGACAGTCTGTTGTTTTCAGGTCCATGAAAGAATTTCTGGGGGTGATCTCTGAGTCAGGCCTGAAAATGGTCAGTGTACGTAAACAGAGCCTAGCTTTCAATGTTTTCTGAAGAATGCTTTCATACAACTTAGGATGTTGGCACAATTGTATGTTTGTATAAACAACCTGCGATTTTACCACATCTTCAGTTTAAAATATTTGTAATACAGGCTTTCAGAAGTTGTGATTTTTTTTTTTAAGGGTGAATTTTCAGGTGGATGCTAGGAAAGGGTGATAAAAGCCTCTTCATTGGAGGGTTACTATGAAATAATGATTTAGTCTTGGAATTTGAAGGAGAGATTTATGTTTCATTGGCAAGAACAGTGGAAAGTTAACTCCCTATATTCTAATACTGTAGAGAAAGTGGGATTTATCTAGCACAGTTTCTTGAGTTCTCTAAGAATACATATTACTTATGTTTTCTTCATTCTTTCCTTGGATGTGGTATTTCACTTACTTCAGAGATCATGGGTGGCATTGTCTATCTTACTTTTACATAATTATGTCCTATTCTGTGATTCATCAAAAGGGCTTCTGCTCTTGGTTGCAGTTTTGGCTTCTCTTAAGCCATTCATGGGCTTTGTAGGAGCTGTTGTCTTCCTCAGTGAGCTGTTTATTATTTTTACTGTTTTTTCGTTGCAGAACTTACAGTGCAATATGCTTTTTATTAATGTGATTTTCTTTTTCTTTTGGCAGTGATTATTTATTCAAGTTACTTCTGATTGGAGACTCTGGAGTTGGAAAGTCTTGCCTCCTTCTTAGGTTTGCAGTAAGTTGAAATTGAAATACCTTTAAAGAAATCAATGCTGTGTATGTTTTCTAGGTAGACAAGAGATTAAACAGTTTTATCGAGAATAAAAAAATTCTTCCAGAATTTAAAGCCTCTAAGTGTACATCCCCAGCGATATCTTGGAGTCTTAAATAAAAGAAGTGCTTTTTCTCTTAAATAAATTTAGCTAAGTTTGGTTATAAAGTCAAGAGTGATAGTTTTGGTAGTCAGAGTGTTTCATTCCAACATAGGTATTAAATAAAGGTAAGGAGAAAATAGTTGGCTTGTGTTAAAAGTGATTTGTTAGAAAATGAATCTTCAAGTAAAAGTTTAGTAGAATAAAAAGCAGGGCCTAGTACAAACTTTTGACAATGGCATAGTGTTCCATACGCTGAAATTTACAAATACGACTTTCAACCTAATGAATAGAATTCACGATCTCCTTTATAGTGTTTATCAACTGCCTTCAAATTTAGCATTTTTTCCTTTTCAACTATCTAGATCTTTGGTTCTCAGAATATGGATTAAAAGACCCCTGGGGCTTATCAGGACCCTCTCAGGGATCCATGAGTTCAAAACTATTACCTTAATAATACTAAGCCATTAGTATTTACTAAGTAAATAATTACTTAGAACTAAAAAGACATTTGCCTCTTTCTCTGTGTTGACATTTGGTCTGATGATGCAAAAGCAGTGGTAGGGTAGAAATGTTTGTGCCTTAGCATTATGTCAAGGCAGTGCTAAGGCCCAAACTATACTCATAGTCATGGTATTTACCTTTGTTTACCCATAGCAGGGAAAAACCATTTCACTTAAGAGTGTCTTTGACAAAACAGTAAAAATGAGTAAGTTTTTAAAAGCTTGATCCTTGAGTATTCTCTTTTTAAAGACTGTGAAGAAATGATGCCTAATCACTGCTTATATAGTGAGTTATCTCCAGAAAAAAAAAATTTCTTTCTTTCTTTCTTTTTTTTTTTTAACTTGAAAGAACAACTTACAAACTATAGTTACGTAGAACTGGATATTGGGCAGACATTTTCTCAAATGAACTGAGACTGTCACTTCAAGAAAAAAATATAATTATTTCCAAGTAGAATATTTGATAGCATTTGCTGGCTATAATAAATTCAAACTTTCAAGGGAAAATTAGAATTTTAGAAAACTTGTAATTCAGTACTGAGAGCTTGACAGCATCTCAGATACTTAATATGACTTTTCTGATGAGATGAATGATTATATTAATAAATCATTTAAAAAAATATATAATTTTATTATATATCATAATTAAAAATGAAACCATGGAAGTACTAGAATAAAACAGGTGATTCTTTAATCTTGTGTGAAAGTAATTTCTAACAAAAAAATTAGGAGAGAAAAGATTATTAAATTTGATTGCATTAAAATTAATATCAAGCACATAAAAATGTTAGAAAACAAATGGTAGGTACTAGCAAAATATATATCTGAAGAAGGGATGATATTCTCTTAACATATAAAGCACACTTACACATTAATGAGAAAAAGTGTTTGTCCTAATAGAAATATGGGCAAATATATGAGCAGGCAATTCACAAAAGCAGAAATACAAATTGCCAGTAACTACAGAATAATGTTCAATTTTGTTTGTAATTAAAAGTTTAAAATTAGATTTTGCTTAATTTTTATTAAATTGGCAAGTATTAAAATTAAGAATAATTCTTAGTATTGAATCAGCAATTCTAGGTAGGTGGGGAAAATGTGGCATTTCTTGCTGAAAATGGCTATATAGCCTAAGGTATTTGTGTTTCAAAGACAGTCCTCCTGGGGATGCCTATTGCTCTGAGTCATAGGTTTTCAGTACTACCTACACAGTGAAATCTCCTGAGAAGCATTTTTAAAAAATTCTGATTTCTGGATCCACCAAATAAAGACAAGCTGCAAAAGGTATAATAAAGTGCATAATAAGCTATGGGAGCACAGAAGGAAGGATCTTTTAACTATTAGCCTAGCAGTTGGAAATGTTTGGATAATTAGTATTGCCTGGGTTCAAAATTGAAGATTGAATAAAAATTTCCATGTGACCCAGGGGCTGGGAAGTAGAAATATACAGAAAGAGATACTGAAAATTTGAACAGTAGGAAGAGCATGTGCAGTGGCTCAGAGGCATGCAAGTAAGGGTCATTTAGGGGTTTATAAGAATTCTAACAGCATTTATAAGTATTTCTAACAAAACACTGAGCATGTGGAAGGGCTAAGTGAATGTTTATTGCATTTATTTTGTTCTCTGCTTTCTACAGTACCTGATACTTACTAGATTCACAATTTAAAATAATTAAAAAAAAATAAGTAGTGATGAGGAACATTTTGTTAAATTGCATTCAATTCTTTAAAAATATATATCCTTTTACTCAGTGATTCTACATGCACATAAGTGTGAATATATGAGGAAGAGAAGTGAGCATAGTTACCTCTAGCCTCTTGGAATTCCCTCTGATCACATTTTACCTTTTTTTTTAGAGAGCTTTTTTCCCCAGTCCCATGTATGCATCAGATTCAGCTTTTACGCTAGTTTCATTTAATCTTTTTTTCTTCCTTCTTTGTTGGAGGTTTGTAATGCAGACCTCAAATGTGTCATTTCCCCCTCTACATATATGTCAAACTGTACATTTTTATATAAAATAACATTGGCATTGTCAACTTAGAAAATAAATTTCTGCCTCAGAAGTGTTGGAATTATAGTTTGTTTGAATTGGGATTCAAACATAGTCCACACATTCCATTTGGCTGATTTGCAGCTTAGTCTTTTAATCTAGTGTTTTTCCAGCCTCCCCTTTTTGTGTATTTTTCACATCATTTACTTTTTGTAGAAACTGGGGCTTTCCTTTGATGGTGCAACATTTGAAATTTGTCACTTTGCTTCCTTGTGTCTTTAAACTTTTTCAGATCCCTCTTGTTTCTCTAACTGGAAAGTTAAGCCCCAGAGCTATGCTGTCTTTATGATAGCTACTAACCACACGCAGCTGTGTAAAGTTGGACAGAATTAAAAATTCAGTTTCTTTTTCTCACTAGTCACTAGCTACTGTATTGACTAGCTCAGCTTATAGAACCTTTCCATCAGTAGATTTAGGTGTGATTAGATTTAGGCGTGTCTTTAGTGGTAGAGTATTTTGTAGGTGGTGCTTTGTGCTTGCTAGGATTGTTCATTGGATTTGGGCAGTAATAGCCTGATCTCTCAATTCACATGTCTTTTTTTTCATCCTCATATCTTTTTACAGACATTTTTACTTAAAGAGTTTTGTTTTCATTCTGAGTAAAATATCATAACAGATACTTGAGAAAAACAGGTGCAATTTTTAAAGTTTAACATTGGGTTAAACATGGTTTACATGAAAACTCGTACACAGATGTTCCTAGCAGCATTATTTATAATAGCCAAAAAGTAGAAACAACCTAGATGCCCAACTAATAAACAGACAAAATATGGTATATCTATATAATGTATAAGTACTGATAGGAATTATAACATGGATGAACCTTGAAAACTTTATGCCAAGTTAAAGCCAGACACAAAAGGCCACATATTATCGTATGATTCCATTCATGTGAAATGTCCAGAATAGGCAAATCCATAGAGACATAAAGTAGATAGGTGGTTTCAAGGGTCTCGGGGAAGAGGAGGAAATGGAGAATGAAACTGCTACTGTGTATAGGGTTTCATCACGGGGTGATAAAAGTGTTCTGGAGTTAAGTAGTGGTGATGGTTGCACACCATGTAAATATATGAAAAACCACTGAATTGTACACTTTTTAAAAGGGTAAATTGTATATTACATGAATTTTTAAAAGTCGTAACTAGAAAATTGACTTCTAAATCTGAGAGTGACTTGATCATTGCTTTGTGATAAATAAATTGGATAGGGTAAGGGGGAGCAAGACTTTCACTGATTAGCAATTAGGAAATCATAATCATTGAAGATATGAAATCTTTTTCTATATAATGTATGTAAAGAATTTGCCAAAAAAAAAATGTTTGTAAAATTAAAGAATAGCTATTGAAAAAATTTTAAGCTAATGTCAAATAGTACTTTATAATCAGTATGTAGACTGAGTACTGGAGCAGGATGGTGGTGTTGTTCTCAGCATGTTATATCTTATAAACTTTATCAATTTAGTAGATAACAGTTAACTGTATTATTTACTGTATTTTTACTGTATTGAACAATAATTTTAATCATTAACTTTTTTCCCTTTAGGATGATACATATACAGAAAGTTACATCAGCACAATTGGTGTGGATTTCAAAATAAGAACTATAGAGTTAGATGGGAAAACAATCAAGCTTCAAATCGTAAGTAATCTTTGGACTAGAAGTTTAAAAAATTATTTTGGTAAATTTTAGAATGTCTTTAAGATTACCTTCCTCATTGAAGTTTGTGTTCATAAAGCGGAGAACTTACATGTTTTAAGTCAAACTTGGTCCTAGGTCTTTTTCTTAAGCTTTTATCAATGGGATCTAAGTTGAAGTTTACTTTTATAGCAGAAATATATTGAGCATCTTCTTTATGTCTTTTACTGTGCTGAATACTATGGAACATGAAAGGAAATCTGGGGAGAGGTTCTTCGTATGTGGCTTAGTTGAAGAGTTTAGTTGACCTTTGAACAAAGTGAGTTTTAACTGCGTGGGTCCGCTTATACCTGGATTTTTTTGTTGACCCATGAAGTTCAGTTGATTAGCACAGTTCATACCTGCATGGTTCAAGGGTTAACTCGTGGTTGGGAATCCGAGTATGGGGAGGGCAGACTTAAAGTATATGCATATTTTGACTGCTCTGATGGTTGGCACCCCTCACCCCTGCGTTGTTCAAGGGTCAACTGTATTTACTGAGTTCTGATGTATTTATTAGGTAGTATGTACCAGCCATATAATTTTATTGGAAAAGAACTTTGCTTTTCTAACATGTTTTATAGCTCAGAAAATGGCTGCTGAAAAATTTAATGACTTGCCCACAGTTATTAGCAGAACAAAGTGACCAATAGCTGTCTGCAGTATTTTGTATCCCTGTGCCAATCTGGCCCTCTTTAACCCATCCTTTCAACTCCAAATTAAAATTAGGCAGTAGTAAGAGTTCAGTTGTTAGCACATTAATATGGGTCTGAGACTACCAATGTGGACATATCTGTGGTCTTTAAAAATATTAATCTCTGGGTATCTTTTAGAGCTGGTTATTGGTATGAGGTAACAGGAAACCAGTGACTGTTGTTTTCATGGAACTGATGTTACACTGAACTAGGAGTTCTAGATTTGGAGTCAGAAAACTTGGATTTATTGTCTTCACTGTACTATTTATTAGTTAGAGGGTCATGGGTTTAACTTACTTTTTAATTTTTTTCCCGAGACTGTTTCTTATCTCTAAAACGAGTGTGATGATACTTGATTTACTAACTCATAAGGTACTTGTGAGAAGGAAATCTAGTAACTCTGTGTATAATGTGTACGAAAGTCCTTTGGGGGAGAGTAATCCCCCATTACACGGGGGATGCCCGAAACCACAGGTCGTACTGAACCCTATATGTACCATGTTTTTTCCTATACATTACATAACTGTGATAAAGTTTTAATTTACAAATGAGGCACAATAAGAGATTGATAAAAAGTTTTAACAGTATACTGTAATAAAAAATTGAATGTGGTCTCAAAGTATCTTACTGTACTATACTCACACTTCTTGTGAAAATAAGAGATGACACAATGCCTATGCGATGAGATGAAGTCAGGTAGATATGCAGGATAAAGGGGATGATTTACGTCCAGGTGAGATGGTCTGTGCAGGTGCGAGATTTCATCACACTACTCAGAATGGCATGCAATTTAAAACTTGAAGTTATTTCTGGAATTTTCCATTAATATTTTTGGACCACAGTTGTCTGCAAGTAAGTTAAACCACAGAAAGCAAAACCGTGGATAAAGGGAGCTACTATATATATACAAATATTACTGATAAGATAGATGAATGGACATTTGATAATTTTTATTTAGTTGTTCCCTTATATGACTCTGATGAAGAAGGTACATTACAAAAGAATTGTGGATTCTAATACAAGTGAACACATTTGATACTCCAAATGAGGACTTGCCAAGGATGTAGTTATCATAGATAGCTTGAAATACTTAAAACCAGTTGCTAGATTACCGACTATATTGATTTTTTCCCCCTTTACATGTAGAACTTTATACTTGGTACCATAAAGAATATTTCAGAAAGGTGCACCTAGCCTCTAACTATTGATTTGAAATGATTGTGTTATGTGTGATCATTGGTCTCTGTAAGAGTTGAGTATATATTAGTGAAACATGCAAATACTGCTACTTTCATTTGGCTGGGACAGATCTTAAAAGGTTAGTCAGTCTTTCATCTTCCGTAGGAATTTCCCTATCTAGTGCCTTTCTTTGAACATTTTTGAGAAGTTCAGTTTTTCAAAGATAGTTCCATTTATAAATAACCTCTAATTACTCTTTGTATTGAACTGAAGCCACTTTCCTTCAACTTCTGTCTCTTATTCCTCTGCCTTTTGGAGCTGCCTGAATGAAATTAATTCCTTTACTGTTGGCAGCCTGCCCTTTAGATTGATCTTATCACAACCTCTGTTACTCCTTTCTTTAAGCATATTTTCGGAACCTTTTATAATTCGAGTTACTCTTGCATTTTATACGTGCCGTTTATTAAAATGTGATTCATAAAATCAAACACGAGATATAGTCCAGCCAGTATGAACTACACGAGATAAATCCTCTTGTGATTTGGACTCTGAATTTTTTTCCCCCCTTCTCTTGGACTTCAGGGACTTGTGGCCTTTTGTCATCATTAATCCACTCAAGGGTATTAAAGCACCTGAATTTACTACATTTGCTGTCTCAATAGCTGATTATCTACTAGTTTGCAACTAATGGCTTTGGGCTTAATTTTTTTAAAAGCCTTATCTTATACTTAATGACTTTTATTTTTAAATTTAAATACAAGATTTTACTTTTAATCCCATTACATTTCATCTTAATTGGCTTGAGTTACCCTTCCAAAATTTCTAGATCTTTCAGAAAGTTGTGTATTGATCTACATTTTAATTATTCTTTATGTTTTTCCTTTTCAAGTGTGCCCATTTGTATCCTTATCAGACTTAGTGATTACAAAACATTCAGCAGGGCAGGGCAGGTACAATGTTCAGTCCCACAACATGGAGGGAGTCTTTCTGTGATTGTTCATTCAATGATGATGAAGCATAGGAAATACTTACATTACACCAGGCACTCAGATGGATTTGAGGTTATAGAGGTAAGTGAAACAGCCCCATAGGAGGAGATCCCATTTCAGTGAGAGAGACAAACGTGAGAAAATGAGTTACTCTGTGATTATGAGGGGTAATGAGGGTATAAAAAGGGTGATCAATTGCAAGGAAAGTGCTGCAAGGACTGGAGTCCGGAAACTTTAGAGTGGCAAGGAGACATCAGAAATTTTACTCTTTGGATGCCATTGCTTAGTTAGCTATAATTCTTTAACATTTATTCAGAGATAAATTTCTTCCTTTCTTTGTGCTACTTTTGTGTAAGGGGCTAGTGGGTAGAGAAGGGAGAACTCTCTTCTGTATATAATCATTACCTCTCATATTCACAGGGTAAGTGATTTTCTCATGTTTGTGTCTCCCATTAAAATGAGATCTTTTATGGGGCTATGTTTCATTCATCTTTGTAACCTCAAATCTCTGAATGCCTGGTGTAATGTAAGCATTTCTATAATATTTTATCAAGTAGCTTCTATAGGCAGGCCATTGTGCTAGTAGGCATTTTACAAACAGTTCTTTTAAACCCATTTAGCAATCCTATAAGGTGAGTGACTGACCTAGAATTTATAGGTGAAGAAACTGTTAGGCGACTTTCCCTAGTGTTATTTAACTAGGAAACTAGGTTTGATGTTTTAAAGTCAGGTTGGCTTGACTCCAAAGCTCATACTTCTCCAAAGATAACCTAAAAGACTTTGATGCTCCTTACTAATAGTGTTCTGAGTTCTCAAGCTAGAACAAAAAAGGTAACGAAGCTGTGATTTGTTTTTGTTTGTTTTATATAAATAACTTTGCTTCATGACTTTTTTTCCTGGATTATATTACATTACAGACAAGATTTTACTCCAAATGTACTTTAGTATGCATCTCTATTTTACTAAGTAACCCTTACCACATCTAACAAAATTGACACTAAAGCCTTAATATCATCTAATATCCACTTTGCATTCAAATTTCCCCAAAATTGCAACTTGTTTTTAACAGTCTTGTGTTGGCTGAGTCTTGGAAAAGAAAGTGCTTTCATTGATTGCTCCTGAACCAATTTTTAAAATTTTGCCGTTTAAAATGTTAGTGGGGATCAATGTCAGGTTCACAGATATACTCGAAAACTTTATAATTCCCTCCCTCTGTTGCATTTTAATCTCTACTTGTCTTAGGCTTCAGGTCCCCCTTTTTTTTTTTTTTTACAGTAACTTGTTATTTATTTACCCATCAATCAAGATGTTACCTTTTACCCCAATACCTTTTAGTGGGGTAGGTAGCTGTCCTAATTATACAACTTTTTTTGAGGCCATTGTCTAAGATCAATTTAAACAAAATTCTCATTGCAATCTAAGACTGAGTTTTCCTCTCGGTATTCTTAATAATTTGTTTAAAACACAGACCTTTCATGTAATGATATAAAAATCTGTTTTTGGTATTTGAACCTAAATGATTGAAGTATATGGCATATTGCTCTTAAAATGAATTTATAAAAGTATTTTGCTTCATCTTCCTTAACATTGTTTTCCCTAGGATTAAGGTCATACCTTTCCGGAGGTGGTTCAAGTGCTATCATCACAAGTAGTTACCTGAGTTAGGTCCTTTCCTTGCTTTCCATGATGGTAAAATGTGCTAGCAAATGTTTTTGTCTTATGTGAGTGTACTGTTAAAGGGGTTAGTTAGGCCAGTAGCCTTCATAATCAAGTCAGCTTGTTTCTCCATTCATACTGAATGCCTTGCACAGTGCTAAGGGGCCTATAGGAAATAAGAAAAATGTGACATAGTTCCAAAACCCAAAGAGCTTATAATATTGATAGCATTACCATGAGCTAAAGTGTAGGCACTGCCTTTATTTCTGTACCTTCAGGTATTTGGCCATTTACCATGCACTTCAGTAGTGTGAGCATTGAGAGCTCATATTTCCATATCAAATCCTGATCATCTCTATAACTATGTAAACTAAACTGTTCTCTCTCCTGCCCTTTTCCCCAACTCTTAATGGAATTGTTTGGATTTCTTGATTGTTTTATAATAGTGGGACACAGCAGGCCAAGAAAGATTTCGAACAATCACCTCCAGTTATTACAGAGGAGCGCATGGCATCATAGTTGTGTATGATGTGACAGATCAGGTAAGTTCCAGGAGGAAATTGTGTTACAATGACAAAGTAGGAAGCAAGTTACTATTTGATAAATACGAGATTATTTTGCTTTGCATATAAGCTATCAAAATTATTTATATGGCAGAAAACTTTGTCCACCCCCAAATAAATGAATCACATAAACATTTGTTTTAAAGTGTTTTTTAAAAATAGGTACACTGTTATTTTTCTTCTCTCCATTATTTGGGTAGCTAATGAATTGGTCAACCAAAATTTCATATTATTTTCCTTAATAGAAAATTTAGTAATTGGTTTTACATTGCTTTCAAGGGACTCTGGATATGTTTATCATCAACTAACTGGACATTTTCATATCATAATTTATAGGGAACTGTAGGTTATTTGGTTTATACTGTGTTCTTGGTGTTAAGTATTAACAGGAATTTGCCTGGCAATTAGACTTGTTAGAATTGCCATAAGTGAGATTATGGGTCTCACTTGTAGAGGATATGGTTCAGAAATAGGATGAGCTAGAGGAAGATTTTAAGAGGACAGTGAATATCTAAAGATTAGTTGTTAAAGAAGGTAGCAGGGTGTAGGGATAGTGTGAAGAATGTGGTCCAGGGGCCCTAACTGTTCTTTTGATGATAAAATTTCAGCATTCTTTTATTTCCTAATAAAAAGATAAACGTTTAGAACTTATTTTTCTTATAGCAATATTAAATCTCACCTCAACTATGAAATCATGGTTAATTAGGACATAACTGGAATCACAGGCTTAGATTCAGGGCCATTAGAAGTATTAGGTGAATAATATCAACAGGAGGAAGAAATAGTACTAATTTCAAAAAATCTCAAGTCATTACCATGAAATATTTAAAAATGAAAAATTTCCTCTCCTAAATATGACTGGCAAAAAAAAAGCATCTTTACTTTGGACCCGTTTATTTACTATTTTTGACATCTCTAGTAGCAGTGGACTCTTGTTCATAAACTAAGATGATCAAATTTTAATTAAAATTTATAAATTTGCTTGAGCTCTAGTTTGGTGCTGAGAAGTATTTCCCTCTCAAATAAGGTATATTTTCATCCTCAAGTCTTCAAATTCTAATTTCTTATTTAGGTGTATGGATAGTCATTTTAATATATTAGTTCACTTCTTTTGCCAGCCCTATAGGCATTATTTTGTAGCTAGGGTTGTCTCACTAGCTCTTCTTAGGTCTAGAAAGACACTTAAGGTTTATTACTTGCTTCATTAGAGCAGTTGTATCCAGAACTGTATTGTCATTCTTAAAAATGTCTGTCTTCTTAGGAGTCCTTCAATAACGTTAAACAGTGGCTGCAAGAAATAGATCGTTATGCCAGTGAAAATGTCAACAAGTTGTTGGTAGGGAACAAATGTGATCTGACCACAAAGAAAGTAGTAGACTACACAACAGCAAAGGTATGTTTAAAGTTTGATTTTCAAAGTGAATTTGAAGGTGTTGGATTTGAATTACGTGGGTGTGGAGTCCTAAAGTAACCACAACCGCGTTAGCTTTTAAAATACGTGTTAGGTTTTAAAATACATGCACTAGAATACTTTGAAATGACAATTCACATGGTGTGTGTTTTGATTCAGTAAACTTAGTCTTTCCTTATTGCCCATTTCAGGTAGAAATGTACTAAGTGAAAAAGATTTTTCAGTGTTAATTATGCCTTATTATTCTCTTAGGAATTTGCTGATTCTCTTGGAATTCCATTTTTGGAAACAAGTGCTAAAAATGCAACGAATGTAGAACAGTCTTTCATGACGATGGCAGCTGAGATTAAAAAGCGAATGGGTCCTGGAGCAACAGCTGGTGGTGCAGAAAAGTCCAATGTTAAAATTCAGAGCACTCCGGTCAAGCAGTCAGGTGGAGGTTGCTGCTAAAATTTGCCTCCGTCCTTTTCTCACAGCAGTGAATTTGCAATCTGAACCCAAGTGAAAACAAAATTGCCTGAATTGTACTGTATGTAGCTGCACTACAACAGATTCTTACCGTCTCCACAAAGGTCAGAGATTGTAAATGGTCAATACTGACTTTTTTTTTATTCCCTTGACTCAAGACAGCTAACTTCATTTTCAGAACCGTTTTAAACCTTTGTGTGCTGGTTTATAAAATAATGTGTGTAATCCTTGTTGCTTTCCTGATACCAGACTGTTTCCCGTGGTTGGTTAGAATATATTTTGTTTTGATGTTTATATTGGCATGTTTAGATGTCAGGTTTAGTCTTCTGAAGATGAAGTTCAGCCATTTTGTATCAAACAGCACAACCATTGTCTGTCACTTTCCATGCATAAAGTTTAGTGAGATGTTATATGTAAGATCTGATTTGCTAGTTCTTCCTTGTAGAGTTATAAATGGAAAGATTACACTATCTGATTAATAGTTTCTTCATACTCTGCATATAATTTGTGGCTGCAGAATATTGTAATTTGTTGCACACTATGTAACAAAACAACTGAAGATATGTTTAATAAATATTGTACTTATTGGAAGTAATATCAAACGTATGGTGATAAGTATTTTAATTCTATGGTTAAAGGGAAATAGAGCCTTTCATTATTCGTAAAACAGCCATTTGTGTGTGCAGCCAGGGCATTGTAGATCTATCTTAGAGTAGAATTCAAAATGTTTTCCAGATAATATATTCAATATATGACCTAGGGAGGCTTCTGTGCTAGGTAGGGATTTAACCAAGCTTAGTGGTTCAGGGAGACTAAATTGTATGGAAAGCAACTTTAGGATGTATGTTTTCTAGCGCATTATCTTTGCTCTCTTCTCTGAAACCATTTGAAATGGTTTATTTGACTAACATTTTGTTAATTCTCTTCTGTGGTAGAGGTAGAAAGCTGTACACCTTTCCTAATTGGCAAATGATCAGACTAACACATGTGCTAATTTTTCTTCCATGCTGAGTCAGATGTTGACTATTTTATCCTCCACAATTATATAAGTTGGAGGAGAGTTAAAACATGAAAGTAGAAAGCAGGAAAAATTACTATTTGATTGTCCTAATTTTAGAAATTATATCCCCTAAAAATTAACTGAAAACACAAATACTAGGTGAAAATGATGAGAGAAATATATTTATTTCAGTAGAATTTTGCACATGTGAAAATTTTGTTAAATAGGACCTTAAAAATCCTAGGGTTTGTTTTTATTGTGGGAAATAAAAATCTTTTGCTAACACTGGCATTTTAAGGTGATAGAAATCAAAGACTATTTCCCTGGGATGTGGCTGTTGGCAACACATTTTATGGTGGGGTCTTGAATTCAGTGATAAAATTTAAATAAAACCCAGCCAAAAATTATAGGTTTCTTTATTTTCACTTAACAGGCAATTGAAATACATGGTACAAAAATAAGTCATAAGATTATTGTAAAACGAAATGGACAGAATATTCAATTTAATTTTCCATCTATGAGAATTTCACAATAAAATCATAGTTTACTTTGTATTATAGATGTGCTTGTTGGATCTATTCATCCTCTCATAAGGCAACTGAAAAATTAAAGTCATCAAATAGTTATTTGGGTGAAAATTTTGAAAAATGCTTCAAAAGATTTTTTTATTTTGCCTTATAATATAGTATAAAGGGGGAAAGACTTCAGAAACTATTTTCTAAAGTAGATAATTGATACAAATGTCAGATGTGATGCCACACACTTCAGTTTTATACAGCGAGTTGTTCAAATTGTCAGCTTATTCTTGATGAGTTAGCATAAAACATGATGTGAATTTAAGATGTAAGTATATTTACATTACTTAGCTTTGAAAATGTTAGTAGTGTTCTCCCATTGCAGTAAAGACGGGCTTACCACAAGATGTTTCAGCATGCTCCACTATTTGCTTTTATGAATATGCCAATATACCCCATTTTCAAGTACGCACACTTCAAGCTACTATGGGCTTTTAAGTGAATAAAGGGAATTATCGCTCATCCTATTATAAATCTAAGGGGCTGCCATGAATTAGTTTACTAATAAGTTAAGACTTCTAAAAGTAAGCAGTATTGTCTCTGGGATATCCCTGCAGAATAAGTCATTTCAGTCTGAGCAATAACTTCCTGTTCTTTGACCTTGGACTGAAACTTCATTTAACATACAAACAAGTTGCCATTACACCAGCCCTTCTTGATCTTCCCATTTAAACTTCAAAACAACCCTATACTGACATTATCTCCTATTTGCAGATGAACTTAGTCATGGAGCTGCAGCAGGAACCCAGGTCTTCAAACTACCAATACAACTTAGTGCTGCCACTTCCCTGTGTAGGACTACTAGGAAATTTTACTACAGGTAAACTTGGGATTTCATAACCATGCTTATGTTACTGTAGGCCACCACTGTCCTTAAATCTAATATGTAACACTGCACACTGGCCAGCCAGACACCTGAATCTAACCAGGCCATGTGTGCTGATGGAAATGCTGCTGGTGGCATCGTCCTAAGCTTAAAACAAATTTAGCTTCAGTTTTAAGGGAGGCCTTCATCTTTTTATAGCACTGCTGAAGATATAATTAGCAGTTGTGTTGCTATTCTTCAGTGGAATTCACAGCGAGGTCCAGAATAAGCACCCTTCAATCAGTTGTACCTTATTTCAAAGGAGATAAACAAAACCACCTAGATCATCTCAAGGTCAAGTAGTACTTTCTTGGGAGACAGGGTACTCTGAAATAAAATACCCTGTGTAAATTCCTGTCAGTCAAAGCTGATTATAAATAGGCTGAATGGGAATAGAATAGAATATTCAGCATTCAATTACTATAACATTGGCCAGTTTATTTCTATAGGGTTGCCACCTTCAATTTTTTTTTACTAGATACTTATTTTCATGACTGCCGAATACTAGTAAATAAATGGGTTTAACTCTTAAGGGCTATCCAGTGTAATAGAGTCTGTGGAAAGACAGTACCAATTAAAAGCCATATTAAAGAGAAGGTAAAATATATCAATTTTTAAAAACAGGTCATAGACATATCTGCCTTTTTAATCAATTCTAGGCTTTTATGACTATTTTACATATATAATTATTTGCTAGGGAGGTATTTTGTCTTTTAAAGTCTATGGAACTAAAATTAATACAGAGAATCATAATACAGGCAGAATAATACATGGTTTAATAACTCTGATCATACCTAAAGAATTATAGTAAATCATACCACAGTAGCAACAGGCACTTGAAATATTGAATTTTATATAGCTACTATTGAATTTTATAATCTTTAGAATTTAACAGCTTATTTTCCAGTGACTATAAAGTCTGAGAAATTTTAAAGCAGAAAAGTTAAATACATTTAATAATTAAGCCTTTAGTTCCTATTGAGGTGGATGAGATTATATGGCTCAGCCCCCAAATGAAAGTCCTACACTTCCTTTAAAGAGGATAATTTTGTAATGTTTTGTTCTGAAGGGATATCAATAAGTCTGATCATAACTGTTCCAACATCACCTTGGGTTAAAGATGACTTGTTCACTTTTTTTATAAACTTAAAAGATCTTCTTTTCTTAAGCACCTTCCTCAAGTGAGAATGTGGAAGGAGTTTGAAAAAAGACCTTTAAGTGCTTACCTCGCATGTATTTAAGTATGAAGAACCTTTTCCTTAAATCTTAGCCCACTGCAGTACTCAAAACATGAGAGAAAATGTGCTTTCCTACATGTTCCTTCATGGCCCAGTAGAACTTTTTTTTAAAGTGCTTGTTGTAGAATCTGTGGTTACCAGTAATAGCTGATAATTTTGCTTTAAAAAGATACAGAACTGATGCTTTAAACAGTTTATCTTGAATTTATTTCTATCAAGGTACTTACACGTTGACTCTCAAGTAACAAAGAATTCCCTTTTATCCTTCACTATTTATCCTTAGTTTCTGTAATTATCCATGCCCTTCCCTCACCTGACCTACTCTTCCACAGGAGAGTAGGAATGGAGAGCATGCATCCTCATAGAAGTACCCTTAAGGTGGATTAGTCCCTAGCCCTGCTTAAGTTCAATAGCAGTTCCTGAAGTGCCTGGTACATTTTCCCTTAAGATATTAATTAGGTGGGCAGATGGAGACTGAAGCCCTAAGGTTCATTTTATTAATAAGACCCAAGTTTCTGGCCAAGCATTTACTCTTCTGTCCTCTTGTATATCTGGGAGTAAGTACCAAGTATTTGGTATTTTTTTCTCATACCAGCCTTCTTTAAATGATCTTAGCAGGTGGACTAGTTTAGGAACTCTTTTTAACCAAATAGAGTGGGAGGAAAAACCTATGAGCTTTATTAGCATTATTTAATCAAAAAATGCAAAGCCATTTGCTCTTTGTGGAGAGGCACCAAAAGGAAAACCTTAGTTTGGAAGGACTCATTTTAAATAATAGTAACTCAATAGCCCTTAACTTCAGAGAAAAGAAAGGCATTTTAAAGCTAAAACATTATAGTTTACCCCTTATATCAATGTTAAATGGCTCTTACAAGGACTTCCTGAAAGTTTCCCACCAGCCAGGTTTTGACAGTTTACATCTCTGCCTGGGAAGATGCCTGAAAAAGAAAGAGAAGCATTTGTTATAGGCAGAATGCTACAGAGGAAGAAATGACAACAGCCGTCATGTGCATTCATTTTAGAACTAAAATGTCTATTGCTCCAATTTCTTTGATGCAAATACATGGATTCCCTGCTCTTGACAAACCTGGATTTTATCCTTTACCTTCTTTTGTCTACAGTGAATTCTAACCTAGAAAATCTGAGTTAAGCACCACATTTTGGTTATAGGAGAGGCAGTTTCAGAGATAGTATGGCCCAGTTGTGGAATCATAAAGAACACTGGGTAGCGGCAACCCCACTGCGGGCACCAACCATCTCCCACTCAACTCTCTTAGCCTCTTACCTATTATTATTATGTTTTACCTTCTAAGATCAAAAGAAAGTTGTACTGTTAAGTATCCAGGCCTGTTATCCTCAACTATCCCGCCTAGCCCTTTTGGGAAAAGAGAGTTATGGGAAGTTTGCAGAGACCCTTTGTGGGGAAGGAAGGTCGGGGAATTATCGGAACTGAGTCTCTGGGCACTTGGTGCTGTCAGGAGTTGCTTGGAGATGGACCAAATGAGCTGGGCAAACAAAAATGTAGGTATAGATAAATTTTGCTGCTGTTGTCCTTGGGTGGTGGGGTGGGCATGAGGGACTGCCATAAAAATAGGAGCATGGTGCACCCTAGTCCACAGCAGGTGTTAAGCTGAATAATGGAAAGCACTGCAGTGAGCCTTCCTCACCACAGGAAGACCCCCCAACCTTACAATGGCAGCATCTCCCTTGTTAAGTGTTAGGGGCTTCTAGCATCTCATTTGATTCAATAACTCTTGGCTCAAGTTTCTAAGAAGCAGCCAACTGTTAAAGCAGGAACTCTACCCTAATCCAGCACCGGGGTCGTAGGACAGATGTTCTTCTCTTGGGTTACTCTACTTACCAGGCTAATTCCAGTCACATCAGCACTCCTATGTGCTGCCAGTGGTGTGTTGTCAGGGATGAGGGTGCAGCCAGCCAGCATGTCCAGAGAGGCTAAGATAGTGTCATACAGGTGTTCTGCTTGGCTTTCCAGCTCACTGGGCTGCTTCGAGATCCTCCCAAGGACATCCTTTAACACTAACAAATAAGGTTCAGAGCACTTAGGCCAAAACAATCATGCAGGTGTATTTTCAAAAGAGCATACAGTGTTGTAGCATTTCACACAAAATTGGAATATGGTATTAGTTTTAGAATGTACATCCTTAACAGTGACTCTCCAGGAACTTCTTTTGCACAGAGGATTTGTTAACTTCTGATTAAAGCTAAGAGAATTTCACTGGCTCTACTTTGGAATTACATATTTCAAAAAAAAGCAAGAGACACGGTTCTGTGGTGTCAGGTACTGACTTTAATTTTTTTGGTATTACCTAACTTTTAGAGATAAGGCACAAGGGGCACACCCAGATCCTGTGGGGCAGAAGGCTTAAATGAAACAAAACATCATGCCAAGATTAGGGTTCTGGGTCCTACCACCAGGACCTACCTGCTTCTATTGGCTGGGAGGCTGTCATTTGGCATGTGTACATATGAGTGGTCTGGTACCATTATTTGTGAATGTTTGTGAACCTTTTTGTGGGTCTTAAATGAAGATTTCAAAAGAAAATTATCTGAAAGCAGGCAAAGACAGGATGGTTAGTGAGGCCAAGATTGCATCCTATAGGCCAAGTGGTCATTTGAGGAAGGGATGGGCTAGGTTCAGAGTGCATCACACACAGCAGGCTTATTCTCTTAAAACTTTATTTCCTTTGTTAAACACAAAGGCTGCTTTAGCTTCCTGTGCATTTATCAGCTGTGTTAACACTCTCCCTAGTTTCCTGCCACAGCTGCAACATCTGCCAACAGCGGAAGGAAAGGGGAAGCTGCATATCTGCAGAGGATGCTGATGGGTGGGCAGAAGGAGCACAAGCTAGTGATATTGAGCTTGGTTCCCAGGGAAGCCACATCAGTACACCATCTGTACAAAATGCCGTCATAAGCTAGCCCAGCCTGGCAGAGGAATGCAGCCAGGGTGTGCAGCACAGCTTGTCTGTAACAGCGCCTGGGGTGGGCTCTCCTCTCCACTAGAACTTTGTTCAGTCCTGCATGTTGTCAGTGGAATTCAGGGGGCCTTTATTTTTTTGAACCTTTAGAATGTTTGGGGTCAAGTAAAAGGAAAGCTAGGAATAGGAATGAAATCTTTCCCAGTGAGATTTTTATGTTTTAATCATTACATGCCATGCATACAGGTTCCTGGTTCAGCTTAATGCCAACAGATTCCAGTCATCTGATACAGTATAATGAGGAGTTTGGGTGGGAGATAGGACCATCACACCCAAATGTTAGTGAAAACCTGCCAGATTTCCATGGGGAGGCCTTTGACAGGAGCCTGAGACTGGGACATTTTGGAGGGGGATCCATTTGGCTTCCTGTCCCTACGGTTATATGCGGGCTCTGACAGTGTGCTTTGGAGACGAGAACAGTTGTGCACCTAGCCCAAGGCCCTGTGAATATCAGGGCGGACTGTGATTTTCACAAACAGCCAAGTTTCTGATTATACCAACAGAGGTTCAGGAGAGGCAATGTGTTTATTTGAAGAACCTGGATACATATCTGAAAAGTCACAGAAACCCCAAGCGGGATGTACTTATTACAGATTGAGCACTGGGAAGTATTACTGAAGTGATTTTTTAAATTGAAGGTCAAAGAACCTATAGCTTTCAAGAAGTCCATCGTTACATGTGGTCTCTAGGAAGTTTCTTGGTATTGAGCGACTTCCTCACTGATGGGAGCCAGCAGAAATGGGCTGAAGCCAGGCTGCCACTCTCGTGTGGCCCAAGGCAAATTCACAACCCCAGTGAGGTGACAAATGACATATCATGTCAACTGCTTTAGCACTGTCTGGCACACAGTGTTCAGTAAAATACTGGTATAATTACAGGCAGCAAATGAGCCTGGCATACTGAATTTCTGCCCCAATAAAAATCAAAATACCCTAGTGCAAAAGAACATCAGAAGAGCCAAAATAAAGGCGTCCAGAAGACAAATGGTTCACATAACCTGTACCGGACAATCACAACCTTATGGAAAACCTTGCAGTGGCTCCATGGCTCACAGAAACCCCTCTGCTCATTCTCCACTCTAGTGATTCTTCTTCCCAGGGACATTGGAGATATTTTGGGGTGTCAAATGGGGAGGAGGTGCTACTAGCATCTAATGGGCAGAAGCCAGGGATACAGCTAAACATCCTGCCATGCACAGGACAACTCCCCTCACAACAAAGAATTATGTGGCCCAAAATGTTGATAGTGCCCGGGGTTGAGAAACTCCATTTCATAACACCCTCCCTACTATGCACCTGCTCACTACTTCTAGTCAGGAAAGTGCAACCTTCATGGACTCAAGCCCATGGGTCCTACCCAGCTTTGCTTACACTGTGTGCTTCCAGCATAAACTCTACCTCACTCCAAATCTGAGGCACAATATACATGGGGTCTTTTAGCATTCAGTCCCTGTGTGCCAGGGACTGCTTTTGGGTGTCTATCAGTTACTAGTATTCTCCTAGTTTATTCTTATATCTGCTGCCAGCAAAGGCAACACTGACTGCAAATCCATGCACCCCGCATACTGAGATGTAATCAAAGTCTGACTTTCACATTTTCTTAAATGAGGAACCCTCCTACAAAATGGACTTAAGCTGAATTTGCACACCATTGCTACCCTGTCCCCTTTCATAAGTTCACATCTTTTAGTCTATGCCCTTAGAATGTCTCTCAAATCTTAAAACAAATCCTTTCCTAAACCAGATAAACAGGAGGATTCAGCCTTCACTGGGAAAGGAAGGGAACCCCTGAGAGCTCCCCACTGTGTACATCCTACCAGAAAACAAGGACAGCCAGATTAAAACCAGTATTTCCACCCAGGACATCACCAGGAAAAGAAAAGCAGGAGTTAGAGTGTTGTTCTTACAGGCTCGATGCCCAACTTCTCCTCACCTTACTGTATGACAAAACTGCCTCGTGGTACAGTTGTGGGTTCAGTGACGATGTGAGGGACTGCCAACAGGTCATGGGAATGTAAGGCAATGGGTGCATGTGGGAAGGGCTCTGGCACTATTGGCTCCTTACCAGTGACAGTGTGGTTCCCTGGACTTGCTGCTGAGAGGCATTAAACACTTGGCTAAATTCAAAGACTCAAACATCTCACCTGGGGTGTTCTCCAGAAGGCACTGAAGAAGAATCTCCCCTTTCTGTAAGACACTCTCCGTCAGGGACTGGTGTTCATCCATATCTTTCTTAAATTGCTTAAAGCATATGAGAAAGAAATAAAAAGCTTCATTACTATCGTTTTCTAAAAGTTATTAAAAATGATCCCTTTCGTGGTAGCTTGATTCCCCTCTTGATAAACCAACCCAGTCTTCAGAACTCTCCAAGTAAACAGTGTAACAGTTTAGCTTCACCTTCTATGAGCCCAAGGTAAATATAGTCAATCGTTTTTTTCTGTTTATAGTTTGACAAAAGAAGAGTTTTCCTTGGCAGAGTCTGGCTCATGAAGAGTTTGGAGTCAGGGTTTCCTTTTGTACTGCACCTCACAGGGTTCTCTTTAAAAACTCATAGGGCCATGGGCTTCTCAAAAAACTGTCTTTTATTCTAATGGACCTGGTAAGAGTCATAGGAGATGGTGCTAACTTGACCACAGGGACTGCTACCCACATCCTCAGTGTCCTGCTCTTAGACCTTGGGGAGGCATCTGGGAAGCTGTGGGTCTCCTAAGCAGCTGATTTATTAGCCCCTTACAGGTACCGTGCCTTGTACTTGATGGTTTTTGATGATGCCTTAGCTGCTATGAAATATAAAGTCAAGTCCATGACCATTCTGGTATAGGGTGCAGAACTTGGTTTGTATTTTGAAGTTATAATTTTACTCTTGAATTTACTATATACCTGTCTTCAGTTTTCCTTTGCCATAATACCTATGCTTATTTTATTCTTTAGTTCTCTTTATAATTTATATACTGCCACAAAACCACTGTGTTATTAAGACAAAGTATATGAGAAAGTCACAGTTAGAATATGTGAATACACACCCATACCCATCCTTATGTTAAGTACCTAAGCATGGGTCAAGGTAGCTCGTATCATGTACCATTCTTTGTGGGAGAGGGGTTGACAATGCGGGTCCCACAGTTGTCTGGGTGACACAAGAGGGCTAGGCTTCACTGTCCTGCAGGGCTAACCCCCAGCTCAGATCTCTGTTGTACTCACAAAGCAAGATAGTTGCTTCTGGCTAGCTTAGAAGTTGAGGCACAGGATGGAATGAGAGAATGAGTTGTTTTGCACCAGTGAGGCACTCTGGAAAGGCTACCCAAATAAGTCCAAAAAAGGCCATTTCCGCTCCCTACAATGGAACATCCCCGGGCCCCTTGGGGGTGGGCCCTGCAAAGCTATGCACACACACTTGGGGGCTGTGCACTGAGGACCCTCATGCTCAACCCTCCTCTCATTCCTCAGTGTACTCTGGGCAAGGAACTCCTGGCAACCTCTCACCACACAAGAGGAAACAGCATTCCCACTAGGGTAGGGCAGCTGGCCCACCCAGGCAAGGCCCTTCCCTTACAATTTAGTTGGCTGCAAGTTGGAAAACAAAGGCCTCCCTCCGGCCTGGGTGTGGTGAGAGCTCTGAGTAGGCTCTGCCACTTGTGAATAGCTCCCTCTTCTGCTGAAGGCACAGGGTCAGGTTATACGGTGGCAGAAATTCAAAGAACCTCTTCTAAGCTAGCATCAGGCTCAAACCACAAATACCCCTGCTCCTTCAGAAGAGGTTATAAAGGCTTGGCCAACCAGACAAACAGAAGTCACAGGCAGTTCAGTCAAGGTTAATGTTATATATAGGGTAACTCTATAATTTATTATCCAATTCAGAATGTGAATGGGAATAAAGGGGGACATATGGATAATTATGTCAGAACAGCAGGCACAAACGCACCCTAAAAATACCTGATTTAAAGTCATTAACTAGAACCACATTTAAAGAGATTTTTAATGTAACAAAATCTCAGTGAAAAAGAGGCAAAAACACCAAAAATCAAAACACACTGAGAAGCAAGTTGAGTTGTATTTTTGTTTAAATACCATCAAAATACCCTATGTATATTCTGGAGTCAGTTCAATTTCAGCTCAAATACTTAAAAGAGCAGTCAGTCTAGACCCACAGAACTTCGTTATGATAGGAATGTTCTCTCTGCACTGTTCAGTATGGTGGCCACTAGACAAAAGTGATGATTAAACACTTGGAATGTGTCTAGTGCACCTGAATCTTTTACTTAATTTAAATAGCCATCTGTGCCTAGTGACTCCATAGTAGTACAGATATATGTTTATCAATCCCCGAGATATTTGGAAAATTACATTACAAATCATTCGTAAGTATTTTTGATCAGGATAAGTATGTTTTTTCCTCCAAACTCTATTTGGCCTGGGAAATAACTTACATTTTAGTTTTTCAGCGTCAAGAATTTGAAAAGGGCCTGATTAGATTTCAGATAAAATACTCAACTAAGCCACAACATACCAGCATCAATTATTTGAGTTTTTACTTTGTAATCAAGTAATTTAGCCACCCCCCTTGTGAGTGAACAGCCAGAAGCCAGGACCACATATTACCCGGTAAAGCTGCAGAGAAGACTTGAGACCTGTAAGGTCAGACTTGGGTGAAGTCAAGTGATTGGTAACATCTGCTACGTTATATAGCCAGTGGATCAGCTCTTCTAGTTGACAGCAAAATGTCTGTGTAGACAAATAAAAGACATGTGCTGTTTACATTTTCGAAAGGCTATAAATATCCAGGGGTTTCTGAGAGATGGACTATGTACCTTCCTAATACATTTCTTCACCTGAGGCTCTAGTCTCTTCTCTCCTCCTCTGCCTGTCCCCACCCCATGACTTCCGACCTCTACCAGGGCAATAGGAAGAGCCCTACCTTGCTTTGGTCTCCCATCACCCTGATGTGACATCAAAAATGACAGACTGAGAAAATCCAGCCCTGAATGTGAGAACAGGGCAGCAAAGGTGAGGGCAGGGATGGGGAACAACCCAGAAGAGGCATGCCTGCCCACAAAGACCAATACTTGGATCCGCACCATTGCTAACTATTGAATTGTTCCTGGGGAAAACATGGACATAAATGACTATAATCATGACTAACCTGAACATATGGCTAAAAACAACTGAATTAAAACTACATGTCCCTGTTCTGCTCTGAAACTGCCCAAGAAGCAGGGCCCCTAGACTCCTGCTAGGCACTCATCCTGGGGAGGCTGTGAGCCAAGCACGTTACCTCACTATCGCTCAATCTTTTATCACAAAGGAGTTGACATGCTATCATCTGTCCTACCTGCTTCACAGTATAAAATAAAATCATCCATGGGATGTGATGGGCAGTGCTGCGAACCATCAGTGGCGTGGGCTCATCAGTACACGACCCTCTGGCTGACTGCCTGGCTGCTGTGCAGACGTGGCATCCATGTGCTCAGCCAGAGGGCAAGCCAGGGGACTCTCCCAATGTACAGAGGTTCCCATTCCTCAACAGCCATGTCAAGACTGTGCAAAGCTCTCAACATGAATTATTTAATCTACACAATACCCAAAAGAGGCAAATCTCTACGTTTTAGAAACAAACTCAAGAGTCAGAGCAGAAATTTCAAAGATAGCAGTACCATGTTTAAAATTCAGATCCTCTTGATGCTGATGACCCTGTTCCATGTAGTATTAATTTTATCTCCGGATAGTCTTGGTGGTCCACAAGAGCAAATTTGGTGGCCAAGAAGTCTAGGAAATGGTACATCTAATGCCCTAACTCTGCAGTCACACCACTTAACTAAATGGAAGCTCTGAGCCAGAGTCCTGCAGTCAAGAGTACACTTAACTTTCATTTAACACAGTGTTTCCTAAAGGCACCTAAGCACCAGCTCTCCTTGTGCAGAGTACTTCTTAACCCTCAAGGTCAAGAGCCTTGGGAAGCAGCCTAGGGTAGTGGTTAAGAGCTCAGACTCCAGTCCTTGCTAATTGTGAGTGGGCAGGTTACCTAACTTCTCGCTGCCTTTTTTCCCAACTGTGAAATGAGAATATAGTTCTTATTAGGTAGTGAACTGTGAGGATTAGATAGGAAAAAGGTACAGTGTAGTGCTTGGCACATAAAACGTGCTCACTGTTACTAAGTTTTATTATGTGAGGGGACCAGAAGAAGAAGAAATGAGAAATGCTGAGTTTACCTTCACACACTGCATAAGTGATTCTTTCCCCTGCTCTCCTCCTTTCCTGGGAGGCTGACCTTTAGCATCTGGGTCTGAGAATGCCCACTGGTCCAACATAGCTGGCAAGGATGAGCGTGTTCTTAGTGGTCCAGAGCAGATTCCCAGTGCTTGGCTGTTCACCAGACTGCCGTCCTCTGCGGAGTCCCTTGCATGAATGAAGGAGTGCAGCAAAGAGTGGTTCTGGCCCCCAGAGCCCCCGGACCCTCTGAGGGCAGCCCCAGAGGGAAGCTGGCTTTGGCTGGAGTCCGATGGGAAGGAAGCGGGCGCATCACTGTCTGACACATCCATGGAGCTCTGCCCTTCTGTAGCCCCAGTGGGCAGGATCACAAAGGTTGGACTGGAACCTAAACACGAAACCAAGCTAGAAACCTGTGTCAGCCGAGGAGGCAAGGCAAGATACTCGTCATCACTTTCCAACTCCTCTTCTGGTCTCCACCCAGGCTCCATGCAGGGAGGGCGCAGGATACCCTGGCTGGCCCCCTTCTCTCTTTCAGGCCTGGAGGAGGGCCACCCTCTGTCACATGTCCTCAGCTGGGGAGAGCCCACCTTGAGGTACTTGCCTACAGGTCGCCAGTCCTTCATACCTCTCAGGATTGGCTCTCTGCTCTCCCAAGAAGCATCCTTACCGCCTGAGGCCCTGGGGGTATATGCGAGGTGGCTATGAGATGCCAACCCCACGCCACTTCGCTTCTGGGGCCCTTTAGAGTGACACTGCTTAAGGCTTGGCTCTCTGGATCCAGAGAATGGCAGGGCAGTGGCCTCCACTGGTGGGCAACTGTGGGAGACATTAGTGGGTGACTTTAGGGTACTTGCTGGGGAGACAGAAAAGCTATCCAGATCTACACCTGAGTCCTGTAGGACAGGATCAACCAGCACATGACTGTCAGGCTGCTTTAAGAGCTGAGACCTGGGCCTAAGGGGATAAGTATAGTCCAGCAGGTCTTCATACTCTTTGTTTGGGTTCCAGAGTGGGGAGCGGCGGTCGGGGGAAGGGGGCAGGGAATCCGGCAGCACGCAGGCCCAATACTCAGCTTGGAAGGATAGGCGCCTCCTGCCCAGCCTAGGCGCATCACCCCCAGAGGACACAGGCTGTGGAGACCACTGGAGCTGAGGCCCTGGCACCATTACAGAGGGGGCCAACTGGGGGACGGCCAGCTCTAAGGAGGAGGAGACCTTGGCAAGGGAGCAACTCTGAGGCTCCACCTTCTCTTGGTGACCCTGGAGACTGCTGCCCGGGGATGAGGCAGAGATGCTGCAGCTGGAAAACTGGGGCGCAGTAGCACCTGGGCTCACTGTGGACCTCCACTTTGAGGAGAAAGGGAAACCTGAGATTTGAGGCTCCTGGCTGAGGTCCAGCACCCGTGGTGACTCAACTGGGGATAGGTCATCTTCTATATCAGCATCATGTCCCGAGCAAAGAGCTGTGGCTCTGGGAACAGTGAGAGTCTGAGGTAGCTCCTCTGAGGCAGAAAGCTTGGTCTCCTCCATCTGCAATAAGAAGGAAGAAAAAGCACTCAGGGACTCAGCCTGCTCCAGGAAGCAGATTGTCTTCTCCAAACTGACCCTACTCTTAGTCCTTTTAGAAGTTCTTCCACAGACAATCTGTGAGTGAGCAGAACTCAGCACTCTGTCATGCTGAAGCTGGAACACACTGTCTAACCTTTGAGAAGCGTGTCCTGGGCAGACAAAACCTCAACCACTCTGTTACTGACAAGAGACACATCCAAACCGAGCAGGCAGGTGACCCAGCAGGATCCACACAGCTTAACTCACAAGCCAGTGGTAACTGAACACTGGCAAAATGAGTCAGTCATCTCAGGCTCTTCACTTTGAAGTTTTAATCTGCTCAGTGAAGAACTTGCCCTGAGGGAGGCCAGATAGTACAGTGGTTAAGGGCCTGGGCTCTGGAACCAGACAGATCTGGCACCAACCCCTGTCACTTTTCAGATATATGACTTTGAACTTGCTCCCACACCTGGAAAACAGGGAGGGTAATAGTACCACTTCCTCGGGACACAAAGATGAAATGAGCTCATGGGTGAAAAGCACAGGGTGAGAACTCAACAAACAACAGGAGTTACAATAATAATCACCAGACTCACATTCATGAAACAGCCCATTTCTGTTTGCTTATTCACTTCCTGCTCATTGAATCTTACTCACAGGTGCCCTGAGACTCTACTGTCCTAGCTCCCAGGAAGGTGGTCCTGGCTTGTTTTCTTCTAGTCAGGCTCAGAGGTCCCTAACAGATTGGGGTGCCATAGGGGCTGTTGCAACAGCCAAGGTCACAATGACACTAAAGAGATCAAAGCCAGTCCCATCAAAGGCCTTGGCAAGCTGAACAGTAGGATGTCAAAACTTGGAGGAACTTGGAGGGACAGGTCATGCAGGTCACCTTCCCAATTATACTGAGGGCCTGAAAGATTCGGTGATTTGCCTGAGGTCACAAAGCTAGGCAGAATTCCCTGCTCCATGTGACTCCCACTAGGTTAAGGCTGCTCTGCAGTTAGGGAGGCCCAAGAAATTCTCCTTATCCAGCAACAGTGATGGCCACCCCAGGGGCTCCAGGGCTCTGCTGGGTTCCCTGGATCCCAAGCAGATAGTCTCAGAGCCTTTAGGAGTGCACAGCCTTGACCCTCCTTCCCCAAGTCTCCCCAGAGCCCCCCCTGATGCCTTCAGATCATCAAGTCAGAAGCAGGATGTGCCCCTGCCATCAGAGATCTCCTGACAGGCAACAGGTCTTGGCCATAGCATCCCTAGTCCTGAAAAGGTCACTAGTCGCACTCCTGAGGAACAGGAGATGCGGTGGACAGAGCCCCCTGCTGGCTCCAAGGCCCAACTCTCCAGGTAAACCTATAAAATAGAAATCTTCACATCCAGGCTCCCCCGGTGTTCCATCTTGTACAGCTGCTAAGAAAGCACATAAGATGGTGACAAAATGCTGGAACACAACAATCCCAAAGGGCAGCATGAGGTAAACCTATCATCCTGTTGGCCTGAGTACCTACCTGGCTTCCCACAGAGTGCAGAAGATCGCCAGTCCCCACACCAGGAGGAAGCAGGCAACCGAGAGTAGGATGAGTTATTGGTTCCCTGCTGATGTTGCTGGCCTGTGGCTGGCAGGCTCCAGAGGTGCAGCAGGCAGGGGCAGGTAGCCCTTCTGTCCCCCACACAGAGGAAACAGGTAGTCCCTCGGCTTCCAGGCGTGGCGGTTGCTCCCCACTCACAGGCCCTGGGATATACACCTCTTGCTCCCTACAGCTCCACCTCCCACAAGATGGGCACATTGTGTCCGTGGATGCCTCCACCTTGGCCTTTTCCTCCCCCAGGGCCATTTATGAGTCCCTAAGTCAGGGTTCCCCAAAGCCTTCAGCTCCCTACAAAAGTGTGAAAGGGAGAGAAAAAGATAAGTTTCCTGTATCTGTATCCAAGAAACCTTGCTTTTCAAATATTAAGAAAAAAATGTTGTTGGCCAAAGACAAAAAAAGAACAAATGATGGCTACTTCCTCAGAGAACAGAGGAGAGGTCCAGCTTTTCCTTGGTACCAAATCCTTCCAAAGAGAATGCAGTAGCATAACATTTTGCCCTCTGCTTTTATGTGGCCCATACCAATCCCAGAAGCAGGTGCCCGGAGGGTCAGTGCAATTTGGTTGGTCCAAATCAGAGGCAAGGCTTGCTCCTAACTAAAGTCGCCTTTTAGGCCTTGCCCCTTCAGCCCACTCCCACAGGCTAAGAGGCCTGGCCTGGTCCTTCTCTTTGCCAGAACCGCAGCTAATCTGCTCTCTCAATGCCCCCATCAGCAGGCAGCTCTGTACTGGCTCTGACTGCTCTCCTCCAGAGAACAGCAAGTCAGCGCATGCCCGGGCCTTGGCTGAGACCAGGGTGCCCCGAGTGCCCGCTCTGCCCGTGGAAGCAGGACCCTCTCAAAGCACAGAAACCACACCCCATCTCTAGGATGGCAGGTGACCAAAAAGAGAGAGAAGCACAGCAGGCAGCCAGGAAGGCAGAGAGAGAGAACGAGGAAGAACACTCAGGAAAGGATTTAGGAGCTGGATCTGAAAATGGAACCATTCCAATTAGAGCTTCAGGACAAAAGAGGGAGACCCCTTCAGCCTCAGTGTGCAGGCTGGGGCTGGGAGCACAAATCCAGGAGGATTTGGAAGGGCAGGCAAGGAAACTGCAAGCACCCAGGTTTTAGTAGCCACCTGGAGTGCATTGGGCCAACCTCAAAGCTAAAACCTAGACACAAATAGCCTTGTTTACTCAGATCAGAAGGTGAAGTGATGGCAAGTAGGTGGAAGCAGGGAAGGCTTAGAAGGTGGAGGAGGCTGTGGACGGTGAGCTCACTCTGCTTAGCTCACACCAGAAAACACAACTGGGTGGGGACAGCTCTACCCTGAGACCTCCTGTACCAGATAGTCCTGCCCTGGCTGGGGACACTCAAGACTCCAGACCAATTCAGGGTCCACCTTAGAGAAGAGCACACAATTCATATGTACTCTCATTTACTTCTCATAACCACTGTATGTGTCAGGAACTAATTTTAAAAAACAATTTCTTTTTGCACAGTTTCAAAATATGGTTCAAATATAAAATGCACTGCAGATCAAGTATCCCTCCAACCTTGTCCCCATTCCTCTCTCAAGCAGGCTAGTGCACAGGGCATTATGACAATGCCTGGAGCATAGTACGCACCAACAGTCAGCTAGTGCCATCACTGTCATGGGTGTGTGTGTGTGACACAATCAGTGTACTAAGTCACCTCACAAGGAACAAAGAAGTCCAAAAGGGAAAAAATGCTGCCAATTTTTTGTATAAATTAAGTAAAATATTTAATACTAGATTCACAAAAACAAGTCAACAGTTTAAATTTGTGTATGTCTCTCATCTACTGATCATATGCAGACAAACACAAAAATCTATTTTATCCTTCTCCCCCTTTTTACACAAAAGTAGCAAATTGTATAGGACATGCTGTTCAGAATCTTGCTTTTCATTCTTTTATTTTAAACAAAGTACCTTGGAGATGGTTCCTTAGCAATACACAGAGAACTTCCTCTTTATCACTGCCCAGTACTGTATCCCACTGTAAGACTGCACTCTTATTTCACTGGTCCCTTTCTAGTGGATATTTGGGTTATTTCTAATCTTTTGCTACAAATAATGCTATGATGAATAGCCATATATACAAATCATTTGCATGCATGGTAGCACATCCACATAAACAACCAGAAGTAGAACTGCTGAGGCAAAGGGTACCCACAGTGTACTTCTGGCATATGCTGCCAAGTGGCCCTCTGTGGGGTGGCATCAATTTACACTCCCATCAGCAGCATGAGAGGGTATCAGTTTCCCATGTGAGGCAGGTCCTCTTATCATTTCACATAGAGAGAAACCAAGGTTCAGAGATTCAAATCCAGAACTGTTTGACTACAGAACCCAAGCTCTTTATGAACCATTTAGGAAACAAGTTACAAAACAGAGGCACATGAAGTAGAAGAGGGTGGAAGGGCAAAGATGAGTGAGTGACCAAGTCCTGCAGAGAGAGAGATTCTCATGGAGCCACATCCTCACCTTGTGGCTATTTTAGAAACTGCACATGAAGATATAGGCACATTGTTTTCACAAATATGGGAATAAACTAAGCTGGAAAAATTATGGTGATGGCTGAACCTAACCCGCAGCCCCCCGTTTCTACTTCCTGTTCCACTCCTAAACTCTCTCACTGGCCTGTGTCAGGATGTGATGGGTGACTGCTAATCCCACTTTTGCTCCATTACTCCCCCTCCACTAAAGGGGACTGGAATAAGACCTTGCCAGGACAAAGCAAAGGTGCAAACAAATAATTTGTCTTTGTTTTTATAAGGTGTTTTTATTTGTATGGATTTCATTATTCAAAAAAGAAGGTATCTATTTATCCCTGGGGGGTGGAGAGTGATGAACTAAAATTACAAGATTTTTAGGAGACTCATCTAGGTAACTTTCAAGTATACACACAAACCTGAACTAGGATAACAGTGTTGCCAGAGGCTCTTCAGAACCCAGGTAAGGTCTGAATTCAATGATATTCATAGAAATAGTACTTGTGAAAAGACCGATTACAGGTGGTTATTTTCCCAATCTGGACAAGCAGTTCCTTCATAATCTTGTTTATTATTCTGCCTGAGAAATCCTGCTTTCCCCCCCGTGCTACACAAGTTTATTATGAGAACTAAAATAGATACATGTGAAAGAATAAAAAGAAGTCCCTGAGAGTTCATTCTAAATTGTATTAATATGCTACAAAATACATAGGAAGAAATCAATTTAGGTAGAGATTATCAGGGAAAACTCCTTGAAGTAATGACTGCTCCAGGCAAACCATTTTATTTTATTTTTTATTTTTTTATTTTTTACATGCCTACAGCACCCGGTCTTCCTAGGTGGTCTCCCAACCAAGTACTAACCAGGCCTGACCCTGCTTAGCTTCCGAGATCACACAGGATCAGGCGTGTTTGAGAGTGGCATGGCTGTAGATGGCAATCCATTTTTAAAACATAAATCATGTTGGAAAACAGTGGCCTAGCAAATATACAAGTTTTGGACTTCCAGGGCTCAACCCTGTCTGCATTTGCCAGAGGGGCATCTGTAATACTACATGAACATCCGACCTTCATTTCCACGGATTCTAGATTTTACGTATCATTCCTTCTGGCCCTCTGAGGATGAGAGCGAAGGTTCAGGATCCTGTTTGGACCCATCCAATGAAAGAGAGCTTACTCCTTTTCAAAGTACCTGATGGGCTGCTCAGACTGATGAAAATTACTTCCTGTGCTGGACCAACACTCTCCCTCAGGTCAGTAGCTTTAAACAACCTACTACTCTCTTTCAGATCACACATTTTACAGTGTTTCTGGGGGCTAGCAGCTCCGTGTTATGCAGAGTCCTCAGATGGCCTCCTCCCTAAAAGGGAAGCAGCAGAAGGTTGGACTGAGTGGCTGGAGGCCTCAAAGCACAGACAATAAATTCAACCTTCCCATCGGAGAAAGGTCTGTACATACCAGATCTGCCCTGTCCTTGGCCAAACCAAGAGACAAGCCACATAAGCTTCAGAATATTCTAGGAGCCACTTGGACTGTTAAAGTTCTCCACTAGTTTCCAGGACTTGCAGAGGCCATATGATCTACCAGATATAATTAGGAGTGATGTAGGCTTGGCTTACTCTTGCCCTACAGTAAAAATATGCTCTCACATCATGTATGTTGTAACACTAACTCCATTGGCCTGGACATCTGACCCTGATATCTGCTGAACTACCCTCATGCAGTCCTGTCACAGCTGCCAGGGCTTCCTCCCACTTGCTCCTATCTAGTATGGAGAAAGGAGGACTGGGAATAGGGGTGCAGGGGGAAGGGTGATGTTCGTCTCTTAACTAAAGCATTCAAATATATGAACAATCAGCAAGAATAACAATCCTTCTTTAATTAAAAACAACAACAGCAACACAAACTTTCCACGGGATTCTTTAATCACAAGCTTCCTTTGAAACAATCTGATTTATAACAATTCTGTTCAGGAAGCTCTGTTCCTGCAAGGAACTGTCTCTGCACTGGAACACACAGGCAGCCACCTATACCAGCCAGGGACCAGGTGTTGCTTGACAGAGCAAGCCTGACCAGTTCAGGGGCTAAAGCCTTGACACTCCTTTTTGCCTTCACAGGGGGCCAAAGGTATAAGTGTTAACGGTCATGTATGGTCATGTACGCACAGTGGCAGAATCTGGCCAAGGAACCAGAGGCTCTCTCTGCTGCTCTTTTTCTAGGAACAGGAAACTGCCCACAGGGAAAGGGCAGGGGCGGAGAAGAACCTAGCACTGTCACGTTGCTAGAAGGCTTCTAGAGGAATTAGATTGACAGGCAAAAGGAGCTTAAAAGCAAAAGCCCATCCAGGCATGGGAAACAGCATGAAAGGGGTAAAGAAACAAGTGAGGGAAGCCAACAAAAGGGGCAGTCACAAGAGGTCCAGGCCTGCCTCAGAGCAGGGTAGGTGCTGGCTATGCTGTGGCTGGAGGTTTAAAACTGGAGGCCGATGGCCAAGAGCGACCACTGTTTCCACCTGGCTCCTTCCCTAGCTGTAGAAGCCCGGAAGCCCCTCAGTCCTCCACACTTTCCCCATCTTTCCCTGTAAGGCGGGTCCCCTGTCCCTCTTCTTTGCAGGTGAAAGCAAAGTGAAAAGGAAGAACAGGAGAGACAAAAGAACCTGGAAAGCACAGACAAATTTCCCAAGGCTTGGCAATGGGCTGATGCTATCCTCAGGATCCTTGGGCACCAGCTGCCCCCTTCCATTTCCCCTAGGGCTATTTCTCTACCTTTTGCTTAGTCAAAGGAAGGGTCTTTCATTGGGTCCCTCTAGATCAATGTGGTGGAAAAGTTGCTCTCCCCTTACTTTCTCACTTGCTTACTAACCGGGTAGCTGACTGACTGGGCCCACCAGCCAGCCTCACAGGCCAATCTTCTATCTTGTGAGAGGTCTTTGGTCTTCAAGGACATGCAACTGCCATATCTAGAAGGAATGTGACTGAGCTCCTAGGCACCTTTCTCCTCCACCCCAAGCTCTCAGGCTTCCTGAGCAGTCAATAAATTGTTCCCATTCAACAAAACTCAAAGTACAAGGATGAGGAGGACTGAACATGTCAATCACTGTACCCTCTGTTCCACTAAAGAGCAAGACAGAAAAACAGCATCCGTGTAACAAAAGTCATTCCTACTGTCTCAGGAAACTGGCTCTGGACCACGCAGATGCAGTTCCAGAGGCCACTGCTTTTATTGTACTGACAGTTTGCTGTGAGCCCATCAAGCTACACATATGAAGACTGATAAGAATCTTACTGTTTTTCTTAGAGATGCTATTAAGACTGTACTCACTTTATCAAAGTGTCCTCTTTGGAGAACCCAGGAGGAAAAATTCTCTGGTCTTAGTAAGAAAAACAGCTGTTTCACTGAGTAGCCAGTTGCTTTTATTTTATAAGTATTAGTAAAACTGATAAAATTTTTCCTCTTTGCTTTGGTTGCTAGGAAGCTCAAGACCAAACCTACAGACTCACCTAAGTAAAATATATAGGATGGGGAGATACTCACCTATTGTACTGATCTTACCTTTGACTTCCTCTTACTTTTCTTTTACTTTAGCTGCCTCAATTACTTTTATTAAAAACCCTATTACACTGGAAAGTATCTTAGAAAGATTCCTCAAATCATTTTTGGAACAAAATAGAGGAAATGTTAAAATCTGAATAGGATAATAGAAAAAAAGCTCCTAAATCCAAGACTTCATCCCTATACTATAAGAAAACTGATTATCAGTACTTCTAAAAAGCAAATGCGATACTTACATTAGTACCTTTCTACCCAAAGTCTGGTACATGGACCAGCAGCATCTGCATCACTATTGAGCTTGTGGGGAATACAAATTCTCAGGCCCCACCCATATCCTTGGAATCAGAATCTGCACTTTAGCAAGATCTCCAGGTAACTGGCAAGCACAATAATGTTTCCGAACACAAAGTTAGCAAGACTGTTTTAGCACCCCAAAGAACTATAAACTATAACGGCTTTATAAGCATCCACTGAGTGTCTATCTTATGCCAGGCACATAGGAAAAGGTAATTTATGGTCCTTTGAGGTCTGTCCAATAGGACACTAGAAAAAGCTCACATCTAGTGGCAGGTTTTTAATGGCTAATTATAGATTGTCACAACTGGGAGTCAGTCCCCAGAAAGAACACCATTCCCTAGAAAGGATTCAAGATTCTTTGTGGCTACACTGAAAGCAGAATCAGAGACCAGAATTATCCTGTGATAGTTACAATTGAGAAGAGGAGTGGTATTCGTTTTGGAAACTCCAAATAATTTTAAGAGGAACTAATGTGCAAAGGGGACCCACAGCTGGAAGGAAATGTGCAACCTAGCCTGTTTCCTGCAACCAGAGAGTGGTACAGGAAAACCTGGAAGTGAGGCAATATCCCTTGAGAGTTACCTCTGCCACCTTTAGGTCTGGTAAATAGGTCCAGAGCCAACAGGAAGCCTTCTTCCACTTTTCACAATGTTTGTGAACAACTTTAAAGACAGGAACGTTTCTTCATGAGAACAGATTTAAGCTATAAGGAAAGAGACCACCCCAAGTTCACCTCCATAAGCTCTGCCTCTCTCTGGCTGAACCAACCATCCCTAAAGATTTGTCAGCCACACCAGGCCCCATTTGATTTACTCCTACTCATTTTGAGTAACAGACCACATTTTGAGTGTACCCAGTATTACTGTAGCGCTTGCCAAAATGTTATTTGGCACTTCATCAATCTCTAGAAGGTAATAAGACTAACAGTATAAAGAGTTCATCTTCTATGGAATACAGGCAAACCTTGGAGATACTGCAGGTTCAATTCCAGATGACAGCAATAAAGCGAGTATCAAAATAAAGTGAGTTGTTATCTTTTTACTTGAAGGGTCTGGCCTTCAATTTGTATAAAACACAACATCTGTAAAGCGCAATAAAACGAGGCCTGTATGTCCTTTTACTTGGGCAGGGGGGAGTGGTTCTGGAAAAGTTTAAGAGATTTTTAAAAATCAATAAACACAGAAGAACCATAAGGCAGACAGACTCTGAAGGGTCAAGTACTATACCGATATTTAGTATTAGTGAATCTGTTCAAGTGTCTGTTTATTTTTATCCTAACAACTGCTAACAGCTACTGATCATTTCATTTGTGCCAGGAACTACACTAAGCACTTTGTCAATATTATATTTAATCCTTAGAACCCACAGAGTAGGTACTATTCCAACTCCATTTTACAGATGAGGCACATAGAAGTTAAACAACTTATCCAGAGTTAGTAACATGGCAGAGCTCAATTCTCATTTGACTTAAGATAGCCAGAGCCCAATTGACTCTCTACTCTCTAAGAATAATTGGCCCAACAAGTTAAAGTTATTAAAGTTTTTGTTTTTTCATCTTGGCTACACTGCTGATTTTCTGCAATCACTGAGTACCTTCTATGTTCCAAGCATTGTGCTAAGGGCTGGGGAAACCACCATACAGCATTATGTATAAACAGAGGCAACAGTGTGTAGGCCAAAAGAGGGAATGATGATTAGTTGTAGGGTAGGGGAAGAGCTTTAAAGGCTTTCCAGAAGAGGTGAAATTGAGTTCTTTGCTCTTTTCTGTGCTGAGTGGCACAGAACTGACTGATGCAGGTGGTGAAGGGAAAAAATGACGAGATGAAGGGATCTTTACTTCTTTTAATCAAGCCCTAGACCCTTGACTTCTCTGCCAGACTTACTGTCATGCATTTTAACATTCTTCATACTCTAGATCCAGGAACTGTTAGGGTGTTTATGAACGCTACCTATTTCTGGGCACCTCCTGCAACTGCTCGATGAATTTCCAGTAAGATTCAATCTGTCCTGGCAAGTTTCGCTCATTTTTATTGCAATTAATACACCGACCACAACCTAATAATTATAAAGGGCCTGAAATAGGTTTTAGATATATACCTCTGGGCTGCTGAGAGCTGTGCCAATAATAACAGTTGGAAAGGGTGGCCTTTACACACAAGAGTGAGACATCTTGCTTTTTCCCCTTGGCAGCCGTGGACAGCTGCATTCAAGGTGACAAGAGAGCATCATTCGTCTCCATCTTTCCAGCGGGAATGACCCAGAGCTGGTGAGAAATCGTGTCTGCATTAGTCCAGATCGGGAGCAGTGAGAGTCCCTTACTGCCTAGGCCGCTCGGCGAGAGTATAGAGTAAATAGGAATGCCTATAGGGGTCGAGGCACGGAGGGCAAGTGAGTTCTCCCGCGGTAGAGGCCGAATAGCAGAGCAATTGCGAGGATGCATTGACACGCGGGCCCCCTCCGCCTCGCCCCGCCGCGCTCAGGCTTTTATCCCCACCGCACGCCTCCCGCGCCGACCCCCCGGCCGCGACCCGCACCCGCCGTTTCGTTTGCAAAATGGAGTTGAAGGCACAAGGTGCCCCCGTCCCCAAAACCTCTTTGTGCTCTTCCAAGTGGAAGACCCGAGGCCCGTCGATTCGCCCGCCCAGCCCGGCCTCGCAGACCGGGAAAGACCGTACGGCAGAGGGGGCCGGGCCGCCAACCCCTGCTCCGCAGACTGCCCGACACCTGCATGCCGGCCACTACCTACCGCGCATCCAACACTTCGGACGCCACAGGCTGGTCACATCCGCACCATGTGGCCACCCAGAAACAGGGGTTCCCAGATGGAGATCGTGGCCGGAGAGCCGGAGTCCCAGGGCCTGGGGCAGGACCGAGCGCCGGCCACGCCCTTCGTACCCGCCCCGCCTCCGCGCGAAGGACGTTTTTGGAGAGGCGCCGCCAATCCCAGCCCTCAGTCCGAGGCTTAACCAATGCGAGACATGCTCCTGCAAGAAAAGCCCACCCCTTGCGCTGTCTTGGCCTATGGAAAGCCGGATCTTTTTTGGGCGCGCGTCCTTCTTCGCCTTCCGCTCCCCGCTCACGTTCACGTGTTGCGGGCTAGCGGGGTCGTGCGAGGGCGCGTCGTCTGGGGCGGTGCGTGTAGATTACACCCTGAGTCCTGCATTCATTCATTTACTTTGCTGTGAGCGCACGTCTGTATTCCAGGAGCAGCACTGCCTGGGAGGTGGTCCCACAGTGTTAGTGCTTGTTTACATTTTCATCTAAACAACCAGTTGTGTGACCGAGGTCAGAACAGGTGCCGCGGAGCGTGTGCCCAGGAGGAGGGCAAGGTCTCCAGACTGGGTGGTTGAAGACAGCTTCGGGAGAGAGTGGGACTTAGGCAGGCTTAGAAAGGATGGAAAGGATGTGGGTAAATGAGACTGGAGCTGCCTCGTGGCTCTCTTAGCTGCCTGGTCTGATGGAAAATTGGTGATGGAGTCCGAGAAGAAGTGGGAACTAGCCTTTGGGAGGCCATGATGCAGATCCCCTTCTACCACCTACCCCTTCCCTACGCCCCCTCCAGTAGTGAGGCCTAGGAGCGTAATGACACAACTCTAGTTTTTACTGCTTCGTGCAATCCTGGCGCACAGGGTAACTACCATTAGCCTGGGGTGTGGAAAGGGTACCCTGGTCAGAACTGTTCCTCCTTTTTCATACTTTTCTCCCCGCAGCACTTTCAGCCATTTGGCTTCCATTGAATGCCTCACCACTTGATAAAACAGGTCTGTAAATGTCCGAACCCCATTTGTGGGCAACTTGAACTCCAGCATACAAATTATTTCCCTCAGAGCACCTGGACCCCAGGCAGTTTAGGAGATAAAGGTGTGTTGGGTTTTCCTGAACTGATCACGGTAGAGATTTTATCTAACCGAGGAGTCACAAACTTTTGATAGCAAGAGTGGAAACTAGCCTACAGATGGTTTTGGTTGGGCAGCACATTGGTTTTATTTGCTTTTGTTTTTTTAATAAAAATTTAATCCCAAAGGCAGCACTTGTGTGTTAAGAAGCAGCCAGCCACTTCACACATTTGTTACCTGTCTGAAATCTGAAGGCATTTGTGTGTGAATGCACAGAAAACCTAATCCCATAGGCCAAGGCTTAGGTCTTTCCCAGCCAGGACACCAAGCTGGACAGAGAACAGGGCCAAGTCCAAACAGGTAACCAGGTCAAGTGCAGAACCAGGGTACCAAATCCAAATGAAGGGGACTTGAAAGAAAAATCAAGGCCAAATGAATAAGACGTCAAAAATTGTGGGTGGTGGAATTTGATATAAGCAGACTATGAGCAGGAAAGTAATTCTGAAGTTAGCAAAAAACTGACATAGTCCTGACCCACTGTCAGGTCGCAGGTCAAATCCCACTACCTTCATCAAACGCACACTGATCTCCTCAACCAGATGTGTACTCTTCCTCCTTTAAACTCTGTAGCACTTAGTGTGTACCTTTCCTGTGGCCCTTTTCATTTTCTACCCAGTTTGGTTTTCTCCTCTGTAAGGGAACACAATGGGTGATTCCCGCAGTTCCTTTAAGCTCTGACATTTTGTAATTTTGAGCACCTTTTATTTTTGCCTGGCAAGTAACCTCTCCTTTGAAGAATTGCCTGAAATCCTTTGGATCAGATGGTTCTTAAGAGCATCACACTTCCCTGGCCTCCTAAGGCAGGAAGGGTTAGGGAGAGAGAGATGCAAGAAGCCCAGGTCTGGCCAACTCTCGTTTCCCTCCTCTGGTCCTCATTGATGTGACTCAACCTGGGCTGGTCTGAGCCTTTGTCTGGGATGAGGCTGAGAGGAGGAGGCTCATTCTTTTCCTCTGATGTTTCTAAGCTTAGGCAAAGTAAGCCTGAAGCTGTGTATGGTTATGGTCATTATACAAGAAAAACTGGAGAACCAGGTCTGAAAATGGAAGAAATCCAGGAAGGCCAGGCAGTGATATGCAGCCATGTTGCTCGAGTTCTCTGATTAGGGGCTGTACTTTTGGTGTTGTAATGAATTATTTTTCAACTCTTCTGTGATATTATGTATCCTCAAGATTCAAGATTTGGGCAGGACCATTGACGTGATCTAGTCTTGGTCATGTGGCTGTGTTCTCACTGCCAACAGGCAAGGAGGGTTCTGTTTTCTGCTGTGACTTCTAGTGGACTCATTGGCTTCTAGCATGAGAGAAGGGGCCCAAATCTCAGGGTGAGGGGTTCCCCCACAATTTCGAAGGATATTCAGATGCAGGACAGCCAAAAGGAATTCTACTGTAGTCTATCCCTTAGGCCAAGGAATGCCCAACATCCACAGACATGCTTTATGCCATACTCTCAATTTTAAATAAAATTACTCCCATCCAACACAACACAACCATCTTTCTTACAACAACAATAAAAATGCACTCATCCCCTCCCCAAAGGAGGACAGCTCAAAGTCTCATCGATTATTTTATCTGGCCCCAAGTCAAATCTGTGGATGATGGTCCATTCTTCCTCTAAGTTTCATCAGCATCCTATCTCAGTGTTGTAATGTATAGACTAAATTTTAAAGTTAACCATCACTGATATATTTTAAATACAATAATAAAGAGAATGGAGATTTTTTTTTAAAAAAGGACAGCCACTAAAAACCTTATATGTGATACAGCAAGAAAGGAAATACTGGTAGAAGCTTCAATCCTCATTTTTGTAGCTGGTAATGAATCTGTACTGGCCTTTATGATTTCCCTCTTCCACTACCCTTCCCAGATTTCCTTTACTTTCAAGGTAAGTTTTCTTTATCTGGTAGGGTTAACCAAATCTTCATTCTTGAGGAGTCTACCTTGGTGGGCCAGCTGGTGTGTAGCGCAGTACCTTTCGTTAACTTGTATTCCTGGCCACAGGAATGATGAGGTGCCCTAGGAGACCTCCTGGATTCAGTCATGCTTCCCCAGCCATGCTCCTCCTCTATCCCCTTGATAGTCAGAACCAGTTGCCAGACAACAGTGTAACCTCCAGGGACACAAGGAGACCAGCTATCTCAGATTTCAGTTAATAGGAACCATTGTTGTAGGCTCTGGTGAAAGTACTGCACTTAAATTTCTAAACCAGCTGATTTGAAGAAAAGGGAAACAAATTTTGAAGGAGACCTTTAAGTATAATTTGAGAGGTGCCATACCCACTTTCACTAGCTGGTTCACAGATATCTGCATTCTACTGTGCAAGAAACTATTGGTCCTTGGTTCAGAGCATACACTTCATCCAGGAGGACAATACTACAAACTCTTAGAGTACTGTCTCCCAGCTGGCACTTGAACTTATCTTTTTTTTTAAATTATGTTTTTTAATGTTAAAGTGCTATCTGCACATATTCTTTTAAAAAAATTATGTAGTACTAAAAAAATTTATAAAACAATGGATTCTACTACCCATTTAGCCCCTTTAGTCACCCTTATCAGAGGCTTTTGCTTTCACATTTTTAGCTTTCTTTTCTGTTATTTTCATATTTTTAAATAATATACTTGTACTGTTATTTATTAATTTAGAAATTTAAGACCTGATCTGTTAGATGAAGATTTAGCCCTACTATATAGCCTCCTTCTCATTTTCTCTTATCTACCTTATATTTGCTATATCATAATTTACATAATTTAAGTCAATAGACAGCATTTATATCATTTTGACTTTGTGAATATTGTTTGCTGCTGAGCCAAGCCCTACACTATGCTTATGTTTCCTTTCTCTTATAACTTTTTGTTTTTCCTGGAGCTAATGACTTCTTCACTTTCAAGGATTTCATTGTATTTACCCTTACTTTTCCATTAAAGGTGTCCTATTTCTAAATAGTAGTTTGTTTCAAAATGCTTACAGTCATCATATGTGCTACCATTTTTATTTTCCCTTAGAGATTTTCTTCCTAAGAATTCTTCCTTTTTTTCTTCCTTTATTCTTTCCTTCCTTCCTTCCTTCCTTCCTTCCTTCCTTCCTTCCTTCCTTCCTTCCTTCCAACATCTTGTTCCAACCAGACCACTTACTCTTACATCTTCTATACTATCATCTGCTCTTGGTAGAAATACTTGTTTTTTTCTGGTTCAGGAAGATCTAAGGCTTTTGGGGGAAAAACAACAACAACAAAACCAGAAAATAGAAAACAGCGACCAATATCCATATAAAGCAACTATAAAAACAAAATAATAATATTTTTTAATCAATAAAAATATAACAAAAAAACAGAGGAAAACTATAACACAGCACTCTTAAATGAATTAATATCACTTAGCAAGCAAAAACAGCTATAAAGACTCTAAAAATTCCAACATTTAAAAGCTCAAAATAGAAATGGGCACAAAACAGAAAGCTGCAAAATAAGGAGTGACAGAATTCAGGAAAGAAATAAAAGAAAATAATAATCTCGAGGTATAAAAACTAAATTACATGGTATCCAAGGGAAAATGGGTTATACTAAGAATTCCATAAGGGACATCGAAAAAGAATTTAAAATAATCAAAAGAACCAAAAATAAATTTAGAAAAGAAGTAAAAACAGCAGAAAGTGAAAAACATAGAAGACTTAAAAAGAAGAGTCAACATATGTATCATCAGAGTCTCCAAAGGAGAAAAACATAACAGTAAAATAAAGCTTTAATACTAGGAAATCTTCAAGGAAATACAAGACATGAATTTTTTGAAAGGTACCAAATATACTTGAAAAAAAGGACTCAATATCATTAGCCTCAAGGAAATGTAAATTAAAACACAATAAGATATTAATTCACATCCATTAGGTAATAACATCCGGACAGGTAATAACAATTGTTGGTGAGGTGCAGGGAAACTGGAACCCTCATACATTATAGTAGGAATGTAAAATGGTGCAGCCACTTTGAAAAACAGTCTGGCTGCTCCTGCAATGTTAAATGCAAAGTTAGCATATGGCCCAGAATTCCACTCCTAGGTATATATCCAAGAAAGGTTAAAACATATGTTTACACAAACACCCACAAATGTTTATGTCAGCATTATTCATAACAACAAAAAGTGGAAACAACTCAAATTTCCCCAACTAGTGAATGGATAAATAAAATGGCATGTTATCTGGCAATAAAAATGAATGAAGTACTAACGCACACTTCAGAACATGGATGAACCTTGAAAACGTAATGCTAAGTGAAAGAAGCCATTTGTAAAAGACCAAATATTGTATGATTCAATTTATAGAACATGTCCAGAACAGGCAAGTGTACAGAGTTGGAGAGTAGGTTAATAGGTTCTTAGAGCTGAGGGAGTTGGGGAGAATGGGAAGTGATCACTAATGAGTAATGGTGTTCTTGTCGGGGTGATGAAATGTTCTAAATTTGATTGTGATGATGGTTGTACAACTCTGTGAATAAACTAGAAACCATGGAATTGTATACTGCAAATGGGTGAACTAACTGTATGGTAGGTGAATTATATCTTAATAAAACATTTTTTTTTAATGGATACAAGAGTCAGCTTGAAAGTGTTTCTCACTGGCCAAATTTGGGACAATTTACACATCAAAATGAATAATGTTAATTAATTGTAATAATATAATGTTTAACAAATATGATTTTATCATAATTCTCAAACAAACCATGAGAAAAAAAAGGGAGATAAATAAAAGTTCACCTTTACAGAGTGATAAACGTAGAAAGAACGATAGATTAGATAATCAACATTTGCAAGTATAATAATGAACCAAGTCAAGGATTACCAAAGGTTGCTAAAACTACTGGAAGGAAGGTTGTTGGGGAACAGGATATTCACACAGACTCCAAGTATTGCCTCACAGATTACTTGCTAATACAAGAGGGGAGTTTTGCATTTATAAAGGAGAAATCAAGCAGTTATCATAATAAGCAAGTGATCAAACATCACTGGTAATGGGACTACCAAACATGTGATCCCCAAGAAGTATTTTTTCTAAAAATATTTAACCTAACTTCCTGCTTATAGAAAATACAGCAGATACTGAGACAAGTTAAACAAAACCATAAGAAAATAATGATCTCAAAACTATAGAGTGTTCTACAGAACAATTGGCCTGGACTCTCTAAATACATCAATGATATAAAAAAACGGAAACAGATGTTATTGAGAAGAACTGTTCTAAATTAAAAGACACTAAATAGACAAAACAACCAAAAACAATATGGGAACCTCGACTGAATATTGGAATGGGGGGGCAGAGAAGCTACAAAGGATATTTTGGAGAATTGAGTTTGGGCTAACATTAGATTTTTCAGCAGTATTGTTAAATAGTGTGACAACATTGTGGTTATGTGTGAAAATGTCCTTATTCTTAAGAGATGAATGCTGAAGTAACCAGAGGTGAAATGTCTTGATATCTATAACTTATTTTTGGTTATTTAACTAAAAAAAAAGTATATATACACAGTTATATACAGATTATCTATCTATCTATCTATCTATCTATCTATCTATCTATCTATCATCTATCTATTGCCACATCTATAAGGAGAAGGGGACCATGATAGTATTCAATCAATCCTGCCCTTCCTTCCTGGATTCACACCCCATATTACCCTTTTTCTTGAGTATGACGTAGATTTAGTGGCAGGATTCTAGCAAATAGCATGTGGCAGAGATGATGAGATGTAACTTCTGTGAATGGGTTACAAAAAGACTGTGGCTTCCATTTTGGACATTCTCTCTCCCTGGCTCAGATGGAAGCTGGCTGCAGTTCTGTGAACTGGTCCATGTGATGAGGAACTGAATGAGGCCTCAGGCCAACAGCCAGTGAGAGACTGAGACTCTCAGTCCAACAGCCTGTAAGGATATATCCTACCAACAACTACGTTGAGTGAACTGGGAAGCAGATCTTTTCCAAGACCAGCCTTACAGGGGGTGAGTTGCAACCCCATCAAAACCTTGACTGCTATCTCATGAAAGATCCTGAGCCAGAGGCACCCAATTGAATAGTGCTTGGGTTCCTGAACCACAGAAAGTGTGGCATGATAAATATTTGTTCCTTTAAGCTGCTATGTTGTGGAGTAATTTTTTTCTCAGCAATAGATAACCAGTTCACTAAGTAAAGGGTAGATCTCTGTACACTTTCAATGTTTCTGTAGATTTGTTGTTTTTCTCATCACAGAGATGGTTAGGCTTACACACTGCTGTTAGCAACATGGGTACTGCATACTAAATCCTACCATTGCTGACGTGATGCTGCTGCAGTAAATTATTTCTCAGCTGACTCTGAGTGTATGATTCAGTAGCAGAATCATTATGTGTCCAAGTTCCAGCTTCCGGGGTGTTGAGCCAGAAAGTACCTGGCTCTCTCAGCTTTCATAGTGGGAATTGTGGCCCTGACTTCTGCTGGGACTCATATTATGGGGCCTCTCCCTCAAATAGGGAGGTTTATCAGATGCTGGGTGGCAAAATGAAAAATGAGAGAGAGAGAGAGGGTGAATGAGAGAGAGAAAGAGAGAGAGAGAGAGAGAGAGAGAGAGAGAGAGATTGAGAAAGAAAGATAAAAGAAGGGGGAGGGGAGGGAAAGGGAAAAGAGAAAAGGAAAGAAAGAAGGTAGGAAGGGAGGGAAGACAAAGAAAAGAGAAAACATCTTCTATAGTACTTTCTTTCTTCTACTACTATCCAACAGTCAGGAAAGCTCACCTGCTGTAGGAGAGAATAACATCCACAGAGAGTTCTGATGACTAATTAAAGTTATTGGGTACTCAAGATGGTGGCTCAATAACTGTCTACCTTTCTTATCCTGTCAATAACAGCCCCTCCATCTGCGTCTCTTTAAAGCCCACAGAGAGATGATCACTGTTTAATAGAAGGTATTCTTGCCAGTCAGTGCTTTTACTCCAAGCTGTTTCAGAGGGTCTAATTGGCCACTAGCTTGAATGCCTTTTGGGGCGGGGCAGCTCCCTCCATTCTGTTCATTTGCCTCTAAGGTGGTACCAGACAAAACAAGTTGTGCAAGAAAGCCTCTAAACAGGGAACTTCCACAGGCATTTTGAGGCTTCAGTGTAGAGGAAGGAACTTTGCTCGGCCTACACACTCCTTCCTCTGACAGAAATAAGACATGTGCAGAGGAAGCTGACTTGGGGTAAAGATGAGGTTGACTTAGCACATAGCATAAGATGTCCAGGTGATGCTGATTTGTGGTCAGTTGGAGATATGGAGCTAAAGTTCAGAAGTTGGGCTGGAGATGAAGATGTGATAGTGGGTCATACAGATATGATAGCTAAAGCTACAGACAGAAAGGAGATTTCTATAGGTGTGAAAAAGACCGTAAAGCTGAAAAAGGCAAAGGCAGTTGTTATAATAATATGTATTCCTTCAACCTTTTCACCGAAACTTCATATATTTGCATCTAGCATAAATAAATGACTAGATTTTTCAAACTGTTTGATGTCCAGACTGTGTCATCATGTATGTGCAGCCCACAAACTTCATGTCTAACAATCACTTTTTATGACATTACCTGATCCTTAAGCTTCTCAAGGTAGGATAAGTTTTTGTAATTCTAATTAGAAGGTTTCCCCTCATCTTTCCCCCTTTCTCCTCCTCTGTGTTTAAATTTCTCAGGGGAGGTTTGTGGCAAGATGAAAGCCATTACCTGAAAAACACTTCCCCTTCCTGTATTTGTTTTTAAAAGTCCAACCTGCTGAGGTGATTTAGTGTACAGGAGACAGGAAATGACTGAGAGAAACCTGAGCAGACATTGGTGTGTTTTCCTCAGGCTAAAAGATGTCCTCTAGCTGGGAGAGGGGCCCAGGCTCCTTCAACAACTAGGACCTGCGCCCTGCTCCCTGACAACACCCTAGGGAGGTGGCCAGACCTCAGAGAGGAACAGCGAGGGGTTCCCAGCATCACCAAATATCCATATGTCCCAAGGATAATATGTGAGCTAGTGGGCTATTAGAACCGAGGGAACCAGGTAAGTAACCTGAGACACTGGAGGCCTTGGCAGTGACCAGGGATGACCCCATAACTGCAGAGTCTTCTAAAGACCTCCTAAGGATGGCCAGAGGCAGAATTTCCTGTTGGTTTGGAGTTGAAATTAACTTGATTTAGATAATTTATTCCATAATGGAGGTTTTTAAAAAGGTGGAGGGAGTGATTATAGTACATCAATAATACTGCCCTGACCATCTTTGTGAATTTAGCTTTTTCTATACATACAGGATTCTTTTTTAAAGGTAGATTCACAGAAGTAGAATACTGATTGCAAGGGTATACACATTTTTAAGGCTCTTGATATGGCCTAGATGTCCTCTGGGTGGGTTGTGCCTTTTTGGATTTGGATTTTAAAACTAGGAGTTCTCTTCAGAGGGTAGGGTGGGGGAGAGATTGGACACCTGTTAGGAAGCTATTGCAGTGGTTCATATGAGACATGAGGAAGGGCCAAAGTAATATTATGTCTGTGGGAAGAGAGAAAGGGACAATTTCCCTGTCCTTTAGGAGGTGATTTCAACAAACCATCTCTGAATATGGATGAAGGAGAGACAGCAATCAAGAACACCTTACTAATTTCCAGCTTCAAAATCTGAGTAGATGAGAATCTTATCCATTGAAAGTCAGTGTGGATTGGTGAAAAAAGCCTATTTTGTGGATCAGTTGACCTGGTTTAAATCCCAACTTCCCCTCTAATTAGCTGTGTGGCCTTGGGCAAGTTATTCAAACTACTTGAGCTCATTTGCCTAGATTCCCTCATCTGTGAAATGGCCATAGTACCAATTCGTCAGTCTCCTGGATTACTGTAAGGATTGACTGTGAAAATGCTTTTAAAGCAATTGGCCTATTCTGGCTTTGAATAAATTAAAGAAAACCGATATATTGATAGAATAAAGATGTAGAGACTTGGAGAATAAAGACCATATTTGGTTTGAGATGAATTATGTTTAAAGTGTCTGCATGAGATTACACGCAGTATACTTTAGCTTGGTATACTTTTTTTTTTTAGAGGTATGAGAATAGGAAAGAGGAGATGGTGATGGAGCTGTCCTTGAGGGTAAATCATAGAGAGTGGTGTGCAGTTCTCAAGTATGACCACAAGGTGAAGTCCATTTTTTTGTTGCAAAGAACCTCTTAGACTGTTGACTGGGGGAGAGAGTGCAGTATTTATCCACAAAACATTCATGGAACCGCTTTTCTGTGCTGAACTCTGCTTTCCAGAAGTTCCCTGGCTGCAGCTGATGGGAGGGCAGTCGGTTTCTCTTTCCCATTACAAGGTTTTAGGTTTTGACCTGACCAGGAAGCTTTCCTTCCAGAATGGTCACTGATAAATGTAACCAGGTGCAGTCAGCTGCATCCTGAGTTCCCTAAGAGCTAGAAGTACTTTTCTACTTCTGAAAATAGACTAAGAAAAATAAAAGGAACATTAAATAGACCCCAAGAGATTTCTTGGGGTGTTTTACTAAAGCTTTTCCCCACCCCCAACTTTTTTTAAAAAATGAGGACATTGACACATTTGAAAAGGTTGGGAGATCTTCCTCAAAAAGTGTTGGGGGATAGTAAACCTTTCCTAACTAGAGAAAATAAAACACTTTATTAATAGAAATTATACTGTTATCAGCATTATTAATCCAACTATTTTTTGAAACTGAATTTATGAGTTATAACCCAAACAGCAACTTTAGTTTTAAATCCCATCATCCCATTTGGGAGGATTAAGTAATATTAGTAATTCTTCTCCTTCACATGCATTAAACCTTGCAAGCGCCAATATTTTTCTGGTCGCTTTAAGTAAGAAGAGGCCATCGCTTTAAATCATAAAAACAATATCAATTTAGCCATTAAGATATCAATCTTAAGTAATTATAACTCCAAAAAGTAATCTTAAATCTTCTTCCTGTTCCCTACAGGGACATATTATAAGATGTGGGGGTGCGGGGGAAGGAGTAATCTGTCTCCTCCTGCTCCCAGCTCATTTTACACCTCCACCTCAGCTTTCTAACTTTGCTTTTGGACCCCTCTGCATTGCAGAAGGTAGGAGTGGGAGGGAATCAGGTCCATTTTTACTGAACTGGCAACTATAGTAGGATGGCTTCATGCTCTTTGGGCCTGGAGGTATTTAAAGTCAATTTTCTCATGGGGTTCTCCTTTGAGAACCCTAACACTGCTGGTTCCACTTGAATTCCCTTGACCTGGGCATCCAGCAGTTTCTTTGCTCTCTCCACAGTCCCTAAGAATCCACTTCAACCTTCCTTCAGCTATGGTTCCACTGCTCCTCTAGATGATTCCATTGCTTCTCTTTAACAACCCTACTGGTTCCCTCCCCATTCTCCTTCTATCTCTCCCTCCCTCTTCCTTCCCCTCCTACTATAAGGTCCTTGACACACTCTCATTTTCCATGCCTTGAGAGACAAAGCGTGCAGGGCCATCCCAGTGCAGCAGCAATTATTTTTCATTCTCCTCCCAAAGCAGCTCATCAGCTTGCATCTAGTTTTCTTGAGTGAGTGTGAGATATCCACACTGTCTGCATAGCTGTAGGGGACACACACCCAGCTATCCAAGTGCTCTGGCTGAAGCCCCTCTCACTCAGCCTGGGTGAAAGCAGGCTCTGCCCACCCTATTGGTCGGGGTTCAGTCAGGAGACAGAACCACATCCATTATTTTTACAGAGAAAATTTAACATAAATTATTGTTAATTGGGCATTGAAGAACTGAAATAGCCACAGAAGAACATTAAAGTATCATGGAGATAAAAACTAAGGAAGCCACAGCCACTCTCCTAGGGCTGGAAGCACAAAGAGAAACAGCTGGAATTATTTAAAGGAAGACACTTGCTGGGGGAGCCTGTGAAGCTGAACCTCTGACCTCTGTGGCGGGAGTGCCAGCCTGCGGGTGCTGGGTGTCCAAGGCAGAGTGATTAGCTACATCAGAGAGAGGTGAAAAACTATAAATTGATATCAACTGCTGCTATGGGAACAAACTGTTGCCACCAACGTGAAGAAGCATTGCTAGGGTAATGGTCAGAATTAGTAAGTGGAAGGAAAAAAACTTTTTCTCCTCCAGCCTTATGATATCCTCTAGCTCTCCCTATTGGCAGAGCCTAAAAGGAGCAGCTGGCAAAAGAGTACCCAGCATCATAAAGCTCAGTACAGAGGATGGATGTAAAGCTGAGGCCATGGTTTAAGGATTGCCACATTCCTTTATTACTCTTAAGAAATGCTCCAGAAATTCTTCTCTCATTTCCAGCCACAGGAACTCTTTGATACCCTCAATCTGGATAATTTGTCTAACAGATCTTTGCCCTTTACTTTGAAAGTCCTACAGATTAGTCTAACTCACAATTTACATTAGCATCCAAAATCTATTGTATCTTGGTGCTTCCCCTGAAACTTCTAATTTAGCATTCATTACAATAATAATAGCTAACATTTAATGGGCATTTACTATGTGCCAGTCAGTGCTAAGCAATTTATATATTAATAAATCTCATTTAACACCACCAAATTTTATGATTATCGTCAAATACTATTATTGGTATCCATGTTCTTTTTATCCCCATTTTATAGATGAAAAAACTGAAATGCATAGAGATTAAGTAACTTGCCTAAAGACATACAACTTGGAAGTGATGGAGGCAAGATTTGAACCCAAGTAATCTGGTTTCACAACCTTCATTCTTAATCACTACATTAGATTATGTTATGGACTGAATATATGTGCCCCTCCAAAATTCATATGTTGAAACCCTGATTCTCAGTGTGGCTGTGTTTGGAGTAAGAAATGAGTAAAAGTTAAACAAAGGCACAGTTTAAAAGAAAGGTGAAAATAAGCATATGAGTAACCAGAATACAAAACATCATAAGGCTTGGGATAGATATCATTTGGGGTGTCATCCCAGCCCCCAGCCATTATTTCCCTTTCTCTAGAGCATGTCCCACCTTCCCTGGGGTAGGGGCCAACAACCAAGAATGTCAGAAAGAGACTCTGCTATGAGAAAAACAAAGAATAACAACAAAATGGAGAAAGGGATGGAGTACATCAGAAGACATGTCTCTACTTTAGTGTCCAAAGATCTTATAATCCCAAAGTGACTTTTATGATGTCGCAGCTACTTTGATTTCTCATTCATTACAAGTTACCATTTATGTCATTTATATTGTGAATCTATACAATATTTTTTTCAGTTGCTTAAATAGCTTTTAAAAATGGTTTTAAAGTTACTTTATGTATCTATCTTAATTTTTTCTGTTTTTTTGATCAGCCCTCTGCATCACGGAGACTTTTCCATCAATCCTTGTCTACAAATTAGACAGGGCTTCTGAGCATTTTGGGACACTGACTCTACTAATTCATAGGTGTAAATGGTTTCTCTATCTCTATGTCTTACTAGAGATGGAAAAATATATGAAATTTATCCATTTCCTCTTTCTATCACAAGATTATTGACTGCTTTTCAGCTGGGCGACCTTGGATAAGTTACTTAACCTTCATTTCTCATTCATAAAATGGCAATTATAATAGTGTTGACCTCACTGTGTTGTTCTGAGGATTAAATGGGATTATCTGTGTAAACCACTTAGCACAGTGCCTGGCACATCAGTAAACCAAGCACTCAATCACTCAATCAGTTGACAGCTATCCAGGTAAAAGGAATAAAGAGTATCTCTAAATGCTGCATGGAGTAACCGTTAGTATGTATTGTGAGTGGGAAAAGTAAGGTAGAGAAAAGTGTCTGGAGTATGTAACTATTTTAAATTTATAATTTATAAATTTAGAAATATAAATATTTATAATTATACATTTAAATATTTTAAATATATGTAACCTAATGATGGACAAATAACTAATAAAATAAAAAATGCTTATATATAAGAGACAGGAACAGGATTCATGGTGGAGGACAGGGATAGAAGCCAGACTTCTTTGAAAATACCTTTGTTTGTAGATTTTACTTTGGAGCCATGGAAGTAATTTACATAGTTATAAAATAACTTTCAAAAATTTAAAAACAATCCCCCAAAATAAAAAATCAAATTGAACAAACAAACCAGTTTTGGAGATAACTACCCAGAAAGGAACTCTTCTAAGTAATTTAAGTGTTCATTCCTGCCTGGATATACCTTGAGGACAAAAAACTGTCGAAATAAAAGTATTCTGCTATATAAAATAATCATATTTTTGTTAGCAGAATTAATATTCTGAGATTGTTGTGATATGATAAAGCAATACAATATGTGATATTGTAATTCTGTCATTCCCAGAATAATTGAGAACCAGAATTCTCAGTGTGTAAGAAAGGAGATATGGGAGTAAGATAGAATAAATCAAGTAAAATCCCTGTAGTTCTAATTTTGAATGGGAATTATCAGTATGAATTCAGAATGTATTTCTTGGCTCTGTCCATGAAAAATATCTAGGAAAAAAGACCAACCCTATAACAATGAGCACTCTTAGCCTCCATATAGTGATCTCATATGTTAAAATGTACCTAAAGGATATTAATTTATGGAGATGACTGAGTGATGACATGGAGAGGTAATGCCATAGAAAAAAGATTCATTGCTTACATTTCCCAAGAGAAGGAGCATGCCATGTTGTGCAGGGCCATGTGGGAAGGGTTTCATCAGGAGGCAGAACGGGCGAGGAGAAAGCTTGGCGCAGAAACTTTATTGTGTTTTACATGGGAAAGGCAAGGCAGGACAGGGTAAACAGTTTAGGGCTGCATAATATGAAAAATGTTGGTGAGCTCTGAGCTATAAGGGTGGATTCTCATTGTCTAGTATCTGGTCCTGTGATGATTTAGGACAGAGAGAATATTGGCTGGTGTGTGAGAGTTAGATAAAGGTGGTGTTTGCGGGTATGGACTTAAGACTGGTTGGTTTGCATATAAAAGGCATGTTTACAGGTGAGTTGTTTTGTTTTAGGAATTAGCTAGCTCTGGGAGGGGCAGTCTCATTCCAGTCAGCAAGGCTCCCCAAGAAGTCAAAACATCATAAAATTACATGATTAATATATATCAAAGCATGATTTCCCGCTAAAAGAAGCCAGTAGTCCTTGGAGAAATTGTTGGCTCTGAGAAATATATGAGATGAGCCTGGAGGATCTTGTCATAACAGGGAGTAAGGAAGCTTTCAAAGAGAACTTGGGTCATACCAAGAGGACTCAGGGGCCAACCTGAGGAGAGTCCCACAGTATCAATAAGGATAAAAACTACAGTGGATTTAAACACATGGAATATATTTAAAGTCAACTCAGTATTTTAAAAACTGGTAAACAAACAAACAAGAAAAGAATCAAGCATTTATCCTGTTTTGCTGTATGAACTGTACCACCGATAACCAGATAGTAAATGAAGGGTGTCTTCTTTGTTTAAGTGCTGTATGAGGAATGATATTAGACTATCACCATTTGATAAGCCTTAATGTAATTACAGAATCTAAGTGTTGAACGTCAACACCTGTTGCCGTAACAAAAGGAGAGAAGACAGACAAAAAGAGCCTCTGCTAGGACACACCACTCCCCAGGAGACAGTCTTACAAAAACAGTGAAACTGAATCTGAAGGAGCCTCTAGTTCCAACAACCAATTTATAAGAAATTCAAAGGAGAGGAGAGAGAAACACATTAAATGATGCCACCATAGAGTCGTAATCAGCAAAACCCAGTCTGCAGGAAACTCTCCAGGCCTAGTGCTCTGCTGTATTAAAAAATATATTAATTTTGTCTTAAAAATTTAAATTACAGGGGTGGGAAATGGGGGACATATGGACTAAGAGACGTATCAGTCAATTGCAGTGGGGACCTGTTATAGATCCTAATTCAAATAAACCTTTAAAAGTTATAACTTTATGAAGCAATTGGAAATTTGAACTCTGACTAGATGTTTGATTATATTAAAGAGTCACTGTTAAAGTTTTAGATACGCTCATGGAATTTGGGTGATTTTTTAGACTCCTTACTTGTTAGAGATACATACCAAAATATTTATGGACTAAATCATAAGCTTGTCTGGGCTATGCTTTAAAACAATGCAGAAGTGTGAGAGTTTGGTCAATGGGTGATGAATACATAAATATTTTTTTGCTATTCTGTTTACTTGTGTGTATATGTAAATTTTTCCATAATAAAAAGGTTTTTAAAAAAAGAATATAAGTTAACAACAATGATATTTTAGCAATTATCCCTTCTCTGCCCACCCCACATCTCCAGCACAGCCCATTAGTATAAAAAGAACCAAAGACTAGGCAGTCTATCAGAGCAGTTAAGATCCAGTTTTCAAATTTTTCCTTAATAGAACTTTCCAGGCACATTATAATAATATCCTATCAATTCTTATGGTAATGATATAGTCTAGATTTAATTAATCATTCAGACAACTAAAAATGACCTCTTTAAGAGCTAATTATTTTGATTAGACTTTTCCTAAATGTCTCATATCATTCCCTTTCATAGGAAATTGCGGTACTAACAACTTAATTTTATTTTTTAATTTTATGACTTCGAATAATTGTAGAGAAATTTCAAGGCATTCCGCTGGTTGTAATCAAGCCTAGGGAGCTATTTAATTACCTAGTGTTATTAGTGTAATTCAAAGCTCTGAGATTTTTATTCTTTTATTCTACCTAGTGATCTTCCCGTTTCCTTCTTCTTGCTGCAGTCAGCAAGTCGGCTCCTCACCCCACTCTACCATGTTCATAATTGTAATCTGCTCTCTGCTATTCCTTTATACTCTTTGTTGAAACCTAACCGAGTGCCCTCGACACAGTAAGCAGTCAATACCATTTATTGAACTGGATTAATAAATAAAACTAGGAAGAATAGAAGATTACCAGAGGAAATAAAATAATTAAGCTTATTAAATCATTAACCTTAATTTTAGACACATCACTTAGGCTGCTGGGAATTAGTTTGGGGATTCACACATGTGTTCCAAATGGCTGAGATTGCCAGGAGTCTGGCTGCTGAATTAAATGGGGGTATGGTTCTATTATATATTAAAAGATATGTTTGCAGTCATGCATAATTGCTGCTAATTGTGCTACAGGAAGTAGCAAATTGATAAGGAGTACTATTTCTACTTCTAATATAAAGAATAGCCCTTGATTACCTTAAGTATAACCCCTATCTTCATTGTAGATACCAGCGTATGAAAATATTATCTATAAAATTCCAAGGTACTTGTTGAAATGAAAACATTTTTATAAAAGCGTACGAAATATTTTGACTAAACAAATAATTAGGTAAATAGTGTGGAAGGAAAAAACAACCTATAATCTTCATTTAATTGATATTTCCCCACTAAAACATTTGATCTTTAACTGAGACATATTTTAAGTGTAGGCACTTAATTATTTCTCACTAAATATAGTTTGCTCAGACACAAAAGCTTACAGTCATCCTAGATTCCTTTTGGCATCCAGTCTCACCCATCTCATTTCATGGCACTCAATCCCTTTGTAAACCCTGCTGATTTCCTCTAAATTACCTTCAAAATCCATCCAGAATTCAGCCATCTCAGTACCTTTATTGCTACACCCAATCCAAGTTATATTCTCTCTCTTGAGCTTTGCTTTTAGCTTCTTATCTGGTCTCCTACTTTCCCCACTGTCTTTCTCTACCCATTAGCTGGAGCGATTATTTGTAAGAAGAATTTCTTATCACATCTCTTCCCTGCTCAGTACCCTTCAGTGGTTCCCATGACACACTGGTCCTCATCATGGCCTATTTGTCTGTACAACCTGGCCCCTGCCTACCTCTTGGAACTTATTTCCTGCACTCTCTCCCCCTCAGCCACTCTGCTCAAATCACATAGGCTTTTTTGCTGCTCTTTAAACACACAATAAATATTTGTTTAATGAATGAAATATAATTGCTGAATGAATTAATAAATTCTATAACAATTATAATCAATACCAACTAGTACAAGTTGCCCAGCCCATAGAAATACTGTTTTACCCATTTAGTCTAAACTGGTGGTTCCCAGACTTTATCAGGAATCAGAATCAACAGGAGGGCTGACCCCATACCCAGAGTTTCTGATTCAGTTGGTCTGGGATGGCCCTAAAAATGTGCATTTCTAATAAGTTCCTAGGTGATGCTGCCGATACTGGTCCAAACACATACTTTGGCCTAAATATTTCAGCCTGGAAGGCCAATTGACCATTATGAGCAGAAATTTGGCAAATATTGTCCTGGTTTTCCTATCTGCTCTTTGGATGAAAAAGATTAATTGCAGAAATGCATGTGGGAAAAAAATGCTGGACCTCATTTTTGGACACTTAGCCACAGGGTGGCCCCCTAGCTCCAGTAATGACTCTACTGACCTTCCCCCCCCCCCCC